>CATIWC010000246.1:0-337500 GCA_948472305.1 Vicia faba | reverse complement strand
ATACCTACTACATCATTAAAACACCATGACAAAACGCCATGCTTATATTCTTACAATGTACATCAAGCCCGTACAATGCCCTATTCACAACAAATACAAAAATAAACCAGTTCAGCCATGCATCAATTAATAAAACCAGTTCAGAGAATAATCATACCATATACTAGTTGTGCCAAAAATCAGGAAACATCAGAAAATGTAAAATCGGGAAAGTACAACAAAAAATCAATTCAGCCATGTCCTAATTGCTAAACCATGCCCATAAGTCAGAATTTAAACTAAACATTCTAACAGAAAAAATCAATAAGAACTAATTGTCCTAATCGATTTCGACAGCTCAGCAATAACTAATAAATTTCTAATTTCATAATTAACATCTAACAGAACTTTCTAGCTCAGCTCTGACCTCCTAACTACTTCTAAGAAACTTCTCGCAGAGGCATATAACAGAAAACCTAATTGTTTTCTAGGAGGATAGAATATAATTTTACCTGGAAATGGCTTGATTCTTCAATCTTGGAGAATCACACCAAAAGATCTCTGAAAATTATTCCTGCTTCCTTCATCGTTCTTCAATCAGTTTCACAAAATCCTCTCCCATTCATCTCTCTGCAATCTTCACTCTCTGTAATCTTCCCGAAGCATTCACCATCTCCATCATTTGTTCTCCAATCTACTGCAACGATATCATCAACTCTTCAACCACCTTTATTCTCTACAACTCTTCTCAGTATCCGCATTGCATCAATAATAGAGACTCCGCATCGCATCAACAACATCAATTCCGCATAATCATTATCTTCATCATCGTTGCAAGATCATAATCTTCACTAAAATAGCAAGAACGGATTAATTCTTCATCGCACATCCTTCACCAGGTAACAGAAAAACACCAAAATGAAAAGAAGAAGAAGGAAAAGAAGCGGAAGAAGAAGATAGCATTGATATACCTGTCGATTTCTGGTTCCGATATAAGCACCTTCAAAGAGCCATTGGAGCGTCTCTGGTTGGTAAGCTTCCAATTCCTAATTCTCTTCATGTATCAACTCATTTTTTGCTATCATAAAGCTCTTCGAAACTGAACTTGGTGAATCGACGCCTCAAATGTTTTTCTACACGCTTGAATCCCTTTTGAGAATAGTAAGGACAAACTCGATAAGAACGGATCAGAAGGGATGAGAACACGGCATAGGCAACGATGAGAGATTTGAGATATGTTGAGCACACAGAGAGATGAGCATCGACGGTGCTGTTAAGAGCGATAATGAAGATGATGAAGCCACGAGCGGAATCAGAGAATCAAAAAATGCAATCATGTTGTGCGGATTATTGGAGAAGGGTTGATCCACCGCACCATGTTTATATTGAGACAAGAGTGAAGAATACTTCTTCGTGAAGCCTGAAGGCCACAACAAGTTAACCCTAACATCTCATGGAAAAACGCACACGTTTTGTTCGTTCCTTTTATATTTTTTTGTTATATTTAATAAACTGTTTTTTTCTATTTTTTTAATGATAAAAAAACAATAATAAATGTTGTGAAGGTATGGGCCAAATCCGTGAACTCCTTAGGCCCATTCGATGTTTTTTTCTTTGAATTGAAGCTAGTTAAACAAAAAGTAGCTTATGGAATATTGTGTTTTCTACTCGGTCTCGCTTGCCACCATGCCATCAAGCCCTTGTATTTTTTGATAGGATGAATGAGTTAAACAACAAAAATAGCATTGGACTCTACTGACTGGGGATGCGCCTGAGTTACTTCCATACCCCCTGGATTTCAATTTTCATCCCCTTGTCTCTTTCTAATTGTTTTAGAACTTTCCCTTAAGTTTTTCTATATTTTTTTAAGACAAAAATTATAAAATCAATAAAACTTATTAAAACTTCTTAGTTGATTTTAGGAATAAATTCTTTAGTTTTTGATAGAATTTTCCGCACATAAAAAACTAATAAAAATAATTTTTCTTTTAGGTTTCTTATTCATATTTTCATACCATTGTGCCTCGTTGTTTTTGACGCGTTTGTTCATTGTGCAATGTACATTTTGGTGGTTTTGATCATGTAACATAACAAGTTGTTATATGGTCGAAGCATATGGCTTATGCTCGCTTCTGATGCGACACACCTTATTTCTCACCGTCCTGAGAAATTCATATCACATTATATGTTGTCGAGATACATGTGATATTTTGTGATATTTTATGCGGGAACTTGTGATTACGCGTTGCATTCGCAAGATTCGTTTTCTTTTATCTTAGTTGGATATCATTTTTGACTTTGTTTGTTTCTTGGTGAAGCTTGCTCGACGTGTACTCCCTGTTTCTCCATTGCTTTCATCTGCTTTCGACGATCCGCTTACTTTTGGTAGTCGCTGCTACTACTTTTATATTTTTCCACACTTTATCGCATTTCTTTACTTCTTTCCTTGCCATGAGAAGTAGGAATAGATATTTATGATGGGGATCTCTGTTGTTGATCATGTTAGGAATCCCTCTGATTTATTTAAAGATTCGTTTAGGGCAATTATGCATTATGTGGATTATGTATGCTATTTGTGTTTGTTTAAAATCCTATCTTTGTAGTAGGTATTCCGTATGTTTGTTTACATTTATGCCCGCATATATTACAGATGATAAGTCCTCAAAAGAAGGCGAGCAGAAATGGTTAGCAATCAACCCCTATAATTTTGTCTGTGTCATCCTTAGCCTGTGATGCACCACGATGCTTCGGAGGTGTACCTACTCTTGTTATCGAGTTGTCTAATGGAAAAGTGTTTCGTAGTCGAACCCCCACACTTTGTCAGGAGTTTGTATTGGCTGATGCTGACATTCCATGATTGTTCATATTTCCTTTTATTTCCTACCTCGATATTCTATATCTTGGTTAGGTGTTCAGTCGCTTTGGACATCACATTTTTATTTTACATCTTATTCCTGCTTGTTTGCTTCGGGTGATCTGCTCCCCTTAGCTAAAGCATTTCTCTTCTTTTATTTTTCACTCCCGCTTGTTTGTCTCAGGTGATCCGCTCTCCTTGACTAAAGCATTTAGCTTCTTTTCTTTACCATTTCATGTGTGTGCTCTTTCGAGCTTGTTTGCTTACTCGCTTTCTATACCATGTTCCCTTAGGATGTGTTTGTTCGTTTCGGATGCAAGTTATACCTTAGGTTACGAACCATGCATGCTAACATTAGGTAGATATTTCGGTTTCATCCTTAACGTAGGCCCATCATTGCATGATAACATTAGGGGTAGTGCTGGGCTAGTCTCCCTTAGTTGTTTTCTTTCTTTTGCATCCTTGCATTTAAAACTAAAACCTCATTTTTTCCTTCATACTAATAAAAACACTCTCTAACAACAAAAACCCTTTTTCAAGGTAAAAAATAAAAACCAACTCAAACCTTTTTGTATGCCCGAGCACCTTTTCTCTCTAAAACCATTTTCTGGTAAGGAAATGTTAATTTACTTTTGTGCCAATGCGTGAGTCTCAAAAGGTCGAGCTGCGACAGAAGGCGGAATTAACATTGTTCATAGAAAACACAAACAAACAAAAACATGTGTACTGAACTATGGTAACTCTGATTCCTCAAAAAGAATACATAGGCATTAGGGTAGTGCCCAAGCGAGCATAACTTTATTTTCCCTATATTATTTTCGCCTTTCTTTTGCATACATTATTCCTCAGTAGTAATCAGTAAGCATAGATTAGACACATTAATAAGATAGATAACAAGAGTGGATATCATAGAGTACTACGGGCGTGTGGGGTGATAATACCTTCCCCTCGCGTAACAGACTCCCTTACTCGATCTCTCGGTCGCAAGACTGTGACTTATCCCTTCTCAAGTTTTCTTGATGTTTACCTATACCTTCATGTGGGATAAAATACGTTTAATGGAGACTTCATTGTTTGATGATTTTTAGTCAGCCGTTTGACTCATCAGTTGGAACTTTGTTTTGCATAAATCTCCAAACAATCATAGAGTGAGAAGGGGCTGAGTCTTTGTCCCAAGTTTCGTACCCCAAATTTTTCCTACCTAGTTAATTTTATTTTTTAAGATTAAAATATAAGAAATATTTAATTAAAGATGGTACAACAATATCTGATGGCTCATTCTTATCCAAGACTATGGGGTGTATTTTAATTCGCGAAGATGGGGGCTTTCTAAAGCAGAAAAACCCATGTATTCGTGAATTTATTCGCGAAGCATGTTGGCCAATGGCCTATGCAATTCAAAAATAAAACTATTTTGAAAAATTATCAAGGTTTTAAGAATGGTTGTTGTTAGTAAGAAGAAGTTGTGTGCCTATCAATTTATACACTCATTTAAGGTTCTAACAAAACTAATGCCTTTTTGTGGTTTGGAATTATTATTGCTTTAGGAAAATATTAGTATTAAAACTTTTGTTATTTTAAAATAAACAAAAATATATTTCTTTTTTAGAAATGTAATATACTTTTTGTTACTGATCAACCTTTTTATCACAATAATGTTTTGTTAAATATTACTTTTATAGTTTGTTTATTAAAGTTTTCTTTTGTTAAAAAATGGTTTATGGTTAAAACGTTTGCTGAATAAGATAAGTGTATTGGGCTGAAATAAGATTTGATTAATAGCCCAGTTGAATTGGACCAGTTGTACTGAAAAATACTTTTTTTGCTGCAATAAAAAAAGATTGTTGGACTGGAAATAATAGAATGTCAGGCCTAAATTACTTAACAACAACAAATGTTCAAATCATCACT
This sequence comes from Vicia faba, assembly GCA_948472305.1. Taxonomy (NCBI): domain Eukaryota; kingdom Viridiplantae; phylum Streptophyta; class Magnoliopsida; order Fabales; family Fabaceae; genus Vicia; species Vicia faba. Next base: position 332,756 of record CATIWC010000246.1, on the reverse strand, counting down.
AATTCTGCAAAAGTTTCATTAAATAACTGATATTGTAGAGATTATTGCAAAGAAAAACAAATCAAATCTTATTTCAATCCAATCTGCAGAATAAAACAAAATCTAATCTTCAAAATCGTAACAGCCCAGAAATAACACTAAAACTAATCAATTCCAATCTAAAACTATAAAATTTACAGTAAACAAAATCAATCATTACAAACCCAATCAAATTACAAATCGCAAACTCAATCAATAACAAAGAACTAAATCCATAAATTTATTCTAATCTCCCTAATTTGTGCAAACTAATTTACAAAACCTATTGAAAAACCTATAAGTACAGAAACAAAAATACAGTAGAGGTGGAGATTTTTTTTAGATACCGAAACATGGGAGGCAGAAACAAGAGGATTCATAGGAGATAACTGGATCGCGAGGAGGGATTACGGAACAAGAACAACAACTGAAAGACGAAGGAGAAGTCGGTAGAAGAGAGTGGTAAAGAACTTGGTCGTTGTTGAAGGAGGACGATTAGGGTTTCGATATCTAAAACCCTAATCACCGTTGCCCGCCTCGTCGTCCATTATTGCTTGGCCGTTGCTCCATTACCACCATCCTCAAGCACCACAACCTGCGAAACAAAGAAGAACAAGGGATTAGATACCAAATTGAAAAGCAATCGGAGAAGACGGTCGCAGAGAGGGTAAGAGATCCTTAGCTTTGTTACTTTTTGTTTTGGGGTGTTTGAGGTTTGGGGTTGTGATTTAAGGTTTGTGGGTGGTAGCACCGCCGTGTGTTGGTGGGTCTTAGGGTTAAAGAAGGATGGGAGAAAGGGCTGGAAAACGAGAGAGGGATGAGTTTGCTATAACAAAAATGGGAGTGAATTGTAAAAAAAATGTAAAGATAATTTTTATTATTCCGTCTAAATTATATACACGCGCATGCATCATAAGTATCGTACACCTTCATTTCCCTCCCTTTGATCATCATCAGATGGCCGTTAGGCCAGGTCTGCATCATAAGCTTCATGCACCGCGCCAAACGCAACCACACAGACCCTCTCCAATTACGTAGTGGGCTTAAGCCCAATGATTTCTACACCCCTTCTTTCCTATTTTACTAAACTGCCAAATGATATACACCCCCTGTGCCAAAGAATTATTTGGGGCCTGACCCAGTGTTCTAACAGCACCCCTCCTTTTTACTTGTCAATAGAAAGACGCACCCCCCCCCTATAGTTTAACCAAATTAGTTTATTTTTTCGTTTTTTAACAATTCATATATTTTTATTATTTACAATAATAATTGTTATTAATAATTTTTTTACATCTTTTATATAATTATTATTTTCATATTATTATTATGTTATATTATTATATTTTTAGTTATTATTTTTATTATTAGTTACAATTATTATTAGTGTTAATAATAATTTTTATTTATAGTATTATATGTAAATATTACCTATTATCATATATAAATTATGTTTATGTAAGAAACTCATGAACATATTTTTATACATATTTGCATTAAATATTTTTATCATGCATTAATCAAGATCTTTGCAAATAATACGATTAAAAATCACATACAAATCATCAAACTATTTTTTGCAATAAATTAAACTAATCAACTATCCTTTTGCAAATGGGTTTCAAACTGGTTTTGACTTACTGCGCACTCTGTCAAAATCTCCGCAATCACTACTCCCGACCGAGTGCAAAGTGATTCAAAATATGTTTGCAAACCCCTAAAAAACACCAATCCATACGAACTACGAATTGGGACTCTGATTCCTCTTAAGCGGATAAGTAGACATACGATCAAAAATCGTAGCGAGTTCTACTATAAAAAATTTTTTAATCCCTTTCTTTCTAATTAAAACTTAAAATCCAGTTTACCCCTAACCTAAACCTAGAGCCTAGTATCCTTGTGAACAAGGTAGATGAAAGGTGCCTAACACCTTCCTTTCATCTAATGAAGTCTGAAACCTAGAATCTCTGTCTGCGAATTAGGGTTTCCTATTAGATGCCCTTCCCTAGGATAAAAACTGATAGTGGCGACTCTTGATTTAAAAACCATTTGCTACACCAAGGGAAGGAAAACCAAGTATCAGAAGAAGCACACGTCGAAAATGTGTTATAAGCATGTTTCATGCTTAAAAAACCATCCTTCGTATCCTTCCAAGCCAAAAAATCCACAAAGTTTAACTTTGGAATAAAGAGGTTAGAGATGAGGTGCTTTAGGGAAGGAATGGATAAGTTCATGTTGTCATTAACAGACCAATTATTATTTAACCACCAGTCACAAATTAAATAAGTAAGACCAAATTGGAATATCTCTGGGATTTTGAATTTGAAAGCCAGATGTTCACCCACCCAATCATCCAGCCAAAAGTTGATGTTGTAACGCCCCAAATTTAATTAATTATTTAATTAAATTAATTAAGGGTTTAATTATTGGAATTGTCGAAGTTGAGAATTATCAGTATTATTCTAAGAAGCATAATTGGATAAATATGTTGAGTTGAGCGGTAAGTTGATGGTCGGATAAATTAGACGATTTAGTCGGAGGACTATTATTATAATATTATTTGCGAGTTAGTTTTATTAAAAGTGTGGATCGATCATAGTTGAAGAATATTATTGGAAATAATATTAGATTATATTATGTGACTATTTATTTAATTGGGCTTATGTTGTGATAGTGGTAAAAGTGGGGGTGCTAAGATTAGCCCAATAGAATTATTAAGAATAATAGAAATTATATGTTAAACTTGAATAAGAAGGAATTAGGTTTTGTAAAGTAGAAGAGAGAATAAGAAGTGACTGTAAGGAAGAATAAGGGTTTTAGAGAAAGAGAAAAGAAAAGGATGCAGTACATGGAGAAAAGAAGAAGAGTAAAGGTTTAGAGCTATGGCAACAACAGATGGCAATCGGGATTCGACCAAAAATTATAGAGAACCGTCAATCCAAGGTAAGGTTGGAGTTTCTTATCCTATAATGGGGTATATGATATTTTGTATGTGGGAATTAGTATGTGGTATTATACTGTTTTGTTGATTTGTGTTGGCTTGAGTTGTTGGGGTAGTCATTAATTTGATTATGGAATTTTCTAAGAATAAGAGGGTTGTTATGTTATAACTTGTCTTTGTAATGGATTTGGTATCGAGACAGTATAGCAGGAAATTCAATAAAACAGTATCGAAGATAATAAGAAGAAGAAAAATTGGCCTGGGGTGGAAGTGCCGCTTGGCACTTGTTGTATATGGGAGGTTGTCGTTTGGCAACCTTGAGAAGAAAGAGGATGTGCCGTTCGGCACTACAGTGATGGTGGAAGGAAAGTGTCGTAGGCACTGAGTGTTAGGCAGGGGCACTTGTTTTAGTTTTCCATTTATGTGGCACTATGCTATATAATTTTTAATATGGTATCAATCTGGAGTTTATTAAACACAAAAGCAGTTTGAGAACAAATTAAAATATTCTTATCAGTAGCATGTTATAGCAGAAGGAACATTAGTAGTAGTAGCATATTTTTTATAGAGTTGTTTTATGTGATAGAGGTATAACAGAAATAATAATAAGTGGTAAATTTAGAGGAATAGTAGAATAAAGTAGCAGAGTTAATAAGTAGTAGAGTTATGTTAGTAGTAGATGCAGAAATTAAAATAGCAGTGATGGTTTTAGTTGCGGAGTTGGTAATGAATAATTTAATAGAGTAGTATATTAGTGGCAGATGTAATAATTTAGCAGAGAGTTATAGGTAGAAGTTGTAGATTTGAGCGGTAAAAGTAGTTAACCAGAATTAGTTGAAATTGTCGGAATAAGTCGTATATACATATAAGTATTTTTAGTTGGTTTTTTTTAGAATTATGTAGAATAAAGTTGATTTGCAGGTGAAGTCTAAATAAGTTGAATGGTTCCCGTTTATGGAATTGTGTTGTTGGTTATTGCTGTGAATAAGTCATTGTCGAATACATTGTTGTTGTTGAATATGTTGTTATTTATATGTTGTGATTGATAAGTTGATGAAGTTGTAGGCTTATGCCAACGTTGTCGAATATATTGTTGTTATTGAATATGTTGTTGTTTATATGTTATGATTGATAAGTTGATTAAGTTCTAGGCTTATGCCAACATTGTCGAATACATTGTTGTTGTTGAATATGTTGTTGTTTACATGTTGTGATTAATAAGTTGATTATGTTGTAGGCTTATGCCAATATTGTCGAATACATTGTTGTTGTTGAATATGTTGTTGTTTATATGTTGTGATTTATAAGTTGATTAAGTTGTAGGCTTATGCCAACATTTTTAAATACATTGTTGTTGTTGAATATGTTATTGTTTATATGTTGTGATTGATAAGTTGATTAAGTTGTAGGTATATGGCCAGTGTTGAAGCGACGATGAGTACCTCTAATTATTGGTAAAGTGACGATATAGGCATATGCCTTTGTGATGGTGATTATTGTTGTTGTATATGATTGTTGCATTCATTGAGTCACATACATTTGCATTTTTAAGTTGGCCTGGATTGGTAAAATATTAAGTTAAAGGCTTATGCCTTATACCTCGAGATTACTGGAAAATATTTTCTAAGTTGAGAGTTCTGCTCCAATGGTACCACATGCATTTGCATAATTGATTCACATTTGGAGTCATTGATTTGTTGCTTATTTGAAGTGTTTTTTACGCACGGTAATTTTATAAGTTGAATTGAGGTGTTGGTGAATGGTATTGCTTTATGTTGATTTGGTATGAAGTGGTGATTTTACATAAATTGATTTCGATATATTATTTATCATATGTCTCATTATATAGTTCGATATCTCACCCCTTACTGTTTGAATGTTGCCCTCTGTTGGTAACGTGCAGGTATTAAAGAGTGAAGATTTGCTTATCCTTATTAGTTCAAAGTCGGTCGGTCGCTCTGATACGTAGCACTCGGGGGAAAATGAATAAATTGTTGTTTACTTGTTGAAATTGTTTTAGTTGTTGAATTCTATGTTTAATTATATGAAGTAATATGTTGCCTCTCAAGTTGTTTTAGTTGAACGAAACATATGATGCTACTTGAAGTTGTAATTATGATTCTGCTGCGTTATTAATAAAAGAAGTGGTTTTGTTTTAAAAAGCTGATGCAAGTTGTTATATGATCCTCCGAAATTAAAGTGTTATATATCTGTTTATATGTTGTAACATGTTGAAATGTGATATCCCAAATGTGTTGGAAGCTTTTAAATACTCTGATTTTTGTTATAACTATCGGGTAGAATTTGGGGTGTTACAATAGTGGTATCAGAGCAGGTCGGTCCGTCCGACCAAGTTGTCTAATGTCGTTTATTCCTTACTGCGCGACAAGTGTGTGAAACATTGTCGGTGCTTGTTGTTTTTCTAATCGAGTTGTATTAAGGAAGTTGGTTGAAGATAAGTGGGGGAGAAGCTTTGCTGCTCGGATATGTTCAATTGAAGGGTGTTAGTTCGGTGTACTGCCGACGACGACAATGCAAGAATTGTTGATTTACGAAGCAAGTGTAAGATGTCGATGTTTGAACAATAATGGAGTAATAAAGTTGCGGTAACTTTTATGTTGGTATCACATAAGTGGTTGTCGGAAGTAGTTGACATGGATAAGTAGTTGTGGATCGCGAGTCTGAGTCGAAACTTGAAGAAGTGAGTAGCATTGCAGAAGGAATTGTGGTCCTGGTGTTTTGGAACCTGAACTTTGGCGAAGGAATGCATCTCTCGAGTTATAAGAAGTTTCGGAGCACGAGATATGTTAAGAGTTATTGGGAATATGTCTAATTTGAAGAAAAATGAGTTTCGGAGTGGAATTTCCATAGGTGAATCGCAGGAAACTGCAGAATTGTTGTAGGACTTCGAAAATTCATAACTAGAGTTACGGGTATCCGATTTGAGTTCCGTTTGAAGCGTTGAAAAGTTAACGAAATGAGCTTCATTTTAAAAATGGTTCCAGTAGCTGTAATAGATTCATTTATCACGTTATGATATTGGAAGTAAGTGTCGTTTGTTGCTAAGCTTGTCTTTGGGACTAGACTTGTTCTTCAGTGTTTACGGGACGTTAGCGTCCGAGTTGAGTGAATCAAAGGAGAAATTGGAAGATTTATTTAAAGTAATTTATGAAATCAAAGGTATAATTTGGAAATCTTTGGTGTTATTAATTAGAACGAAAGACGATAGTGCAAAGTTGTGTGGAATTTACGGTGTCAAAAAGGAGGAAGATTTATGCTAAGTTGTCAGGATGTATGTTATAGTTTTGGGAGAAGAGTTCTCTTGAATAATTTTATTTCTAAGTGAAAGTGTATGTAGATCCATTCAAGGTGGATGCATTTTTAAGTTGGAGAACAACGAAGTCTGTTATAGAGATTAGTAGCTTGTTGAGCTTAGATGATTACTATCTTAGTTGTTTGAGGTGTAGATATATATGAAATATTGTTAGATAAAATGATAATGTTGAGAGTGTGATTGGAATGAAAGGGAAATTATGGGAGTATTTGTAAACCTCATTGGAAATTATTGGATTATGCTGCTTTAGGTGACTTGAGTACAAGTTCTAAAGGAACACTATTATAGTTAGTAACGATATTTTATACTCCATTATGATTGTTGGCTATCTATTGACAAATTGAGGAACTGATCACCCTTAATCTCTTGTTGATAGTAGACGAGACCATGTCGGATGGTATAGATTTGATGTGCTATCTTAATGGTGTGTAAAATGATGGATGTTATATCGTGAGGATAGTTGCTCACCAGGTTGTGTGAAGTAACAGAGGAATTGCTAAGAAAGGATTGAGACGTGTTGAACAAGTCGGAGTGGCAAGTTAAACGCGAGCTAACATCGCAAAGTGAAGGATTGAGATTATCAAGTGAACATTGGCTTTATGGTGGATGTTAAGAACGTCTGAAACTAGATTGAAACATGTAAATCATATAGTTGATGGAAATTTTAACGAGGACGGTCACTTAAGATGGATGATCAGAGTTGCGCAGCTGAAGCGTGATGTGGCGTAATTGCTACGCGTGAACGACTCGTTAGAAGTGAAGGATTAAAACCTCAGAAGCCTATGGGCATGGTGTGTCTTAATCTACATGCTTGATTTGGTGGATTGTTGATGTAGGGATGATGTGCCAAGGAGTTGTGATATCTCGAAGATATTTGTTGACCCTATAAGGAAATTATTATGGTTGTTAGTTGTTGGTGAGTTGTGTGTATAATTGTTAAGTTATATAGTTAAGTTGATGTTGTGATGATTTTGTTCCCGTTGCCGTGATGTTGTTGTTGGCTATTGTAAGTAAAGGAATATTATTTCATAATATGACGAAGTCGATTATGTTGGCTATGTTGATGTCACTATAAGAGTGATACGGCGATATAAATAAGGTTGATGGTATTTTGTTGAAATGATTGATGAGTTGTTAGAGGTTATGTCAAGGAGATGTTGAATTATTAGCACGTGTGGATTTAGATTATATCATGTTGAGCGTTGTTATGTCGAGAAAGTAGTGGTCGAAGTGTTGCAAAATTCAACATGGAAATCAACGAGTTGGATGCGAAATTCGTACTAAGAGTGGTAGTATCGAATAAATTTTCGAGGACAAAAATATTCTAAGTGGGGGAGAGTTGTAACGCCCCGAATTTAATTAATTATTTAATTAAATTAATTAAGGGTTTAATTAGTGGAATTGTCGAAGTTGAGAATTATCGGTATTATTCTAAGAAACATAATTGGATAAATATGTTGAGTTGAGCGGTAAGTTGATGGTCGGATAAATTAGAAGATTTAGTCGGAGGATTATTATTATAATATTATTTGCGAGTTAGTTTTATTTAAAGTGTGGATCGATTATAGTTGAAGAATATTATTGGAAATAATATTAGATTATATTATGTGACTATTTATTTAGTTGGGCTTATGTTGTGATAGTGGTAAAAGTGGTGGTGCTAAGATTAGGCCCAATAGAATTATTAAGAATAATAGAAATTATATGTTAAAGTTGAATAAGAAGGAATTAGGTTTTGTAAAGTAGAAGAGAGAATAAGAAGTGACTGTAAGGAAGAATAAGGGTTTTAGAGAAAGAGAAAAGAAAAGGATGCAGTACATGGAGAAAAGAAGAAGAGTAAAGGTTTGGAGCTATGGAAGCAACATATGGAAATCGGGATTCGACCGAGAATTATAGAGAACCGTCAATCAAAAGTAAGGGTAGAGTTTCTTATCCTATAATGGGGTATATGATATTTTGTATGTGGGAATTAGTATGTGGTATTATACTGTTTTGTTGATTTGTGTTGGCTTGAGTTGTTGTGGTAATAATTAATTTGATTATGGAATTGTCTAAGAATAAGAGGGTTGTTGTGTTATAACTTGTCTCTGGAATGGATTTGGTATCGAGACAGTATAGCAGGAAATTCAATAAAACAGTATCGAAGATAATAAGAAGAAAAATTGGCCTGGGTGGAAGTGCCGCTCGGCACTTGTTGTATATGGGAGGTTGTCGTTTGGCAACCTTGAGAAGAAAGAGGATGTGTCGTTCGGCACTAGGGTGATGGTGGAAGGAAAGTGTCGTAGGCACTGAGTGTTAGGTAGGGGCACTTATTTCAGTTTTCCGTTTCTGTGGCATTATGCTATATAACTGTTAATGTGGTATCAATCTGGAGTTTATTAAACACAATAGCAGTTTGAGAACAAATTAAACTCTTCTTATCAGTAGCATGTTATAGCAGAAGGAACATTAGTAGTAGTAGCATATTTTTTGTAGAGTTGTTTTATGTGATAGAGGATAATAACAGAAATATTAATAAGTGGTAAATTTAGAGGAATAGTAGAATAAAGTAGCAGAGTTAATAATTAGTAGAATTATGTTAGTAGTAGATGTAGAAATTAAAATAGCAGTGATGGTTTTAGTTGCGGAGTTAGTAATAAATAATTTAACAGAGCAGTATATTAGTGGAAATTGTAATAATTTAGCAGAGAGTTATCAGTAGAAGTTGTAGATTTGAGTAGTAAAAGTAGTTGACCAGAATTAGTTGAAATTGTCGGAATAAGTCGTATATACATATAGGTATTTTTAGTTGGTTTGTTTTGGTTAGAATTATGTAGAATAAAGTTGATTTGCAGGTGAAGTCGAAGTAAGTTGAATGGTTCCGGTTTATGGAATTGTGTTGTTGGTTATTATTGTGAATAAGTCATTGTCGAATACATTGTTGTTGTTGAATATGTTGTTATTTATATGTTATGATTGATAAGTTGATTAAGTTGTAGGCTTATGCCAACGTTGTCGAATATATTGTTGTTATTGAATATGTTGTTGTTTATATGTTATGATTGATAAGTTGATTAAGTTGTAGGCTTATGCCAATATTATCGAATACATTGTTGTTGTTGAATATGTTGTTGTTTACATGTTGTGATTGATAAGTTGATTAAGTTGTAGGCTTATGCCAATGTTGTCGAATACATTGTTGTTGTTGAATATGTTGTTGTTTATATGTTGTGATTTATAAGTTGATTAAGTTGTAGGCTTATGCCAACTTTGTTAAATACATTGTTATTGTTGAATATGTTATTGTTTATATGTTGTGATTGATAAGTTGATTAAGTTGTAGGCTTATGGCCAGTGTTGAAGCGACAACGAGTACCTCTAATTATTGGTAAAGTGACGATATAGGCTTATGCCTTTGTGACGGTGATTGTTGTTGTTGTATGTGATTGTTGCATTCATTGAGTCACATACATTTGCATTATTAAGTTGGCCTGGATTGGAACCACGTTGGCCTGGATTGGAAAAATATTAAGTTGTTGGCTTATGTCTTATGCCTCGAGATTATTGGCAAATATTTTCTAAGTTGGGAGTTCTGCTCCAATGGTACCACATGCATTTGCATAATTGATTCTCATTTGGAGTCATTGATTTGTTGCTTATTTGAAGTGTTGTTTACGCACGGTAATGTTGTAAGTTGAATTGAGGTGTTGGTGAATGGTATTGCTTTATGTTGATTTGGTATGAAGTGGTGATTTTACATAAACTGATTTCGATATATTATTTATCATGTGTCCCATTATATAGTTCGATATCTCACCCCTTACTGTTTGAATCTTGCCCTCTGTTGGTAACGTGAAGGTATTAAAGAATGAAGATTTGCTTAGCCTTATTAGTTCAAAGTCGGTTGGTCGCTCTGATACGTAGCACTCAGGGGGGGGGGGGGGAATGAACAAATAGTTGATTACTTGTTGAAATTGTTTTAGTTGTTAAATTATAAGTTTAATTATATGAAATAATATGTTGCCTCTCAAGTTGTTTTAGTTGAACGAAACATATGATGCTACTTGAAGTTGTAATTATGATTTTGCTGCGTTATTAATAAAAGAAGTGATTTTGTTTTAAAAAGTTGATGCAAGTTGTTATATGATCCTCCGAAATTAAAGTGTTATGTATCTGTTTATATGTTGTAACATGTTGAAATGTAATATCCCAAATGTGTTGGAAGCTTTTAAATAATCTGATTTTCGTTATAACTACCAGGTAGAATTTGGGGTGTTATAAATGTTCTTGCCATTGCCAATAATCCACATACAATTATCCATTAATTTGTTGTAACAATCTTTGAAACCTTTCTATAAAGAAGATTTGATTGAATATCATATGAATTTGTTGTTTCTTTTAACTCTAGAAGAGAGAAGCTTTGACCAGGATTTTTGTTGTTAAGGAACTGCCAACACAGTTGGAGAGAAGAAGCAAAATTGTAAGCTTTCAAGGATAAAATTCCTAGGCCACCTTCCTTCAACTTCTTGAAGCTGGTTTTCCAAGCAACAATGACCGTATTTTTCTTTTTAAAATTTCCACTCCAAATGAAATTTCTCATTTCTGTCTCAATTCTTTTTATTATACTTGCAGGCCAGTGATAGATAGAGAAGCAATGCACTAACATGCTGTGAATAACAGATTTCATTAGAAGAACTCTGCCAGCCATTGACAACAACTTAGATTTCCAAGTTGCTAACTTGTTCCTGACATTATCTGCAAGAGAATCAAAGTGACAAGCTTTAAGTTTACCAATAAAAATAGGGACACCCATAAAAATAAAGGGAGAAGTAGCTTTAGTGCATCCAACAATGTCTGCAATTCTAGAATGTCTATCAGTAGACATTCCACTTGGATAAATGAGAGATTTAGTTAGATTGCAATTCTGGCCAGAACAAATGGAATAATCCTTGAGGAGATTGGATATAGAAGTCAAGGATTTTGAATCTCCCCTACAGAATATCATAATATCATCAGCAAATAAGGTATGAGATTAAACTTTGAAGTTTTGTTGGCCTGAATGAGATTAACACAATTAGAATTGACCAAATTAGTGATGTCCCTGCTCAGGACTCTCTCAGTAAGACAAAATAGAAGGGGAGATAGAGGATCTCCTTGTCTCACACCATTAGAACATTTAATGTATCCTATTTGTTTACCACTAAAACAAATAAAAATGTTAGTAGATTCAAGAACAATGTGAATCCAATTGCAAAATTCGTCACTAAAGCCAAAACTAGAAAGAGTATTAATGAAGAATTTCCAACTTAGAGTATCGAAAGCTTTAGAAATATCAATCTCTAAGGAAACATTGCCACTAAAAATTTTGTTGTTATGGAGGTTTATGGCTTTAGAAGTGAGGCAAATCCCATCTTTTATGTTCTTACCTTTCACAAACCCATTCTGCTCAGGAGATATTAAAGAAGGAAGGGTAATAGCTAACCTATCAGCTAAAATTTTAGAAATGAGTTTGTATTTGAAGTTAGCCAAAGAAATAGGTTTGTATTGACCATTGCAATTAGCATCCTTGGATTTAGGTAAAAGAATAAGAGTATTGGCATTATAGATAGTGTAAGTGTTTGTTGGCAGCAATTTTAGTAAAATAATGACTTGTTAATGTTTTGCTAAATGTCTTAATATTTGGAGCAAAACTGTTTTGTATGATATCAAAGCAGATGTCTTGACATCTGCCTACTGAATTGATCTCAGTCCAACATCAGTTAAGTCTTTTTGTTTTCTGATTTCCAGCACTCTATAATTCAGGATTTGTGACCTACAGGCTGCGAAAAATATGGAGGAATATTTTTCAAATTGCATAATTTTATCTTGGCCTGTTTTTATGAAAATATTCAAAAGATTTGAATATTTGTTTTTAAGCTCAAGCCTAAGACTTCGCATATATAAGGACTTGCTTCCTTATTCAAAGATAAGCAACTTTTGAAGAAGAATACCTTCTTTCTGATTAGAAGTATATGCTTTTTATTTGTAATACATTCTAAGTATTAGTTTAAATATTTGAGTTGTTATTTGGGTTGTTAATTATGTATCATTCATAAGCTTTTAAGCATTGAATGATTGAAGTGTTTCAAACTTATTAATTTTGTTAAGTTCTTCACTGTAAGTGATTGAAGGGATTTGAGGATGGCCTCAAACCTAGGTGAGTCTTAGCTAGAAGTTTAATTTGGGTAGTGATTAAGTGATTAGATCGTAAACTGATTATTTACTGAAGGTCTATGAATTGATACTATTTACTGAACTTGTTCCTGACTTAGTAGCCCCTAGAGTAGGTGTTGTTGTACACTGAACTGGGTGAACAATCTCTTGTGTTTTTACCGCTTTTGATTTTACTGCACTTTACTTCCAAACAGATATTTGTGTCGTGACATCTTATTCGGCATCACATATCTGATACCAGAATTTCAGATAGGTAAAATCCATCCCTGCAAGAAAAATTGAGTGATAGCATTAATCACATCCAGTTTTATAATTTTCCAATACTTCTGATAAAAAATTACTCCAAAACCATCAAGACCAGAGGCAGAGTCCACTTTAAGATTCATAACAACTTGATATATTTCCTCAGACTAGCGATCATAGTAAGCATCTTATTAGTTTGGTCTTTTACTAACTTAGAAATCTGTATTGAACAAATTTTTAAAGTTATTCTCAATCAATTTATCTATTAAAAAATTTATCCATTAAAAAGATTAGTAATTGGATTGAATCCAATCAATATATTAAAAATAATGTATGGAATCTTTCCATTCAATTTTTAAATATATGAGATGACTTAAATGATATTTTAAGTCAATGTATTAAAGGTTTGTTTTGATACTTGACAAATAAATAAATAAATTAAATGTTGTTTCGATCTATTCATTATCATTTGAATTTCAAACCATTTTTTAAAATCATATTTATTTATATGACTTCTCTATTAGCCATTTCCATGTTAAATGTTCTTTCGAAAAGTTATAGCGCAAAATAAATTTTTAAAAACTATAGTAGACAATGTCAGAGTCTTAAAAATGTTTAGTAAGATTTACAATAAATTCTTTTACAAGTAATACATCAAAGTTAGATTTTAATTTTTAAAACATGTAGAACTTATTTAAGGAATATCCAATTTAACTCTATTCATTGTTATAATTAAAATTAATATATTTTCTTTGTTTCATTCAAATAAATTCAGTTGATAATTGTTTAGAATAAGCATCTAGAAAAACGAGAGTTTGAATTTGTGATATTTCACTTTTTGTATTTTTTAATTAGATAAATTTAAAATACTAAACCACTCGATGAAAAAAATTCTATTTTTTATTTATAATAATAATCACGGTTGTACCAAATATAATAATCACTTTAAATACGTTTCGAAAAGTGTATGGAACTTTCTATCTCAATTACTCATCTTTAACCTCGAGAGAAATCAACAGTATTGAATTTCAAATAACCTTCCAATAACTAAAAAATGTTTGAACTGAGATGAATTCACACATTCTCCAGTTTGTAAAGTATTAAATTTTATGTTTTGAAAAGTACTACGAAGACTTTATTATGTATAGAGAGATTACAACTAATGTTATGATATAGTCGATGTGAGACTATTCTACATACAAATATTCATAACATATATATATATATATATATATATATATATATATATATATATATATATATATATATCAACACTCCCCCTCAAGCTTGAGCATATAAGTCAAATGCTCCAAGCTTGCCACATATATAATTAGTTCTGGGACTTCGCAGAGATTTTGTAAACACATCTGCCAAATGATCATTCGAGTTGATAAAGTTTATGGTGATATCACCTGATTCGATCTTCTCTCTGACAAAGTGACAATCAATCTCAATATGTTTGGTCCGCTCATGGAAGACCGAATTTGAAGCAATGTGCAATGCAAATTGATTATCACAAATAAGTGTCATTGGTCTTGCTTCTTCAATTTTAAGTTCCTTGAGCAACTGCTTTAACCAAACAAGTTCACATGTTGTCATCGCCATGGCTCTATACTCTGCCTCGGCGCTTGATCTTGCAACTACATTTTGTTTCTTACTTTTCCAAGATATAAGGTTTCCTCCAACCAATATATAATACCCAAAGGTGGATCGTCTATCAATTAGTGATCCCGCCCAATCAGCATCGGAGTATCCAACTATCTGAATATGTCATTTATCTTCATACACTAAACCTTTTCCTGTAGCACATTTGATGTATCTCAGAATCCGGATAACAACATCCATGTGTTTCTGACTAGGAGAATTTAGGAACTGACTTACCACACTGATTGCAAAAGAAATGTTTGGACGAGTGATTATGAGTTAATTCAACTTTCCAACCAATCTTCTATACCTTCCCGAGTCTGATAGAGACTCCCCCTGATTGGATAGTAGTTTGACACTTGGATCCATAAGAGTATCAACTCGTTTAGCGTTTAACAAACATATTTCTTCCAAAATATCCATAGCATATTTCCAATGAGAAATCACCAAATCATATTTAGATTGAGCTACCTTAATACCCAAGAAATACCGGAGTTTACCGATATTTTTTTGTCTGAAATTGATTCGAGAGATGTTGTTTTAACTGGAGTATTCCCTACTCATCACTACGAGTTATGACAATATCATCTACATACACAATAAGATAAATACACCATTGGGTTGAGTGATGATAAAAGACAGAATGCTCAGCTTCACTACGAACCATACCAAATTGTTGTACTACAGTGCTGAATCTGCCAAACCAAACTCTCGAAGATTGTTTAAGACCATAAAGAGACTTGTGTAACCTACAAACTATATTCAATGACTCCCCCTGAGCAACAAACTCAGGTGGTTGCTCCATATATACTTCCTTTTCAAGATCACAATGTAAAAATGCATTTTGGATGTCAAGTTGATGAAGAGGCCAATGTCGAATGGCTGCAATGGCTAGAAGAAGTATAACATATTCCATCATGGCTATAGGCGAGAAGGTAGCACTATAATCCAATCCAAAAATCTGAGTGTATCCTTTGGCTACCAAGCGAGCTTTAAATCGATCAATCTTATCATCTGGACCAAGTTTTACTATATAAAGCCAACGACAACCCACTAATGATTTCCCAGGGGGTAGATGAACCAGTTCCCAGGTACCACTGCTTTGAAGAGCACACATTTCATCAATCATTTCTTGTCTCCACTCTGGGTGAGATAATGATTCACTTGGAGTGTTAGGAATAGAAACAAAAGACAAAGAATACAAACAAGTATATTGCAAAGGGGAAAGACGATGATAACATAAATCAATATAATGTGGAGAAGGATTTCGTGTTTGACGTATACCTTTTCGAAGGACAATTAGAAGATCGGAATCAGGTTGTAGGATCGGATCTGGTGATGGCGAGAGCATCGGAGGAGAGTCTGCAATAACCTCAGGGACATGTACGACCTCAAGGACAGGTACAAACTCAGAGACTGGTACGATAGACGTTGGTTGACGATGTTGATATGTTTGAAGTGGACTAGAAGTCGGAGGGTTAACCGTAGGGTTATCTAGTGGGCCAGGTTCTCTAGAATGATGGGGGATAATGACATATGATACTTTCGAAAGTGGTGTAGGAGTACTCTCCTAAAAGGGTTACAGAGTTACTTGGCTGGACTCGAAATATGGAACAGACTCGAAGAAGGTGACATTGTCCGACATGAGGTATCGTGTAGGGTATGTGAATAGCAACGATAACCTTTTTGGGATCGATGATAACCAAGAAAAACACACTTTAGTGATCTAGCTGATAGATTATCAAGACCAGGAGAGAGATTGTGCACAAAACATGTAGACCCGAAGACTCGGGGAGGAATTAGGTGAAGAGGGGAATGGGGAATAACACACTTTATTATTAAGGACAGATGATGGCATGGGATTTAAAAGGTAACATGATGTTAGAACATCATCTCCCCAAAAATCGAAGTGGAATATTACCATGGAGAAGTAGGGTCCGAGTGGTTTCTACAAGATGTCAGTTTTTGCGTTCGGCTATCCCGTTTTGTTGAGGTGTATGAGGACAAGATGTTTGGTGAAGAATACAATTACTGGACATAAAATTTTGAAATTATTGAGATAAATATTCACGAGCATTATCACTTCTTAAGTTACGAATAAACACACCAAATTGAGCTTTTATTTCTTTTTAAAATTTTTCAAAAATAGAATATAATTCTGATCTTTTTTTTATTAAAAATAACCATGTGCAACATGAAAATTCATCAATAAAAGTGACAAAATACCTAGACTCAAGAGTAGAGATAGTACGTGAGGAACCCCAAACATCGGAGTAAACTAAAGCAAAAGGGGACGAAGCTCGTTTATTGACTCGATTAGGAAATTGACTACGAGTGTGTTTCCCTAACTGAAACGACTCACAATGTAAATTAGATATTTTCGATAAACTTGACACCAACTTCTGTAATTTGGAAAGACTAGGATGACCTAACTGAGCATGGATTGTCAGTGGAGAATCTTTGGATGAGCATGTCTAAGATGACACTGAGAGGTAATAAAGACCTTGAGACTCACATCTGACACCAATTGTCCGTCCCGAACTCCGATCCTGCATGGTGACATTATTATTAGTGAATGTGACAATACAATCAAGAGAATGACTTAAACGACTGACTGGAAGTAAATTAAATGGACAATTAGGTACATAGAGAACAGAAATAACAGAGAGAAGGTAGAATTTCAACATTACCAATTCCTTCGGATCGAGTTTGAGAACCATTGGCAGAAGTTATTGTAGGTAAGAAACCAGAGATAGAGAGGAAAGAGAAAAGATTTTTATTACCAGTAACATGATCATACGCCCCAGAATCAAGGACCCAAGGTCCAAGAGAAGATGATTGAGAGAAGCAAACAAATAAATTACCAATGTGTGCAACCAAAGCAGTAGAATCATAGTTCTGATAATTCTGATACCACTTGAGGAAATCATCGTAGTTTGGCGTGAAGTTCTGAAGAGTAGCCATGAGTATCAGATTTAGAAAAGTTGCATGGTGGTGAGCGTGGTGGTGTTAAAATCGTCGGAATCAGCTAGATCGAAGGAGGCACTTTTGTCGAAAGGTCGCCGAAATTAGTAACGAAGGATGACGGTAGCAGTTCGGTGGTTACCGGAGAATTTTAAAAAATGGGAGGCAAACCGGAGTGATGACACGGTTTGTAAAAAAAAATTGTCACCGAAAGACAGTGGGTCAATCGAGTAAAACACGGCGAAGAATTGTCTCTTAGTAGGCTCTAGATACCATATTAAATTAGGAGAGACTAAAAGATATTTAGGTTAAACCGTGTGTTTTGAAAAGTACCACGAAGACTTTATTACATATAGAGAGATTACAACTAATACTATGATATAGTCGATGTGAGAATATTCTACATACAAATATTTTTAACACTATATATATATATATATATATATATATATATATATATATATATATATATATATATATATATATATATATATATATATATATATATATATATATATATATATATCAACATAATTAATGCTCATATCATATATTAAAATCGTCACATCTTATATTTATAATAATTCAATTTTATTTTATAAAATAATAATATCATATTTTTATAAAATAAAATCTTTTTTCTCACTTTTTCTAATCACTCATATAATATTTATATTTATTTAATTTTCTAAAACGAATGTGAATCTACATATAATTTTAAAAAATTAATCATAATTCATAATAAAAAAAATAGTTCTTATTATTTAAAAAATAATATTTTAAAAAAACTTTTTTGTTACTTAAATTGTGTTGATGAATTTTTAATTACAATACGAAATAATAGTAAAATTGGCTATAATAAATAAATAATGAGTATATAAAAATTTAGTTGTAAAATTAAAATAAATAAAATAAAAAAGGTAAAAGAATATTTATAAATAAGTGAAAATTTATGAATTTCATTATCCACTTTATAATTATTTTAAAATTTACAACTTAATTTACAAATATATTTATTTTTTAATATTATTTTATACTCTATTTAAAAACTTACCAAATTGTAGTTTATCATAAGTGAAAAGAATATAATTTATTAAAATAAATAAAAATAGATAGTAAAAATTGTTTAAAAATATATTTATTTGTTACTACAAGTGAAAGGTATTTATTAAACTCAAATATATATATATATATATATATATATATATATATATATATATATATATATATATATATATATATATATATATATATATATATATATATATATATATATATATATATATATATATATATATATATATATATATATATATATATATATATATATATATATATATATATATATATATATATATATATATATATATATATATATATATATATATATATATATATATATATATATATATATATATATATATATATATATATATATATATATATATATATATATTTGTTTTTATTTTTATTTTTGTTAAAAAATGTTGTAACTAAGTTTATTTTTATTAATATTTCTTTAATTAATTTTACAATCTTTTATTGTATTTTATGACAATAAATCATTTTACATTTGCTTAAAAAGTTTTAAAAAAATAATTTATTGAAATAAATATAAAATTATTTATTGAAATAAAATTTAATAAAATATTTTAAAAATGCTTTAAGGAATATTAATAAGAATAAATTTAGTTATGGGATGTATTAACAAAAATAAATAAAAAATTAATAAGAATATATTTGATTTTAATAAAATACCTTTCACTTTTAGTAACGAATAATATTCTTTTTAAACAATTTTTACTATCTATTTTTATTTATTTTAATAAATTATATTCTCTTCACTTATGATAAACTACAAAATTTGATAGTTTTTAAATATAATATAAAATAATATAAAAAAATTATATAAATAAAGATTAAAAAACTAAAATAATGAGTGGATAGTAATTAAGTTGTAAGTATGTAATATACTCATTATTATATATTTTTTTTATAGTCAATTTGAGTATTATTTTGTAGTCTAATTAAAAATTCATCTACTTACTTTAAGTAATAAGAAAATATTTTTATTTTAAAAATGTTATTTTTTAAAATAATAAGAACTAATTTTTATTATGAATTATGATTATTTTTTACCGAATGATTTAAAAATTATGAAAATTATATTAATCCTTTTACATTCGCTTAAAAATTATAAAAATTAATAATTTATTGAAATGAATATAAAATTATTTATTAAAATAAAATAAAATAAAAGATTATAAAAATGATTTAAAAAATATTAATAAGAAAAACTTAGCTACGAAATTTGTTAACAAAAATTAAAAAATTATATTTGATTTTAATAAAATACATTTCACTTTTAGTAACGAATAAATATCTTTCTAAACAATTTTTACTATCTATTTTTATTTATTTTAATAAATTATATTCTCTTTACTAATGATAAACTACAAAATTTGATAAGTTTTTAAATATAGTATAAAACAATATTAAAAAGATTATATAAATAAAGATAAAAAACACAAATAATGAGTGGATAGTAATTAAGTTGTAATTAAGTTATATACTCATTATTTAATTATATATTTATTTATTTTTTATAGTCAATTTGAGTATTGTTTTGTACTCTAATGAAAAATTCATTTACTTACTTTAAGTAAAAAGAAAAGAATTTAATTTTTAAAAATATTATTTTTTAAATAATAACTATTTTTTTATTATTAATTATGATTATTTTTTAAAATTATATATATATATATATATATATATATATATATATATATATATATATATATATATATATATATATATATATATATATATATATATATATATATATATATATATATATATATATATATATATATATATATATATATATATATATATATATATATATATATATATATATATATATATATATATATATATATATATATATATATATATATATATATATATATAGTATATATATATATATATATATATATATATATAATATATATAAAGATGAAATAAAATCAAAGACTAATAATGAATACAGCATTTGATGTAACTAATTGATGTAATTTTATACCTCCTCATGCTATTATTATATGAGAATAAAAAGAATATTTATTGATCATTAGATTAAAATAGATGACTCAAATTAAAAGTTTATTTTTAATATACCATATGTCTTACTTTATACCATCCTGAATCCCTTCATCTTGTCCACCGTATCATCTCCAATAAAATCAATAATCCTTTTGAACTCTTTAAAAAATAATAGTTGCTTCATAATAAAAATCTCCATGAATCAAAACAAAAACTATAAACTCAATCTTAATAAAAAAACTAAATCAGTATGATTTTTCTTAGATCTTACAAAAATAAAAACTACTGTGAGATATATGACAACAAGCAACATTCATTAATTTTATAATAGATAATCCAATGATTATGCTTATTTAATTTATATAAATGTAATTTCTTAATGACTTATTTTTTCGAACGATAATTGCAAAATACTCAAAAACTCTATCTCAATTTTGAAATTCTCAAGGTAATAAGTCTCAGGCCCAATCCACCATTTTTAGGACTCATTTTACTCCTTTAAATCTCAATTGTTTTTCTTCTTCTATTTTTTGTTAGTTTTCATTTTGATGCAAACGACGATTATTCTTTAAAGATTCCAAAAGATTTATTGATTCCAAAAGACTTATGGATTTTAGAGGAGATGATGCGTCGAATAAGATGAAGAGATTTAAGATGGTATGAAATAAGACATATGATATATTAAAAATCAACTTTTAATTAGAGCCATCTATTTTAATATAATGGTCAATAAGTATATTTTTTATTCTCATATAATAATAGCATTCTCATTAGATGTTCTCATATATGGAGAATATATCTAGTGAGAATGAATAACTTAATGAAAATGTGAGAATGAATAATAATCATTCGATTTGAAAAAGAAAAAGTGAGATTAAATTACGATCTACACTAAATCATGTGTTATTAAGAGGAAAGAGAAATCAGTATTAATCAAATCTTTTAATCTCAACCATTGAATATAAATCCAATGATTGTTATTACATCCTCATATTCTCATATGACTTACTCGTTCTCATTCTCATATGATATGTTTTATATATATATATATATATATATATATATATATATATATATATATATATATATATATATATATATATATATATATATATATATATATATATATATATATATATATATATATATATATATATATATATATATATATAGGGCCGGTCCTGGCCCTTTAGAGGCCTAGGATAATTAATAAAAATGGACCCTTAACAAAAAAATTAATATAATCAAAATCGAATAAATTTTTAAAATGATATATCTAAAAAATAATATTTTCTTAAAAATATATTTAAATTAATATTAAATTTAAGTGATATTTTAAAATTTAAACAAATTATAATGGAATAAAAAATATTAAAAAGTTAAAAACTTTGTTTATTTTAGTATCACAAATTTCTAAAAAATAATTTTAAGTAATTTATAAAAACCTAAATGTCTATGTAGGTTATTTTATAATTTTAAAATAAGATCAAGTTTTAAGAATTTATATGACCAACTTTATTTGTTGAATTAAAACAATTGAATCATATGAAATATCTTAAAATATTTAATAATTTTATGAGAATTATTTTAAAAAATATTAGAAGTTATTTTGAGTTATTTTTTATAAATTAAAAGAATAATATTAACATCTAATTATTTAAATATTTATTACAAAAATGTTTTTTTTAAATAGGTGTTTTAAAATATATAAAAAACATAACAAAAGAATACAATATTTAAGATGAAATTAAAAATTAAAAATAAACAACAATTGATTTGTTTTAAGATCACAAATAGGGTCAACTTTATCTACTACCTAACTAAGAATGAAAGATGCTTATGCACTTTCATTCTTACCCTTTCATCAAAAAAATTACACTACATAAAACTCTTTTTAGTAATTCAGTAAATATAAATGTATTATCCAATCCAATTTTTCCTTTAAGACAAGTGATACACTCAAATTTCAAATTGCATTACTTGAACATTTTAACCGGGTAAAGGAATTATGTGTAAAAGACTTTTCCATTTCCCACACTTCTCTATCTCTCTCCTTCGTCATATGCACGTTCTCCCTCCCTTTCTCTCTTCTCTCACCCGCTTTCTCTCTTCCTTAAACGATTCAAACTCTAAATCAGTTGTCATCCCCTTTCTCTCTCGTCTTTGTTTCTCCCCCTTTTTCCTGGTAGTTTCGTCTTCTTTCTTTTTGTTGTATCACAGTGTTGACCTTTTGCTTATTTGTATTGTTACAAGTTGACGAGGCAGTGGCTTTGGAGTCGCAGAAAATTAAGCACATGATCGGAGATGATTGTTGTAATACGGTGGGAGAACTGACCTTTTGGTTTTATCCAAAATGTGCGGATATCTAGAGTCGCCACCAACTTTTCTTTTATCCAATAAGAAAATGGTGAAAAGAACATGAAAGACCTTGATATATTTTGAGTTCGGGGAGATAAGTTATGAAAAGGAAAAGTGTTAGCACCCTTTTCATCTGTAGTTAACTATTGACTCTTAATTACTTAGCTCACTTTTGAAAATATTGCTTTGTGTATGTGATTTGTTTGAAAATATTTTGAAATCGCCAATGTAAGGATGACTTTGTAATGATTCTCATATCAGTCCTCAAGAATGTATACAAAGTGTTATTTTTGAAAATATTTGTTTGAAAGTGTAGTGTGAAAAAAGTTGAGAAAAGTTATGAGCAAGCAATTAAGAGTTTCTTACCCACTAAAGTCTTTCTTATTCTTTTCCTTCTCCTTTAGTGATGGTACTATCCTACCATTAGTTGGTAGGTAGCCCTATCTATTGGATATGAAGGGACAGGCGAAGGGTCATCGTATGGTCATCAAAGGCAACACGTAGAGATACTTTAGCAATTGTATCAGAGGGACTAGATCATTTTTCGTAGGCAACATCAAAGGGTCATCGAGGGACTATGATCTTTATTCGAGGGTCTTTTGCTAAAGTGTCCTTATTTTCGAGGGACATGACCATTTATTCGAAGGCAACAAAGAGAGGTTATCCTATAGGTGTGAGTGTGAAAAGTGTGTTCAGTTCAATTATATTTATCTTGAATTAGGGTTTTCTATTGATTGATTTTAGTCTTTCATATAAACCCTAGTTACTAGCAGTTGAATAAAATATAAGAGCAGAAAGTAAAGTGCGGAATATAAACCTAAGCTATTACATGGCTTCGGGACAGTTACATAAGTATATAAATGCGGGAAATAAAACTTACGCTATAACATCCTGTGAGCAGTTATAAAATAGGAAAAACGTGAAAAAGTAAATCTAAGCTATTACAATCGAAGAAAGCGTCATATACACTTGATTTAGAAAAATTAAATAGAAATAAGAAAAATGGAAAATAGAAAGAAAGAAAGTAAAAAAAAAATTGGTGATTTTTTATGAATAAAATAATTTATGATAATAATTAATCAAAACCTAAAATTCTAATTAATTTTAAAAATTAAGAAAAAAGGTTAATCAATTAATTAATCAAAACAAGAGAAATAAATGTCAATTATAAAACCCTAAACCTAATTTGTGAGTAAAAATGTTACGTTAATTTGATTGAAAAAGAAATTAGGGTTAGGGAAAGAAAAATCAATGAAATCAAAATAAAGGAAAAAATATATGGGGTGGATGTTGAACCCACGCCCTCCTAGCCTTTCAATGCCTTGCTTGCCACTGCGCCATGAGTTTGTTGGTGTTAGGAAATAGGAGTTGCATGATACATAGAAAACCTGGACAAATTATGAAAAATAACAAAATGTTTGTAAAAGGAAGGGATGGAATCCACGCCCTTAGTGTCACCAAAGCCTTAGCATGCGCATTCTTGCCACTGGGATGGCTGTTTCATCCGGTTGTATAAACATAAAAAAATAAATTTAAAATTAAAAAAACAGATGGACCGGAGAGGCGTCGGAGCCCTAGCTCCGATCATCTTCTTCGGTGAGCCTTTTTTTTGTACCTGCGAAAAAAGAGCACCTTAGTGATCAAATAGAACCCTACCCCCCTAAATTGACCCTTGCGAATCCATTGGTGTCCTTAGTTTTGGTTGAATCGTTCTACATAATGAGATGCAAGGAAAATAATTCAAAACAGTTTAAACATGGTGATGAGATATTCTGGCATTATGGGACTCATGCAAGGGATCAAACATGCATTGTTTTGTCTTAGGAACAGGTTAGCATGGTTAGTTTCAATCAAAACAACATAAAAAATAAAATACGAATTTGAACAAAAACATGAAACCGGCGATGCATGGATGCATGTTTCAGGCACTTTTGATCATCAAGAATGACCCCAACTTACTCTGTAATGTTCCTGGAATCGATTTGGATAGTTGCTTGGCCTTGAGGATGGTTGTGTGAGGGATTTCAATTTTTCCCTAATTTGACAAAAAAGTTGATATTTTGAGAGGGTGTTCTTGTAGCCTTTTTTTTCGTCCCATTGTTG
Organism: Vicia faba; assembly: GCA_948472305.1. Lineage (NCBI taxonomy): Eukaryota > Viridiplantae > Streptophyta > Magnoliopsida > Fabales > Fabaceae > Vicia > Vicia faba. The sequence goes on along the minus strand of CATIWC010000246.1, from coordinate 307,860 downwards.
TCTGAAAATGTAGGGTGTTTATAGGAGAAGGTATTAGGTCAAAAGATGGGCTTGGACTTTGTATAAAAACATATCTTTGATTTTGCTTGTAAATAGTTTGACACGGTTTCTACATGATCTTGGGGCCCCAAATAAAATCAAATCTCAAGCCTTTTATGTTTTACACATTGTTTGATAATTATTTGATTTAATTTTGAATTCAAATGAATAAAATGAAAAGTAAAAGAAATAAAGATCACAAAAAATAAATTAATGGACTTAGGGGTATCTTATGAGGTCAGGAACAAGTATGGACCTTAAAAGATATGCCCATTAGCACAAAAACTCAAATTTGCTCAAATTAGATTTCATGCATTTCTTCAAAATTGCTCAAATTGCACCAATAAGAACTCTCTCAATTTTTGTCATATGAAGGTGATCTTATACTTTTTGGATACCTCAAGATGTCTCCTATAATATATATGTTGGTAAGTTTTTTCATTTGAAGAATATATCTTGATGTAAATTGCTTTGAAAAAAGTGTCTTTTTGTTGGCTTTTGAAATGACCTATAATGTTTTGACCCATATCTCTCAAATGAGGCATTTTTTAGTCTTGAACTTAGAGAGAAAAAGTTGTAGAGAATCAAATTTCCTTCAAAATGAGCTTTATTTGAGAATTTTCTGATGAAGTATGTGAAAGTTATGCTTGGTCAAAGTTCAGTTAACTTCTCCTTAAGAAAACCCTAATTTAGCAGCTTTTGACTTTTGATGAATCTTGAGTTTTCTTGATGATTCATGATCAACCCTTGATCAAATGATGAATGTGACTTCAAAATATTGACGTTAACCAAAAATCTTGAGTTTTGACTGTATGTTGACCATAATTGACTTTTTATCCAATACAATTAATTTTCAATCATCTGAGCAATTGACTGAGAAAACTTGTGATGCAAGGCTTGAAACTTCTCATGAGGGTATATTGAAGCATACGAGGAATCATGGAATCAACTTGAGGAATTATAAGCTTAACTTTCTTTGAGAAACACAAAACCCTAGTTGTAGGTCAACTTCTTAGGAGGAGGGCTTGTATGCTCAAACCCTTGAGTATTCTTGAGAAATTGAGAACCCTAGGAACATGAGGAGGTTTCTTGGATCAATTGTCTTCAAAAATAGGAGGGAAAATTTTAGGGTACAACAATTGTGCCGACATCAGAATTCATCTTCCCAATGTTACGAGAAAGATCCTTGCTAAAGTGATTGAATACTGTAAGAAACACGTTGATGCAGTGTGTTCTGATGTAAAACCATCTGGAGATGAACTTAAGGCGTAGGATGGCGAGTTTTTTAAGGTTAGGGTTTATTTGACATTTTTGTTTTGTTTTTATTCTTTGTTTTCTTTGTTTGTGATTAATTATTGTGCTCTATGATGAAGTTGGCGAGTTTTTTGAACTGTTTGGAGTAGTAATTTTATTCCCAATTAATTCATGAATAATCTTTGCGGTGACAGTTCTATCTTGGCGAGTTCTTTTATGCTGTTTTTTATTTAAATATTTTAAATACCTTGCAGAAGATGATCTAGATGATGCAGAATTTGAACCTACAACAAGCCGCTGTGATGCAAGACCTTCTTAATTTATAGGAATTTCTGAAAGCTCACTCTTCAAGATAGCCCATGAAGTGCATTTGTTGGGCTATCTTGGTCTCTATGGACTGGAATGGCATAAACATTTGGTAACTCATTTTTAGGGACTTTTCTTATCCTAAAAAGCAATTGGAAAATGGAAAGATTTTGTTGAAAGGCTATGAAAACCTATAAATTTCATTTTCCCATGTTTTTCAAATCTATGGACCATCTAAACATAATCTATATGGCTCTCAATCATCATAATCTATATTGCTCTCAATGAATTATTGTTGTTGTAAAAATGGCCAAGAAACTACACACTGTAGAATCATGGAGTTGAATAAAACACAAAGTTTGGATAGTCTCAAGAGTCATCAGACAAGCTTCGTTAGTTCACGTTACTCTGCAAGTTTTTTCTATGTCAGCAAGTTTCCAATACTTATCCTCATGCTCCCATATGACTATGAACTGAATTTCTTGTGGACATTGATGATTGAGTCTATTTGAATTATATAGTTAGTTTTGTATAAGAGATCATTGATTGTTTTTCATTCTTATGATTTTTTTTTGTAGGATGGAAAATCTGGTTCCCATATTATTACACTATCTTTAAAGTCGTTAGAATGACAACATATTTGAGGTTTGCTTTATGCTTTACCTGAGAACTACTAAATTTTACCTCTTTAGACGTGCTTCTATTTACTGCAGATAACAGGGCCAAATATATTTATTATCCAATTTTGAATTTGTTTAAAGTCCATTTTTAGATTATTAATTAAAGTTGATATGCATCGTTTTAATATGAATCCAACATGAAATGTATGAGAAACATGAGCAACACAAGTATACAATTGATATTTATCGTTTTAGATTTTGTGTTTAGTCAATTAACTAGCTGATAAATAATTTTTGTTGTTTTCAAAGAATGGTGTGCTGCATGCCGAGGAAACCAATTAAGGAGTTAGAGAAACTACTCTATAACTATCTAGTCTAGGTTCAAGAACCCCAAAAAATTGGGAAAGGATCTAAAATAACCATAGATACAAATTTTTCATAATCCCATGTGAGCAAGCCTTTAATAATGTTTTCCATCAGGGCAGTCTACTAAAAATGATCTAAGCCACACTCACCATTAGTTTACAACCCTCTAAGTCATTATTCACAATGTGGGGGAAGAAATAAGAGCCTTAAAACCCATCCATCCACACTTATCCATTCATTTCGTAGAAAAGGGGTTCAGTAGAGGTGGAGAATGCAACTCTTCCAACAAAAGGTATGCACAAAAAGTCAAAATATTGGAAATCTCACCTACCGTCCCCAAACAAAATTTTGGAAAGGTGACAACAATTGAGATAGAATTATATGATAAAAAACCCATAAGAATCCAACCATATGACAACAACCCCATGGTCATCCCAATTTACTTTGATGATTAGGAGATAAAGGGAGTACTACTTGACCTTGGATTCTCAGCAGATTTCTTGTATTAGGATTCCTTTGAGAAGCTCCATCTAGATTTTGACAATCTTCAAACGTTCCAGGGCTCATTGGTATGTTTCTTTGGCAAGCATGTGCTGGCGCAAGGCTATATATACCTTAAGATGATGTTTGGACTAGGCTAGAATGCAAATATGATTAAGGTTAGGAATCTAGTGGTAGATTCCCCATCCACGTACAATGGTATCATAGGGGCGACCCACTTTTAACCTCTCAATGGCAAACCTTATTGCCTTATATTTATGCATGAAGTACCTGTTCCATAATAGGCTAGTTAGAGTAATCTAGAGTGATCAAGAGACTACTCAATAATTTTATCGACAATCTGCGATTATGAAGGGAGGAGGTGGCCTCATTTTCCTCCCCACCACTCAGCGCATAAGGAGTGAACATCATAGATTCAAATTCCAAGGTTGAGCTCATTAGATAAAGGATGATACTCATAGAATACTTGGGGGTATTTCAAATTAGGCCTTAACATTTTATACCACCACACTAGGAACTTCCTTATTTAAGGATTACGAAGAATAATTGGTCGCCTTGTTAAGAAGGAAGATTAACTTGTTTTCCTAGATCCCATGAGACATACTTGTTATTAACACCAAATTGGTCTATCATTGTCTCTTCATAGAAACTACAATGAAATAAGTATCCTAAAAAAGTGTAAAATATGCAAGGATAAGAGAGCAACAATAGACGAGGAGGTCAGGAAAATAAAGGCGTCGACGTTAAAAAAGGGATAAAATATCCAACTTGGTTAGCCAATCTGGTTCTGATTCGAAAGGAATCATGTAACACGAGAGGCCTACGAGGGTGAGGAGTGGTCTCCTGGGCACAAGGCATGACAATGAACGGATCCTTGCAGGTTTTAAGAAAAAATAGAGTTCACATCAGAATGAGAAGGGTCCTGGGTTGTGCAGGTATGAGATTGCATGGTGAAGGAAGACTTAAAATGATTGATACTACTTATACCATCAAGATATATCTTTTTTTGGTAGCCTAACAAATAAGAACTCCATAGTTGAGTGTGCTTGAATTGGAATTGTATTTGGATGGGTGGCCTTCTGGGAAGTTTTCTGGAAAATGTGTGAGTGAAGAGCAACATGATGAAAAGACCTGTATTGATTTGTGGGGTCAGTCGATAATCCAAAAAGTAGTATTGGGTGCTACAATGGTAGTAGGGAAGATTTCTCCTAATAAGGTGTGGTTTTTGGACGAACCAAGTGGAAGCTGGTGGGTATGTAACACCCTAGGCCGACGAGGGCGGGGAGTACTCGTCGGTGCATAAGGCATGACAATGAGCAGGTCCTACAAGCTTCTAGGAAAAAACCAAATTCATATCAGAATGAGAGGCATCCTGAGGTTGTGCAGGTTTGAGACTGCATGGTTGAATGAAGGCTTACAGGGATTGATTGGTATTACCTATACCAACAAGATGCATATTTTTTTTTGGTAGCCTAACAAATAAGAACTCCATAGTTGAGTGTGCTTGAATTAGAAGTGTATTTGGATGGGTGGCCTTCTGGGAAGTTTTCTGGAAAATGTGTGAGTGAAGAACAACATGATGAAAAGACCTGTATTGGTTTGTGGGGTCAGTCGATAATCCGAAAAGTAGTATTGGGTGCTACAATGGTAGCAGGGAAGATTTCTCCTAATAAGGTGTGGTTTATGGACGAACCAAGGGAAGCTGGTGGGTATGTAACACCCTAGGCCGACAAGGGCAGGGAGTACTCGTCGGTGCATAAGGCATGACAATGAGCGGATGCTAGAAGCTTCTAGGAAAAAACCAAATTCACATCAGAATGAGAGGGATCCTGAGGTTGTGTAGGTATGAGACTGCATGGTTGAATGAAGGCTTACAAGGATTGATTTGTATTACCTATACCAACAAGATGCATATTTTTCGGTAGCCTAACAAATAAGAAATACATAGTTAAGCATGCTTGACTTGAAGTAGTATTTGGATATGTGACCTTCTGGGTAGTTTCCCAGAAAGTGTTTGAGTGAGAATAAGGCATGGTGAAAACATTTGTGTTGGTTTTGGGGGTAAACCGGTGTAATACCCTAAATTTGTCCTACCTCTTTTACTTTCATTTGGCTTATGAAATTCTCATCTCTTGTACATAGCTCACGTTAGGTCATTTTGCATGTCATGCATCATTGGTCAATAACCTCTTGTTGGTCTTTTTGTTTTCTGTTTTCATCACTTTCAAAGCCCCTGCAAAACAAATTCAGAACAGATGATCCAAAACCAAGAAAACAAATTGCTAACAGAAAATCAGTTAAGAAACTCACCAAAAACAAATCTAAATTTTCTCCCTGCAACTTCCTCTGCACTCCCTCTTTCACCATCAACATTAACTCAACCTCCAATTCACCTTCATCCTTCTTTTCAATTTACGACATCTTCTTCAATCTTCATCCTTCTCTACAATCTTCAACATCATCCTCATATCAACTTGCTGCCATCAACATCATCAATACCTCTTGGTTCAACTCTACATCATGTGAACATCAACAATAGCAGTATCAAGCATCTGTGAGCAACGATTCACAACTGCATTCAACATCGTAACAATAACAACTTCAGATACATAGAGAAATTGCGCAAACAAAAAGAAGAGAGGGAATAATGTTAAGCTTGCATACTTGAAATCTCTAAAGCTCGTTTATCATTGTTTTCCTCAACGGTATCGTCAAGGTTCAAGATACTTCAAACTTTCGGGTCTTCTTCATTTTCACGACATCTGGTAATAGCTCATGGCTTGTGAGGAAGAACATTAAAGGTATCCTCTAGAAATTCAGCGTCTCCACTGTGAAATTTGCAACACCTAGGTTTTGTAGAAGAGGACTTCGATCCCATTGATTGGTGAGAGTTTGGTGAAATCGAATGATGGATTCGTGTTCAGGAGACCGAAAAAGGTAGGGTTCATGTTCATCTTGCAACGGTTTGATGAAAACTTCCGGCATAGAAGACAATAGCGAGCTCGCCGGATTTCCGCGAGAGGGAAGAAGCTTCGTACTTGCACAAGGAAGCTGAAAGTAACAACTTTTGGACCTTATTTTCGAAAGATATTGGGTCGGGTTACTCACTCTCCTCAAGCCTGTCATCGTTTGTTTTTGAAGTCCACAAAAAGGTCTTCAGGATTTAATATTATGGGCCTAATGCCCAGGGCCTAGCACCAGATTGGATCTATACACACCTATATTTTTAGGTCCAATACCCTCCACTGTTTCAATTTCTTATTAATTTTCTTTTAATGTTTTACATAGTTTTTCTTTTCTATTAATTTTGACATGTTATTCCTTTGCCCAATGAACATGATAAAAATTCAAAATATTAGAATAGAATCTTAATTCTTTTATTAATTTTGTTTGTTTTTATTATAGCCATGTTTTTGGTAGATTTTAATGCCAATTTTGTGTGAGATTTTGAAATAAGAAGATATTTGGTTGAAGAGTCTCAAGAAGTTTTCAAAATAAAGTTGAGAGTACAATCTTCATCATGGAGGTTTTTTGGTAGAATTTTCTCTTTTCTTGCTTGATTTTGAAGAGGCAACGGACCTTCTCCATTCGGTATCATCATAACTTCATTTTATTCCTTATCATCACGCTTTATCGTATTTCTTTACCGCTTTTCTAGATATCATGAGAAGTAGGTCTTTACTGCTTTCTGATGCCATGAGAAGTATGGTAGAGATGTATAACGGGGGTCTCTGTTGCTGATCATGTCAGGAACCCCTCTGGTTTATTTAAAGACATGTTCAGGGAAATTCCACATTGTGTGCCTTTTGTTTGCTATTTGTGGTTATTTAAAACCCTACCTTTGAGTAGGTATTCTGCACGCGTGTTTAGATTTATGCCCGCATATGTACATGTGATAAGTCCTCAAAAAGAGGCGAGCAGGGAGGGTTAGCAATCAACCCCTGCAATTTCGTTTGTGTCATCCTTAGCTCGTGACGCACCACGGCGCTTCAGAGTTTTGCCCGCTCTTGTGTATTGAGTCGTCAAGTGGGGAAGGGTTCTGTAATCGAACCTCCACGCTTTGTCAGGAGTTCGCATTGGCCGATGCTGATACTCCGTGATCGTTCATATTGTCTTCTATCGTCTACCTCGATCTCCTATATCTTGGTTAGGTGTTCAATCGCTTTGGACATCACATTTTTGTTTTACATCCTACTCCCGCTTGTTTGTCTCGGGTGATACGCTCCCCTTGACAAAAGTATTTCGCTTATTTTCCTTACTATTTTATGTGTGTGCTATTTTGAGCTTGCTTGCTTTATCCTTGTACATACCATGTTCCCTTAGGATGTGCTTGCTCCTTTCGGATGCAAGTTAGACCTTAGGTTGCAAGCCATGCATGCTAACATTAGGTAGACGTTTCGCTTTTGTTAATCCAAATCTTAGGACCACCATTGTATGATAATATTAGGTTAGAAATAGGCTAATCCCTTGTAGACTCCTTTCTCCCCTTTTTGCATCTTTGCATCTAAAACTAAAACTTACTTTCTTAGCAAATCAAAAACATGCTAATCATACTTAAACCATTTTTCAAGGTAACAAAATACAAACCAATCAAATATGGAATCTTGCCTTGAGGGTGTAACTCAAAACTATTTTCAATAAGAACGTGATTAATTTACTTCTGTGCCAATGCATAAGTCTCCAAAGGTCGATCTGCGGCAGAAGGTGGAATTAACCTTATCCATAAAAAACACAAAATAAACAAAACATGTGAGCCGAACTACGATAGCTTTGATTCCTAAAAAAAGATATGTAAGCATTGGGGGTAGGGCCTAAACGAGTACAACTTTATATTCCCTACATTACTTTCTTTTTTCCTTTTGCATGCATTCTTCCCCAGTAATAAAACAATAAGCATAGAACAATAAGAGTGGATACCGTAGAGTACTACGAGCGTGTGGGGTGCTAATACCTCCCCCTCGCGTAATAGACTCCCTTACCTGATCTCTTGGTCGCAAGACCGTGACTTCTTCCTTCTTAGGTTTTATCGATGTTTACCTTTCCTTTCATGTGGGATAAAAGACGTTCGATGGCGACTTCATTGTTTGGTGATTTTCAGCGGTTGTTTCAGCTGGCGACTTTATTAGGGACAGGTCGACCAAATGCTGGTCCATCTTGGAGTCTCTCCTAGCTCTTGTTTCCTTTCTTTAGGTGTTTATTTTTATGCTTTCTGTTTATTCATTCATTTTGTATATACCTGAGCATATGTATGCATTGGATTTTACTATTTTCCATATACTACTGTTGTACCGGATCGACTTCTTGTTGGGTGGGCGTTACTATGAGGTAAAAGGCCCAATACTCAGGCCAAGTGACAACCATAGGAACCATAGGAATAGAGTGGAATATGAATGGCTAGTTGACGTAGGTTTCACTATTTCCCCATGTCGTCCATGCTCAGATGAGGTACAAATGAGGGGCTATCGTTTTCACGTACGTGATACAACGATAGTTTTTTCAAGAGTACCCTCAATTCTGAGTTACCTGACCTTACCTTGACCTAGTTTTCACCCGTGAGTGCGGAGGGGATTATTATCACAGGTATAGTTGGTGACTATGTTCAGATGATGATTATGTTCAGATGGTGACTATTTGTTCTAATGGTTATGTTCTGGATCTCTGTCGGTGACTTATTCAGATGGTGTGTTAATGGTGACTATGGAGTGCTCAGATTCATTTTATGAGTTCCTGACTTATTTGTTTGGAGGTTCATTCGGGCCTTCGATCTTGGTATTCCTAGCATGTTCAGAAAAGGCTCAATAGTATCCGATGTTCTAGAAGCCTTGATCCTGTACAATTGATAATCTACAGGGTACTTGGTTCTTGTAGGTGCAGAATCTATGCGAGACCTTTGATCTGGTAATATTCATATGATTCAGAACAGTGCAGCAACTATATTCAAAAATGATGAAACTTTGATCCCATGTCTTTGCATACATAACATGGTTAACCACATTCTTAACATACATGTTCTATTATTTCCAAGGAATCGTATTTGTAAGCCTTGTGTTAAACTCTTTCATCCCTTATCTGCGTAAAATCAAAATCAAAGCATGTAAATTCCTTAGAAATGATAGAACATGACATTGCATTAATTCATGAACCCCATGCACATTCATGCATCCATAATAGGTACTCGAATATTGGGGATTCTTATTCAAACCTGGTGTTCTCCTCAAAGGTTCAACTTGATTTCTTACTACATATGTTCAGAGATTAGTATGGGATAACTCTGTGGGGGATTGACCGATACGAAGATCCCAAGGGGGGTGATTATGGTATACGTGCAAGCTTTGGCCTATGGTCGGAAATCCTTCGATAAGGAAGATAATCAATTGAAGACCCAGATAAACCAGGCCATGGAAGCTCTGTTGATGATGTCAATAATCTTGCACCTACTGTCGCAACAAAGGTTTTCTCTCCTCCTTATCTTTTGGGCATTACTTTCAACCATGGAGTGCTACACAATCTTGAGTTCTTGGAACATATTATTAGCAGATGGTTCCTGTGATACGGTGGCAGAACCGACTATTTAATACTGTTTTGCGTTTTGCATTTTTTGTTTGCAAAATGTCGCAGTAAGCAAGAGTCGCCACCGACTTTTATTTCATCCAATTCATGGAAAAGGAAAAAGAACAGAAAAAACATTTTTTTCGAGATATTTTTGAGTACGGGGGGTAGATTATAGAAAGGGAAGGTGTTAGCACCCTTTCCATCCATGGTTTTCCATGAGCTCTTAGGTACTTGCTCATATTTTTAAAATTTCTTGTGTATGTGCTTGCTTTGAAAATATTTTACTTCGTCATAACCCTTGTATCAGTCCTCAAGGGTGTGATGAAGTTTTTTTTTAAAACTGTTTTTGAAAAGGTGTTTGTGTGAAAAGATTTGTTTTGAGGAAGTACCTACTAGCATCTACCTACTCCAAAAATGGTATTTTTTGTTCTATTTCCATTAGACAGCGCTATCCCACTATTAAGGAGTAGGTAGCACCGTCGTTGGAGTTTGTAAGGGACATTCGAAAGGGACAAATACAATCATTAAAGCAATAGTTAGAAAACCTTAGTAGTAACCCTAGAGTCTTAAGATCTTTTCGAGGCAACATTTCCGAGGAAACATTTCCGAGGCAACATTCGAATGGGACAATTTGATCTTTTTAGACTGGAGGGTAACCACTAAAATCTCCTATGCTTAATGACTGTTTACCGAAGACAACCGAAGTGAGGCAAACCCTAGGAGTGAATATGTGCACATGATTCGTTTCAGTTATTTAATCTTTGCACATTAGGTGATCTACCGTTTTAATTTCCCAGACATTCTTTCCATACAATCCTATTAGCCATGCATCTAGACAGTTAAAGGTTGCGGAAATTTAAAGTGTGAAAAATAAAACCTAGCTATTACAAGGCTTCAGGGAGGGGGATTAATTACATAACCAAAATCGGGGAAAAGCGATAAATAAAACCCTAGTTTAAACTATTACAAACCATGAACAATTACAAAAATAATGGAAAATAACTAACAAGCGCGCGGCGAATTAAATACGAGGACGGTTGAAGAGATAACCTAAAACCCTAATTTGAGAGAAAAAGCATTTTTGGATATTTATTGAAGAAAATATTTAATTGCAAATTAATTAAACCTAATTTCTAATTGTTTTTAAATTATTAAAGAAATTAAATTAACCTAATTTTCTAATTAACCTAATTAATTAATTAACCTAATTAATTAAAGGACTAAATATCTATGAGAAAAAATGATTTTTGATATATTCTTTAGATAAAATCAATTAAATTATGTACAATCTCAAACCCTAATTCTAATTGTTTTTAAATTATGAAAGAAATTAAAGTTGCCCTAAATTAATTAAACTAATTAATTTAAAAAAACATTTATTAAGAAAATAAATCTTTTGGGATTTTTGATTGGTTAATTTAATAAAATAATTTTTGTATTAATAAAAAAAAGAAAAGAAAAAAAGAAAAGAAATTAAAGAAAATATTAAAAATAACCAAATGGGCCTGTGTTGTTTGCTGAAAAGGGGGTATGAATCTGAATTCCTTGGCCCATTAAGCATCAAGCCCAGTCAACCACGATTGACCTGGTGTAGCGTTGACTTTGAGGTGCATCATACTCCTTCATTGCAGGCGTTGGATCTTGGCTGGAGATGAATCTAATGGTCAGATCTTGAGTTGCATGGTGGATGGTTGGGAGTGTGGTACACCTGATCACATGAGAAAAAAATAATAGAAAACAATTGTTGGGACCTGGGATCGAACCTAGGTCCTTATACTCGCCTTTAATGATGCATTGCCAGCTGCGCTACCATGTTATTTTGTTCACATAATACCAATAAAATGTAATATACAAAACAAGGTAGTTGGGTCAGAAAAACGCGCGAGATTCAAACGCTCCAATGGTTGGCTGCCACACATCACCTTCTTCGCTGCAAGCGTCGCCTTAAGTTTATGGACTTTTACCTACAACAGAATTCGTCACAATAAGCTATAGTGACGGTTTTCCTGTAGCTACAAACCTGTAACATTCAAAAATCATGTGCAGGCAATATAAATTCCATTGGTGACCATGAATCAACTGGGTGTGAAGCCCTGGTCATCATGGTACCCATTATCAAGCTTAATTTTGCCTGTGTTAAAAGAGCCTAAAACAGAGCTCAAAACCCTAGCTATGGCATACTGTGATTCTCGCGCTGTAAATGCAATTAAATGGTACCAATAGCTTGCAAACAAGATGATGAACAAGAATATATAATTAAAACATGCTAATGCTGCCAAAAATACAGAAAACAGAATTGGAATTTTATGCAAACCGTGGTTGATGGTGGGCACAATCCTAGGCGTTTTAAAGCTTAAGGATGAGTGGAATAGCTTCCTGAGACGCCAAGGAGTGTATTGCTGGCCTTGAACTCCTTTGAATCACCCCGTAGAATGAAATTCGATCCCCACTTTTTTGTCCAAATATTGAATTTTGTTCTTGCAGCTCACATGTTCAATCCTTGTGTTTTTGATCTGGAATTATTATGCACTTATAGTAGACTGAATTAGGTCAACAAAATTGTATCATATCTTTAAGAATTATGAAAATTGGATTTGATTTGCTTCATGTATGATATATTTCTAAAACAAGCTTCAATCCAATCTTTTTCAACCCTAATGAGCCTTGCTCGAATTGGCTGGCATGTTAGCTGTATGTGGACTCCAAATGTGCACAAAAATCTCAAGATTTGATTTGTTTTCATTATTTTACCATTTAATTTGATTTATTTTGATTTAAATGAATAAAAATCAAAATATATGATAAAAGTAATAAAATAATAGGTGGAAAAGCTCAGGGATCGTGGGTCCTATTAGAAACATGTTTCAAGCAAAAAAACATGGGCCCCTTTGGAAAAAATGCAAATTTTATCAATGTTGACTTTTGACAATTTTCCAAAAATAGCCAACTTTGACAATGCACAACTCTCTCAATTTTGACCCTAGGAGGGTGTTCTTGAACTTTTTAGAAAGCTTAGGATGTCCCCTAAGCAACCCTTTTGTTCTAATCTCAATCAAGTCTTCCATGTTCATGTAAGAAGCTTTGACCCAAAAGGTGTTTTTGTTGACTTTTCAAAAGGACCCATAATGTAAAAATTCACATCTTTTTATGAGTGCATATTTTGAACTTGTAGGCTGAAGATGAGTTGTAGGGAATTGCTTCCTCTTCAAAATGAGCTTTGGATGGAGAATTTCTAATAAAGTATGAAGAAGTTATGCTTGGTCAAATTTGGGTTGACTTTTCCTACAAAACCCTAATTTAGCAATTGTTGGGTTTTGATGAATTTGGGGCATTCCTTGAGGAATCATGATCAACCCTTGATCAAATGATGGAAGTCACTTCAAAATGTTGATGTTAGCCAAAAATCTTGAGGTTTGACTGTATGTGGGCCACAATTGACTTTTGACCTAGTACAGTCGATTCTCAAGCATCTGAGTAGTTGACTGAGCAAACTTATTATGCAAGGATTGAAATTTGACATGGAGAATCTTGGGAACATGTTAGGACCTTGGAAAGCATTTGGGGCTCACCCATATTGATGAAAATAGAAACCCTAATTTTGAGGTGCACTGCCTTAGGAGAGAGTTTGTCTGGTCAACTCTTGGGCAATCTTGAGCAACTTAGGGACCTCAATTGACATTTGTTGAGTAAAATGGGAGGGAAAATTTTGGGGTACAACAATTCCCATTTACTATTGGGTTAGACCCCATACTTTGTTACCGTATATAAATTCCCTTCCAGATCATGATACCAACGTCAGATGTTGTTACCACGTCGGGGCATCCGACTATTTGAACGGGGACACTCTCCATAGCTTTGTGTTCCCTGATTTGTTCAGCAACAGCCAATCTTTATTCCCCTAGTGAATTCATGGGGTAAAGCTTTTAAGTAAATACAGAAGAAGCCTGATGAGCATGTTGATACAAGCTCACTGCATAACATCCAATTATTTCCTCTCCTGGTGGAAGTTCAATTGGAAGCTCTAATCTTTGGGGTCCTCCTCCCACAAACATCTCTTCTGATTGTGATGCACATGCTAGATGCATCCCCTATATTGAGGAATCGGGTTTTGATATTGAAAACTACAAAGGGGTTGAAGTATAAAGTCCAACACCTATCTGGTGTCTTTTCCAAAAGTCCAATTATTATTTAGCTAATTTCCAGGATATTTCTCACGAGTTGGATGTCTCTATTGTTCTGATAGAGGATGAACTGTATTATTTCTTTGTGGCGTAATATGCCTGGTGATGTAGTTTATATCGATTCGCTTGGTAAATCATTCATTCTCTCTCCAGAAAGAATCTTCTATGCAAATTATTCTGGGGCACCTAGCCATTCGATTGAAGATGGTATGTCATCCAGAGACAAGGTCCAAGACAGGATCGATTCAAATACTATTATGTTCACATCAGACCAGAAGGGGAACTCTCGCTCCTATTTAAACGTCAAGACTGCAGAGAGTCATCAGAATGAAGAAGCCAAATATGGAGTCAAGTCTCCTCAATGATGGAAATCATTGGTTTCTTTACGGCATTTTCATTTGCATTCTTACTTGTTTGTTTAAATATTGCTTTATATAGAAACTTGTCTATTTTTGAATGAAAATCTTAATGCAATAAATATGCTTGTCTTAAAGTGTTTTTTTCGTTTTTATTCATACATTCGTTATCACTCTTTAAATGTTTTACTTGCATATTGATGCTAAGTTTCCAAGTCTTATGCTTAGGTAAAGATTAGAGGGAGGATGGCGATAATCTAAAAAATGAAAGAAAAAAATATCTAGTTGGTATGCTTTTAAGTAAGACCCTGCTGACGATGTACATGCCTTGTTTCTATTCCTAAACATCGTAGATATAAAGGAGATATACCCTCGTTAACACCTCTGAGCCTTCGAAGTAGGAGTTTCTTCTCTATTTAGAAAAAACCCTCATTTTAACCCTGGGGCGGGTAGTGTTCCGTTAATCTGATCAAGCGTCCAGAACTCATCAAGAGTGTGCATCCAAGGATACAGCAATGGTTATCCATCGAAAGGTTGAGGAAAGTCAAAACCACAATGGTTAAACCTCATATATCAGCAACGTGCATCAACTAACGGTATCCCAATGGGTATCTCTCGCACATTAAGAGGTTAATAGATGACGACACAACAATGGCTATCCCTCACCTACCAAAGACTCAGACAGTCATAGTCACCTCCAACAAATCAGAAATGGCTTAAAGATCAACGACTTGTTCAGAATGGAAATTATGAATGAAAAAAAAACAAAAAGCCCCACTAAATTGAAATTCAAAAGAATTTGTCTGGGCAAAAGAAAGAAAGAAATTGAAAAGCCTAAAAGGCGAGAAAAGGATTACCAATAAAAACCTCTATCGAGAGAACAAGGTCTTGTAATCAGACACCAAAATCAGAAGTTAATTACTGTTGTGTCCAAGAGGCCTCAGTGGTTCCTCAACCATCGCAAACTCTTCTCAAGAGATGAATGCTTGTATCGAGTCAATTGAATGTAGGAATAAAGAACATCATGAAGAATGGGTGGGCACAAAATAATTTTGAGCCTTAAATCCTTTTTTCTAAAACCGTGAACCATACCAAGTTACAACCCATAAAGAGTCCTAACTGAAGCATGGGTCAATTTGAAAGCGTGCTACAGCGAGATAGAGTTTAACTGACTCCTAAGAGGTATGTTTGAATATCTGTGTTGGCTTCATATGCTTGCATTATCTTTCATAAAAAATAATTTGAAAATGTTGCTCTCTAGCTAGTGCCTAGTTCACAATAGAGTTGTGAAATCATTTTCACTCAAAGTTTTTCAAACTTCATGACTTACATATATGTTGCATTAGAATTATCATTCTCATAATAAACATTCTTCTGCATACAAAACAATTGATTGACATCAAGTAAGTTTACACAATGAACAATCAGTAAAGGGCTCAATCTTGTCAGAGAAGAGAGGATTGAATACTCTGTTGAAGAAAGAGTTAGCTATCACAAGAGATATGACTTATCCTAGGGTAAGTTAACCAGTGATTCTATCAAGAGAAAGAATCTTGGTGCTTCATAGTCTGAGTACCCTTAAGGGATTAAGTTAGCAGATTCTGCTAATCTGGGGCAATCAAGTCGAGAGTCAATCTATCTGATTTCAGCAAGATCTGAGGCATTCCCTCAAAGCTATCAATCAGAGGCTATCACGTGATAAATCTCTTCAAGCTATCAATCAGAGGCTATCACGTTGATAAATTTCTTCAAGCTATACTTAATCAGAGGCTATCACGTCGATAAATCTCTTCAAGCTTGACTAATCAGAGGCTATCACATCGAGAAATCTATTCAGAATTCATTCAACCTGGGGCAGTTACGTCGAGATTCGACAAATCTCTCCAAGAAATCTGTAATCAAGAGAAGTTTATTTCATGACTCAAGACATTGGGGCAGGCCACCTGATATCATATTATGGCACGAATATTCTGGTCTTCTATTCGGCACAGATTCTTTCAGAAATCCTCCAGACAAGGGAATTTGATATCCGCACTTACAAAGTTGATCAAGCCAATTATGTTACACCATATTACAATCAAGATAAAAGTGTCATAACGGTCATCCTGATCTAGCTGACGCACGAAGCCTCCTTCATCTGTTGCAGACAATTTCAAACTTGATTCCCTAAGTGAATGCAAAAAGTTCGTAGTTGCCATTTGACTGGCACGTGCAAGTGCTCATCCTAGTGGAGTAAACCAGAGCATCCCCAATGGAGAAAACCGGGGCATTCGCAAAGTTGAACTCGGGCATCCCTAGTGGAGTAAAGTGGGGCATTCGCAGAGTTAAACTGGGGCATTCACAGGTGTCCATGCCCATCTTTTACCCTCAAGTGATCCAAGAGGTTATTCCCCAGTGTGGCATAAATTTGGGGCATGTATTAGAAGAGATCCACATGGTGTTCAGTGTCCATTCATCGGCATATTCAGTTCTACCATCCTCTCAACAGTTCAGGGTATAGGAAAGTCAAGCCAGATCATCTCCTCCCCGATAATACAATTCAGAATTCAGTGGCTTACCTGAAAACTCACTTCGTCAGCAATTCAACCTCCGGCGGAGTCACCAGTAATCTTCGGTATCATGAGCTCCCTAGTGCAAACTTTTATTAGTATCCCTAGCAATCCTTGGTACTACATGCTTCTAACGCCTATATTTATTGGCATCCCTAGTGATGAGCAACACTTCTCAATGAGCCTTCTCTTTTCTCCATGAAGTCTATTTCTTTGAATTTGCATATAGTTATCATTACATAACATTGCATCCTCAAAAGCGTGTAGCCGATCCATCATAATGGATCTTTGTGGTAAAAGAAATTCAAACATGCATACGAAACATAATCCATATCAGGTACCTTACATGAAAGACCTGAATCATTCAAAGACGGTAATATATCCCCAGAAGAGGGTATCACTTCCAAAATCCCTAGTCGGTGACCTTCACCCCTGAATTCCCAGCAAAATCAATACACCTTTTCATTCTAAACCCAATTCCTGTCTGGTAGTCAGTTCCCGTCTAACGATCAATTCTAAACCCAGTTCCCGTCTGGTAGACAGTTCTCGTCTGATAAATAATTCAGTCTTCCAGCACTCGTTTGTGTCAGTTTCATAAACACTCGTTTATGTTAACTCATAAACACTCATCTGTGTCAGTCCCCCAAACACTCGTCCGTGTTTAAATCTCTCCTTGATACTCGTCTGTATCTTCTCTCGATACTTGTCTGTAT
This sequence comes from Vicia faba, assembly GCA_948472305.1. Taxonomy (NCBI): domain Eukaryota; kingdom Viridiplantae; phylum Streptophyta; class Magnoliopsida; order Fabales; family Fabaceae; genus Vicia; species Vicia faba. The sequence continues at coordinate 290,423 of CATIWC010000246.1, read as the reverse complement.
TGATTCAAACACTCGTTCGTGTTTAAAGTTTCCTTGATTCTCGTCTGTATCTTCTTTCAATACTCGTCTGTATTGATTCAAACACTCGTCCGTGTTTAACCTTTCCTTGATACTCGTCTGTATCTTTTTTTGATACTCGTCTGTATTGATTCAAACACTCATCCGTGTTTAACCTTTTCTTGATACTCATTCGTATCTTCTTTCGATACCCGTCTATATTGATTCAAACACTCGTCCATGTTGAACATTTTCTTGATACTCGTTTATATCTTCTTTTGATACTCGTCTGTATCGATTCAAACACTCGTTTGTGTTATACTTTCCTTGTATTGGCATTGTTGCTACGTTACAAGTCCGATATCTTCCTTGTATTGGCAACATGCTACGTTACAAGTCTGATCTCTTCCTTGTATTGGCATCATGTTATGTTACAAGTCTGATCTCTTCCTTGTATTAGCATCATGCTACCTTCAAACACTCGTCGTGTCAATTTCTAAACACTCGTCGTGTCGTAACCCATGTTTTCATCTTAGAACCCGAGATTTCCCGTTGGCTAGGTTCTTCCTTAGATCATCTTAGAACCTGAGATCTCCCATTGGCTAGGTTTTTCATATAGATCATCTTATAACCTGAGATCGCCCGTTGGCTAGCTTCTTCCTAAGATCATCTTAGAACCTGAGATCGCCCGTTGGCTAGCTTCTTCCTTAAATCACCTTAGAACCTGAGATCACCCATTGGCTAGGTTCTTCCTTAGATCATCTTAGAACCTGAGATCTCCCGTTAGCTAGGTTATTCCTTAGATCACCTTAGAACCTAAGATCACCCGTATGCTAGGTTCTTCTTTAGATTATCTTAGAACCTGAGATCGTCGGTTTGATAAGTTCTTCCTTAGATCATCTTAGAACCTGAGATTTCCCGTTGGCTAAGTTCTTCCTTAGATCATCTTAGAACCTGAGATCAACCGTTGGCTAGGTTCTTCCTTAGATCACCTTAAAACCCGAGATCGCCTGTTGGCTAGGTTCTTCCTTAGATCACCTTAAAACCCGAGATCGCCCGTTGGCTAGGTTCTTCCTTAGATCATCTTAGAACCTGAGGTCTCCCATTGGCTAGTTCTTCCTTATATCATCTTAGGACCTGAGATTTCCTGTTGGCTAGGTTCTTACTTAGATCACCTTAGAACCTGAGATCGCCTATTGGCTAGGTTCTTCCTTAGATCATCTTAGAACCTGAGATCGCATGTTGGATAGATTCTTCCTTAGATCGCCTTAGAACCTGAGATCGCATGTTGGCTAGGTTCTTCCCATAGATCACCTTAGAACCTGAGATCACCTGTCGGCTAGGTTCTTCCTCAGATCATCTTAGAACCTAAGATCGCCTATTGGCTAGGTTCTTCTCGTAGATCATCTTAGAACCTGAGATCTCCTGTTGGCTAGGTTCTACTCATAGATCTTGTCCTAGAACCTGAGATCGCCCATAGGCTAGGTTCTCCAAAAAATCACTTTCATGTTTCACCTTAGGATCGTAGGTCGCCCGTAGACCTTATTCGTTGTCTTTTCGCACCAACATTTGTCTTGTACTAGCATCACGCCATGTTGTAAGTCCAACCTTTGTCTTGTATTGGCATCACGCCACATTACAAGTCCAATCTCCGTCTCTTCACTTTAAAATCAAAAATATTCTTTCCCTAACTGATATCACAAAAATAAATAAACACTCACACTTTCTTTCAAAAGAAATTTCCGGCATTGATATTTAATCATCTTCTACCTCGAACGTCCGAAAGGCACGCGCCAATCGTGCTTTCAAGTTTAAGACGATTAAATAGGAGCAGTTGTAATACCCCAAATTTGTCCTACCCATTTTACTTTCATCTGGCTTATGCAATTCTCATATCTTGTACATAGCTCCCATTAGGTCATTTTGCATTTCATGCATCATTGGTCAATAATTTGGCATGGGATTGAGGATATTGAGGAATTACAGTTTCTTTGCGCTTTTAGGCTCTCATCTTTATGCAAGCTTGGATCAACATGGTTCTTCATCAATCAGGGTTTAAGGGATTAGAGTTTATGTTTATGGTCATTGGGAATTTTCTCTTTTATTAAGATACTCATTTTCATCAAAATACAAACAGATTAGGGTTGCGAGTTGTTAGGGTTTACATTTCATCATGGTTGAGTTTTCTAAATTCAATTGAAGATTCATTGTGCTCCAGGCATCGTTCTTCCTAATACTTATTGCTTGGCGTACAAGTTTGGTATGAATTAGAAGATGGAAATGAGTTAAGGATTCATTGAAGATGCAAGTGGATTTGGTGTAAGAATTAGATTTCAAAGTGGTTATGTCATTACTTGGATTGCAAGCTATCATGAAAGGGATGGAATAGGATTGAATCAAGTTGTTATGGATAAAGACTTTACTTATAAGGGAGTCATATATTTAAATTAGGGTTCTCTTACTAGTGCCACAAGGTAGTGGTGGGCCTAATACAACATGTCACTCGGGATCGATGTTTCCTCATTGATTATGAAGGTCTTTATTTCAAGTTCAAGCATGGCTACTTATGTTACTATACATCACAAAAGGAGCATGCAGAAAAAATCTTTAACCAAGTCTTATAGAAGTTCCTTTCATTCTTACCATGGAGTGTTTGGCATTACACGAATAACGGAATCATGATTATGCTTGGCATTTACACCATTAAAGGAGTATTCAAAGTTAAGTTCCATGGAAAATATAAAAGACAATACTTTGAGCGCTTGAGAAAATTGATATTGAATTCAAGAGATTTTATGCTCCTAATTTCATCACACTACCGAACCTTCAACAGAGTTCAATTTGAAAGAAAAGAAAGAAATAGGTGAAGCTTCTCCATTAGAATCCAAGTTCCATACAAGAGTTATTCAAGAAGAAGTACACAATTTAAAAGAAGCTTTTAGAAGGAAAGGATTACAAGATACTATCCTACAAAATCTGAACAACAAATTGTTAAACATCATATATAACTTCATGATTCTTCCATAGTCTTCATGCCCCTGACTTTTATCCTCTTGATTAAATTTTCATTCTTCAGGGCCAAACTTCTACTTGCTTCAATGATATTCCAATTTGCCAATGACCTGTGTATTAATTTACATAAACTGCATCAGTAAACAAAAAAACAACCTCTGCACTAAACAGAAGCATTTCCTATAAACTACAAAAACGCATCTAGCAATATGTGTTTAAAATTAAAACATGGCCAACTTACTAACAGATTTCGAGTAATAGCCCTATAAATGGAAAGAAAATAAAGAGGGTTCAGAACTTAGAAAATTAGAAATAATAGAATTCAAAGTAATAGAAAACTATTTTTATCTATAGCTACCCTGCATAGCCAATTCAACGATCGATTTTCCAGCTCACCCAATTGTTCAGCAAAATTAACAGAATTCCTAAACTAACTTAATCAAAAACTGATGATTCCAAACAGAATTACCAAACTGATTTTTAACCAATTTCAGACTACTTCTAATAGCTCATAACGGAACTAGTTCACCATTTCGTTAGAGAAAATCAGGGAGAGGAAACTCATTTTCCCCTGTGATCACCTTGTGGTAGAATAATATGCTTTATTACCAAGTCACCAGCCTGGTATACTTGATGTTTGACTTTCTTGTTAAAGGCTTACATCTGACCATAACAAATATCCGCAAGCCTTTTCTCGTCGATCAAGTTTATCTGGTCCAATTGAGTCTGAATCCACTCGTCTTCGTCTAAATCTGCGTCTTTCATAAACCTTAGATAAGGAATCTAGACTTTGACAGGTAATACGGCCTCTATGCCGTAGAATATAGAGAATGGGGTTGCCCCATTTGATGTACATACTGAAGTACGATAGCCATGAAGAGGAAATGGTAACATCTCATGCCAATCTTTGTACGTCACTATCATCTTCTGCATGATCTTCTTGATGTTCTTGTTGGCGGCTTCCACTATGCCATTCATCTTCGGACTATACGGAGAAGAATTATGGTGTTTAATCTTGAACTGCATGTAGAGTTCCATGATCATAGTATTGTTGAAATTGCTACCATTATCTGTGATGATCCTTTCGGGGATGCCATACCGATAGATGAGGTTATGTTTAATGAACCGGGCCACAACATTCTTGGTAACAGAGACAAACAAGGCTGCTTCAACCCACTTCGTGAAGTAATCAATGGCGTCCAGGATGAAACTATGCCCATTGGAAGCAGTAGGCTTAATATCTCCAATTATATCAATACCCCACTTTGCAAACAGATAAGGAGCAGTCAAGACATTCAGGGGAATCAGAGGCACATGTACCTTGTCAGCATAAATCTAGAATTTGTGACAAGTTCTAGAGTGATGATTGCAATTAGTTTCCATGGTCAACCAATACTAACCCACTCTCAAAATCTTATTAGCCATCATATTCCCACTAGAGTGAGTACCAAAGACTCCTTAGTGCATATCTTCCATAATCTTCTCAGCTTCCTTCTTGTCTACACAGTGAAGCAGAGTCGAATCATGGTTGTGCTTGTACAAAACTCCGTTGCTCAGAAGAACTTGGCAGAGAACCTCTGTAGAAACTTCTTGTCATTGATAGATGCCCCCTCGGGGTACTCTTGAGATTCGAGGTATCTTTTCACTTTGTGGAACCAAGGCTTTTCCTCTACTTCATTAGTACCAACTTTGTAGCAATACGCTGGTTTATTTAGTCTCTCAATAGTAATTCGAGGAGCTTCATTATCCCATATGACTTTGAACATAGATGATATGGTAGCTAATGCGTCTTCCAACTGATTCTCTTCTCGTGGAATATGTTCAAAAGTTATTTCCTCGAAGTACGAAATTAATGTCAATACATGCTCCCGATAAGGAATGATACTTGGGTGCTTCGTATCACATTCTCCCTTAATATGACTGATTGCTAGGGTTGAGTCTCCATACACATCTAAGAACTTAATTCTCATATCAATAGCAGCCTTGATACTCATGATGCATGCTTCATATTCATCCATGTTATTGGTACATTCAAAATATAATCTAGCGGTAAACGGCGTATGGAAACCTTTGGGAGAGACAATCACAACACCAATTCCATTACCAAGCGCGTTGGAAGCTCCACCAAAAACCATAGTCCACCGGGATCCTGGCTCAGGTCCTTCATACAGTCCAGGTTCTTCACAATGTGTAATTAGTGTGATATCCTTATTCGGGAACTCAAAATTCATAGACTGATAGTCATTTACAGTTTGATGAGCCAAATGATCTGCCAGTACACTTCCTTTGATTTCCTTCTGAGTAGTATATTGAATGTCGTATTCTGTCAAGATCATTTGCCATCTGGCTATTCTTCCAGAGAGAGTGGGTTTCTCGAATATGTATTTATAGGATAGATCTTATATATCAACAAAGTAGTATGAGTCAACATATACTGTCTTAGTCGGCGAGCAACCCATGCCAAAGCACAACAAGTTTTCTCGAGCTGTGGGTATCTTGTTTCACAGTCAATAAACTTTTTGCTAAGGTAGTATATTGCATGCTCTTTTCGACCAGACTCGTCATGTTGCCCAAGTACATACCCCATTGAGTTCTCTAACACTGTTAAGTACATGATAAGGGGTATTCCTTTAAACCTTCTTCCCATGTTAAGGATACCAACTGGTTTCTTGGTATTCTTCTTCCTCTGTTTGGTGATGAGAATCTTCAGCTCATCCTACCCCTTGGCTAAGTCCATGAACATATGCTGGAATTGAGCGTTCTGGGCCTGAAGTTCTTTGACGGTTTGTTCGAGAGCCATCTTTTACTGAAATAAACAACAAGAAGATGAGAAAACTTGTCTTGGGAATACTTGTGACATGCATGATATGTTGATGTAATGTTTTCAAGGATCTCGCAGGATAAACAAAAATATTAGAAATTGAGTCTGGCTGCAGCTGGGTCTGAAGAACTTTGCGTCTTCATCTTTGAATGTCCCTCTATAAGAATCAAGCTCACCATGTCAAGTGGGTCCTAGATTTTGACTTGAGTGAACGTACTTCGGTCTTTGACGGCATCTGGTTAGAGGAAAATAAATCCTCTTACCCCTTTGCTAGCAATCCGATTCATGATAAACCTGAACCAAAGGTCCCTAAGATCCTTGAAATGGTTAGTGAAAATGCCATGTTATGATGTTATGATGTCATGTTCGAACAGGTAGAAAACACAAACAAAGTACACAAGAGCCTTAGGTTTAAAGGCTTGCATGAGGTCCCTAGGTAAGTACCATTTTCTATTAAAGTTAAAGTTGGCTCAACCTATCCTAAAATAGTAACCAGGTTCTAGAAATCTCATATCATTGATCTTTCTCGCAAGTTTTATTTTAGCACGGCAACTGACATGCCACCAAAATATCCCGAAAGTCAAATCACAATGAGCGTAGCATCGAGTATCAACCAACCTTGGATTGCACCAATGCCGGCTATCTCCCAACCTTTTAATTTCCAATATGGGTCAATTAAGATTCTAAAGGTTAGTTAGTGCTTATAACACCATACGGCAGCCCAATGTTATCCTCGATTGACTCAAGGAACACCAATATAAGCCAAAGTATCTCACTAACATAGCCATCACTTCAACCATATCGGTCTATGCCGTACAATTTCCATGATATATTTCTACTTACCTAAGGTATCCCTAGATCCGGGTGTAGGATCTTTGCAAGAAAATAATCCCAGGCAACCCTCAATGATAAAGCAAACAAAGCAGACAAATAAATCAAGTAAAAAAAGTGATCTAAGACTCTAAGGTAACCCCTCTTTTTATGTATTTCCCCAACAGAGTCGCCAGTTCTGTAATACGGTGGGAGAAATGGATTATTTTTGCATTTTATCGCAAACGTTGCAGATAGATAGAGTTGCCACTGACTTTTATTTTATTTAATAAAGAAAGGGTGAAAAGAATAGGAAATACCTTGATAGATTTTGAGTTCGTGGGGTACGTTATGAAAAGGGAAGGTGTTAGCACCCTTTTCATCCGTAGTTATCTACGGGCTCTTAATTGCTTAGCTCACTTTGAAAATCTTTCTTTGTGTATGTGTGTTTGAAAATATTATGAAAATTGCCAATGTAAGGTGAACTTTTTATTGATTCTTGTATCGGTCCTCAAGAATTTATACAAAGCGTTTTGAAAATATTTATTGAAAAAGTGATGTTAAAATGTTTTGTTTTGAAAAGTTTGTGAGCAAGTGATTAACACTTATACCCACTCAAGGTCATTCTTCTACTTTTCCTTCTCCTTGAGATAGAGCTATCCATACCATTAGTTAGTAAGAAGCCCTATCTTTGAATGTGAAGGGACGAGCGAAGGGTCATCGTACGATCATCAAAGGCAACTTGTAAGGATACTTTATCAACTTCGTAAGGGACTAGATCATTTTTCAAAAGGCAACGTCGAAGGGTCATCGAGAGACTATGATATTTTGAAAATGCCTAAGTTTGGTAACTTTATAATGATTCTCGTATCATTGAGAACGCATACAAAGTGTTTGTTTTGAAAATATTTTAGAAAATAAGTGTCTTGTGTGAAAAATGTTTTGAAATGTGTGAGCAAACGATTACGAGCTATATACCTACTCAAAAGTATTTCGCATTATTTTTATCTTCCTTTAGATAGTGCTATCCTACCATTAGTTAGTAGGAAGCCCTATCATTGGATGTTTGAGGGACAGGATCAGGTCATCATACAGTCATAAAGGCAACTCGTAGGGCGCTTTAGCAATTTGTCGTAAGGGACTAAGATTGTTTACCGAAGGGAGCATCAAAGGGTCATTGAGGGAATACGATATTTTAACTGAGGGTCTTTGCTAAAGTGTCCCACGTTCGAAATACATGATTGTTTTTTATCGAAGGCAATAAGTGGGGCTACCCTAGAGGTGTGAGTGTGCGAAGTGCGTTCAATTCAGATATATTATCTTGATTAGGGTTATCTGACGGTTGTTTTTAGATCTTATTATACACGCCTAATTACTATACAGTTATATATACATCCCGACATAATTTTATATGCAGAAAGTAAAATGTGAGAAAGAATATATCCTAAGCTATTACATCCCATGAGAAGTTACAATATTTAGAAAAGAAGAAACACGAGAAGGTAAACTAAATATTACAAAATCGTCTGTGCGACCTATACATCTATTTCTAGAATTTAAATAGCAAAGAATAAATAAAATAAATTAGGAAAATATATTAAAACCTAAAAAATTCTTAGCGTTAGGAAAATATATTTGATGTTTTGTTTAGAAAAATATTTTTATAGTGTGAAATAATAATTAACACAAATTCTAATTAGTTTACAAGTTAATTACGAAATAAAATCCAAATGTGATTAAATTAAATCAATTTTTATTTATTAAAAAATTAATTAATTAATTAATTAAAAGCTAAATCTAGTTTTTAGTGATTTTTGTGTTTTTTTCTAATTAAATTGATTAATTAATCATTTTAAAAAAAGGTTAATTATCTAAAACAAAATAAATATCAAAACAAAATAAAAAGAAATCAGCTTGTTGTAAAAAATGGGGGGGGGGGGGGGGGGGGGTGCAAGGATCTGAAATCACTAGGCCCAATAATGATTCAAGATTGTTTGCGCTGGATCTGATGAGGTGGCCCTTGTAGGTTCATGATGGGGAGCGTACATCTGAGCCGCTTGATCTAAATCCATTGAGATCTGATGGTCAGAATGTAAGGGATGGATCAGGATGAACAAATATGGAAGAAGCAAAGTAATCATGGCATGCATAGACAAGAATCCAACACATTAAAAACTTCCATTTTTGAGATTCTCCTTGCCTTCTTAAGTTCTACACGATTTTGGCAAGTTGTGCTGAAATGTTTTGGGCCTTAAGAAACCTATCATGCGCTTGACCCAATGATTTTGTATTTATTTGAATAAAAACAAAATAAATATAAATAAAAAAATAAAAAAAATATAAGACAAGTTATGAGTGAGATTAGGAGGCTTTCATAAGGTAATGGACATGTTTGGAACCTAAAAGGTTAGGCCCACAAGTTCAAAATTTGATGTTTGCTCACTTTACACTTTATGCATTTTCTCAAAATTCCCCAACTTGACCTAGCCACACTCTCTAAATTTTCATATTTTGAAGGTGATATTGAGATTTTTGGAAAGATCAAGATGTCCTCTATAATTTCTATTTTGATCATTTTTTAATTTGGAGACTTTATCTTGATGTAAGTTGCCTTGACAAAAAGTGTCCTTTTGATGACTTTTGAAATTACCTAAAATGTATGGGCTCATATCTTTCAAATGAAGCACTTTTTGGACTTGAGCTTAGAGAGAAAAATTTGTAGAGAATTGAATTTCCTTCAAAATGAGCTTTGGTTGAGAAAAATCTGATGAAGTGTGTGAATGTTGTGCTTGGTCAAAATTCAGTTGACTTCTCCTAAGGAAACCTTAGTTTGGCATCTTTTGACCTTTGATGATTTGAGGGCTTTCCTTGAGGAATAATGATCAACCCTTGATCAAATGATGAATATAAATTCAAAATTTTGATGTTGACCAAAAATCTTGAAGTTGGACTGTATGTTGACCAAAGTTGACTTTTACCCAAGACAGTTGATTTTCAGTCATCTGAGCCATTGATTGAGAAAACTTGTGATGCAAGGCTTGAAACTTGACATGAACATTGTTGAAGACTTATGGAGAACCATGGAAACCAATTGAGACCCTTGCAACCCAAACTTCCTTGTGCAAGATGAAACTCTAGTTGTGGACCCATTGCTTAGAAGGAGCATTTTAATTGGTCAATTCTTGAGTAGCCTTGAGTACTTAGGGCCTTTAGAAGAATGTCTTGAAGAAAATAGGAGGGAAGATTTTGGAGTACAACACTAATTAATTAGGGTTTGTAAAAAATGTTTATTTTTTAGGTTAATTAAAAAGAAATTAAGTTTGCCAAAAAAAATAACAAGGAAAGAAAAATCAATGGAAAAGAGGGTTAGAAAACCAAAAGAATGAAAATTCCTAGGGTGGGTGTTGAACCCATGCCCTTTGCCTTCTGCCCAGCATGGTTCGCCACTGCACCAAGTGGGCACTAGTGTTAGTAGAATAGAAGCGACGCAACACATATTAAAACCTGCAAAATATGAAGAAAAAAAATGAAAAATGTCAAAAGGCAGGGATCAAACTCACGCCTTGGTGTGTCAATGCCTTATCATGCACGCTTTCTATTAGAGTGGTTGGATCATCTGGTATATTACTGAAATCAATTAAATATAAAACAAACAAAGTAGACTGGGCCGGAGAAGCGCCGGAGCCCTAGCTCTGGTCGTCTTCTCTGGCTAGCATGTTTTTCTATTCCTACAAAATAGGAAACTTTAGTGACTCAGTGGTACCCTACCCCCTTAATTTGGGCCTTGTGAATTCAATGGTGCCATTAGTTTTAGCTAAATCATTGTGATACGGTGGGAGAACTGACTAGTGTTTTGCGTTTGTTTTCGCAAATGTTTCGGTTGAGCAAGAGTCGTCACCGACTTTTTACTTTATCCTAAAGGAAAGGTTAAAAAAGCACAACAAAAACCTTTTGAGATATTTCGTGGGTTCGGGGGGTAGATTATGAAAAGGGAAGGTATTAGCACCCTTTTCATCCATGGTTATCCATGGGCTCTTAGTTACTTGGTTTTTAGATCACTTGCCTTGATTTTCGATTGCTTGAAAATGGTGTGTGTGTGAGTGCTTTTTGAAAATGTTTTGGAAGAAGATGCCTTGTCTTAGGCTAACCTTGTAACAATTCTTTACTCGAATATTTTACAAAGGCGTGTATCTTTTCGAAAAGATGTTTCAAAATGTTTTGAGAGTTTGTTTTTGAAAGTGTTGTGGATTGTGGTTTTTGAAAAGAAGGCAAGTGTTTTTGCAAGTTGATCTCAAGTAACTAGGAGTCTTGTCTACCCTATTGTACTCAAAGGTTTTTTTGTTATGTTTTAACCCCTTTTAACAATTTTGTTCCACCATTGAATTTGGTGGACAATCTTGCGTTTAGGAAGTTTGTTCGGGACGGGCGCGGGTCATCGTATGGACCATGAATGCAATGGTGCCAAGTGTCTTTGGCAATTTGCTTTGAAGGGACTATGATTATTCCGTTTAGGCAACACTTTGAGGGACTTATGATCATTTGATTTTGTTTTGCCAAAGATACTCGACGTGCAAGCATGGCCCATTTTGGAAGGCAACATGTGGGATTACCCTAGCGGGTGCAAGTGTGATTGTGTATTGATTTCATGTATTTGTCTTGTATTAGGTTATCTAGCATTTGATTTTATGTACATGCAAACCCTAGGTCTAACCATGGTATAATTGAAAGCGATAAATTGCGAAAATGTAAAATTTACGCTATTACAAAGTAACTATCCGGGAGTGGGGGTACAATATTCACAAATGGGGATGAGACTTATAGTATCCAATAAGTTACAACCAAATCGAATTTGCGATCAAATGTAAATAATGAATATCAATGTATAAGCAAATGTGTATAGGGGCAATGTGAATGTATTGTGTAAGTATGGGATGTATTGTGTAAGTGATTATTTACATGTGCGACAATGTGAAATTAAATGTGTATTAAGTATTATCTTAACCTAAAGAGAAAACTAAGTGTTTATTTAATTTAATTAGTAATCTTGAATATGGACAAAAAGAAATGTTTTAAGTTCTAATAATAAAAAAAAGGGTATCTTTATTTATTAGTAAGAATATTTGAATTAAAAGAAGAAAGTGTTTTCAATTTTAATTATGTGATGTAAAAAAAAATGTATTTTTGTCATTATATACAAAATATGTTTCAATTAAATATCAAGAATTGAATTATGTATATTAAAAAAAGAAATGTATTTTAATTGTTATGTACAAATTAAATGAAAAGTATTTTCAATATTTATTATAAACAAATTAAATGAAAAGTAATTTCAATATTTATTATATGGTGCAATAAAAATGTATTTTTATTATTAAAGTATTGTTGTAAAAATTAAGTTAGAGAAAAAGTATTTTAAAAAATGTTATAGAGGAAAGTTAGTATTAAGTTATTAATAAAACAACTTGTTTTTTTTATTTTAAAAAAAGGGTTAAATTAATTAACAAGAATAATGTTTGTTTTATAAAGAAAAGAGTTTAAAACCTTTTTTTTAAAATGGGCCTTGGGTACTCAGAAACGGGCAAGGCCCACAGTGCAAGCGTTGGGTTTTTTAGGGTTTATTGTTTTGGTACTCAGTTGGTCATGCGCTTAGGTTTTGGGATAGCGGCGGCGTTTGTTTGAGTTTCATCTTCTTCATCCGTTCTTGAGTGTCCAGCGTGAGCCTTTTGCCTCAGCCACCAGCGATCTCCATTTCCCCTTCCCTCCAGCGATAGCGTCAAGGCGACAGAATTAGGTAATCAAATTAATTCGTTAGGGTTTGCTATAAATGTACATGCTATGATTGTCTAATCCTGTTGATTTTAACTTCAAGCTATCTTCAATGTTTGTTTGAGGTTTTGAAAGAAGGAAAGAAGGAAAGAGGTACCTTTGGAGACGGAGGAAGGAGATGAGGAAAGCTAGGAGGCTCGATGGCGAAGAGGGCGTGAAGACGCTAGCTTGCTATTTGGTATTTATGTATTTTGTTACCGTCTTTAAGGTTTCGTGATGATGACTTGACTGAAAACCTTATTTTTGAATTTGCCTCTTTCTTCTTCTTCTTTACCACTGCATGCTTTGGTTGTCTTTGTTGCTTCTTCTACCTCAGTTGCTTTGGTTGTCTTATTGTTTTTGGAAGGTATTTTGTTTCTTGCCCAATGAAGAGCCTAGGGTTCTGAGGGCCTGTATACCTTGAATGCTTGGTGTATGCTGTTGAATATGCTTTGGTGCTTGTTAGAAAAAACGCCCTATGATGAGTGCTCTGAGGGCTGGAGGTTTTGGACTGATTCAGGTGAGGCTTTGGACTAGTTTTGCATATGCAGGTTTCCAGCAGGTTTTTGTTTCAGCAGGTTTTTACTGGTTTGCTAGGGGTTTGATGGTTAGGCCAGGTTTTCGCCAATACAGGTTCTTCAGGCTTGTGAAGTCTTAAGGCTTTTTGAGGCTGAGGCAGGTTTGGGTGTATGCAGTTTATGCTTTAACTGGCATATGTAGGCTTGGGCTTCAGCATGTTATGTGTTTTGAGGTTCTGGTTAAGCTGATGCAAGTTTCTATGTTTGACAGTAGGTAATGGCTTGGCTTCAGGTTTAACTGGTTTAAAGTGTTTGACAGGTGAGGCTTCAGGCTTGCTTCAGGTAGGTTGGGGCGCTTGAGGTTTCTTGCTTAAGGTTCATGGCTTTTGACAGTGGATAGAAGATTTTTTTGTTTGGTGATTTATGTTGTAGTTTTATATGGCTTGCTTGGAGTTTTAGCAGGTCTTTGTTCCAGCAGGTTATTGGTTTTGGAGGTTTATGCCATGTTGGTTTCAGGCTTGTCCTTGAACAGGTTTTTGATGTTTAGGCCAAAATTTTGGTAATGCTTAGGCAGGTTTTTGGTAGTGCAGTAGGCAATGGTTTTGGTGCATATACTGGTTTGACCGTTTTCTTATGGTGGTGAAGGCTTATCAGTTTGTATCCTTTTCTTTGTGTTGGTTTCTCCTCTTTTGAACTGTGTTCAGTTCTTGTGTGTTATATGTTTCTTCCTGCCTAAAAGCCTAAAAACCTGCTCCTTATCTCTTCTTTTTCTCTCTCTTCAGTACAAAAAACATTAAAAATTGTTTATACTTGTACTTTCTCTGAAAAAGTAGACAGCTGGGAAATGATGAAGTTAATTTGTTTGCTTGCAATACAATGTTTCCTCTGCATTCTTCTCTCTTTTGACAGCTTTTTTGCTTGCTTGATATCTTGCCATATCCTCTTATTTGACAGCTTTTGACAGAAAGTTTGAATTTGGACTTGGTTGGCAATTCAGTTTGGACCTTTAGTTGGGTTTGAATTTGTGCAGTACCATTTGAGATTTGAACTTATGCAATTTTGACAATTTTGAATTGTGCATTTTTTAAACTTGTGCATTCAAATAATTTGCAAACATTTTCACTCTTCTTTGTGAACCGGGAGAAATCCCGTGATTTGCAAAGAGGACTAACTGATCCCAGTTGTTGCTTTTAATGACGAGTCTAATTTAAACTGTCTGTCTCTTTAATTCAATTTAACTGTTATTTGACTTTTTCTCTTTTCTTTTGCAGATGAAAAATGGAGCACCGGAGCGAGGGATAGCGGATAAAGATTTGAAGATTAGAAAAATAATTAGGATAGTCTTTTATTTAGCTTTAAATAAATGTAACATTATTTTTGTCAATATTTTGTAAACAAAAACAATTTATACAAATGACTTAAAGATAAATAAAAAGTCCTTTCATTTAATTAATTCTTCTCTTCTTTAATTGTTTACTTATTATTTATAGTTCTTTAAACTAAAATAAATTGAAAATAAATTCCAACTCATTTAATCTTTAGAATAATAAATAATTAACTAAACAATATTTCTTCCTTGATCAAAATAAATGAACTTGGCGCATCCATTATCTAAAGCAACTCACAGTCAAATGCAATAACTGATCAGATGCATTCCTTTCTTACTGATTTCTTACTAAGCACTGTAAATCCAATACTGCATATTTCTTTTGACCGGCTCAGACAAACCATCGTGAATTCAAACCAACTGTCTCTTTTGCTGATTAAATCAAAATAATGCGAATACAAACCGAATCTCGGAATAATTTGCAAAGTGCTGTGGAATTTAAATTCTTCTGAGAACGTGCCCACAAAAACCCTTAATTCCTGATTAAATGCCAAAGAGCATTCACCTGATCAAAATCGAGTCAAAATCAACCAAAACCCTAAGCCAATTGTGTGAAACAATCCAGAGCCCTGAAAATCAGTAAAACCCTAATTTTGCTTGACTGACGAGAAAAGTCAATTTTTCGATTCTTGAGCCAGTTTGAAAAATCAGGAAATGCCTGAAGCTGTGATTTCTTGTGAAAAAATGCGAGGGCAAATTTTGGGGTACAACAGTTGCCCCTGTTCAATCTTCTTGGACCTGAAGAGTTAGATTGGCAAGTTTGCCTTTCGCGACTTGAAGGTAAAAGAAGATTGGACACTAAAGTGCCCAGAAAATTTGCACTCGGCGATGTGATGGTAGAGCTGAATGGGCTTACAGATGCCATTTGGTGATGGGCTTAAAGATGCCATCTGGTGACTGCTGGTAGGAGGATGGGCTTATAGATGCCATCTGGACATGTTGAACTATATGTCAATGGTGAGTGGACAAGTATCAGAAGGGCATCCATGTTTCGGAACATCTCTGAATTAGGGGTCCGAATAAGCAACAGATTGACGTCCATGTCTGGAGAATCCGTAAACTATTTTCAGGAGTTGAGATTGAGTGAGCAATAGAGCAGCATCCGTTGTTGGGAAGCGTCCGTAAACTGTTTTCAAAAGTTGGCATCTGAACAAGTTGGTGGATTGACATCCGTTGTTAGGAAGAATCCGTAAACTGTTTTCAGAAGTCTTGAAGAGGAATCGGTGTAGGGTTTCCTGATGATGCGTCTGAATGGATCTGGAATAAGTATCAGACTGTCGCCGTGTCCAGGTCACATCTGAACTATTTCTGGATGGATCTCGAAAGATGATCTGTGTCTGTCGAATGCTCTTACCTGAAAAGGCAAAGGGTTAGTTGTATGCAATGTTATGATGCATGATGCAATGTATGCGACATCAATGTTTATGACACGAATGTGATGAATGCGCATGTAAGCTTGATGAGCTATCTTGTTGAGGATAAATAAATCTTGGACGGCTGAAGATAAAAGCATCTTGACCGCAGCCGGGAAAATAAATCCTTGGCTGTTGCTGGGGAAGAGAATTCCTGATGACCTCTACTGGGGAGCTCCAAACTAGTTGACCCATGCTGGGGAGGTAAGACTGAGACTCTTCAGCTCGGTGGGAAGTAACTCTGGCGACTTCACTGGGGAACTCAAGATTTACCCTCCAAAAACTCTGTGGGGAGAAGGTTCAATGGTCTGGCTCCACTGGTGATTGATAATTTGAAGTTTTAGCTTTGCTGGGGATAATGAAGCTTGACTCTGAGTGGAGCTAGCTTGAGAAGAATCTGAACAAGCGATAGGTTAACATCCGTTACTTGGAGAACCCGTGAACTGTTTTCAGAAATCTTGAAATTGAATAAGCAATAGAGCAGCATCCGTTGTTGGGAGGCGTCCGTAAACTGTTTTCAAAAGTTGCATCTGAACAAGCTAATAGATTAACATCCGTTGTTGGGAAGAATCCATAAACTATTTTCAGAAGTTGAGAAGAGTCTGAACAAGTGATAGGTTAACATCCGTTTACTTGGAGAACCCGTGAACTGTTTTCAAAAATCTTGAAGTTGAATCAGCAATAGAGCCGCGTCCGTTGTTGGGAAGCGTCCGTAAACTGTTTTCAAAGATTGCATCTGAACAAGCTGATAGATTAACATCCGTTGTTGGGAAGAATCCATAAACTGTTTTCAGAAGTCTTGAAGAAGAATCTGAACAAGTGATAGGTTAACATCCGTTTACTTGGAGAACCCG
The DNA here is from genome assembly GCA_948472305.1 of Vicia faba. Lineage (NCBI taxonomy): Eukaryota > Viridiplantae > Streptophyta > Magnoliopsida > Fabales > Fabaceae > Vicia > Vicia faba. The sequence continues at coordinate 273,807 of CATIWC010000246.1, read as the reverse complement.
TGAACTGTTTTCAGAAATCTTGAAGTTGAATCAGCAATAGAGCCGCATCCGTTGTTGGGAAGCGTCCGTAAACTAATTTCAAAGGTTGCATCTGAACAAGCTGATAGATTAACATCCGTTGTTGGGAAGAATCCATAAACTATTTTCAGAAGTCTTGAAGAAGAATCTGAACAAGTGATAGGTTAACATCCGTTTACTTGGAGAACCCGTGAACTGTTTTCAGAAATCTTGAAGTTGAATCAGCAATAGAGCCGCGTCCGTTGTTGGGAAGCGTCCGTAAACTAATTTCAAAGGTTGCATCTGAACAAGCTGATAGATTAACATCCGTTGTTGGGAAGAATCCATAAACTGTTTTCAGAAGTCTTGAAGAAGAATCTGAACAAGTGATAGGTTAACATCCGTTTACTTGGAGAACCCGTGAACTGTTTTCAGAAATCTTGAAGTTGAATCAGCAATAGAGCCGCGTCCGTTATTGGGAAGCGTCCGTAAACTAATTTCAAAGGTTGCATCTGAACAAGCTGATAGATTAACATCCGTTGTTGGGAAGAATCCATAAACTATTTTCAGAAGTCTTGAAGAAGAATCTGAACAAGTGATAGGTTAACATCCGTTTACTTGGAGAACCCGTGAACTGTTTTCAGAAATCTTGAAGTTGAATCAGCAATAGAGCCGCGTCCATTGTTGGGAAGCGTCCGTAAACTAATTTCAAAGGTTGCATCTGAACAAGCTGATAGATTAACATCCGTTGTTGGGAAGAATCCATAAACTGTTTTCAGAAGTCTTGAAGAAGAATCTGAACAAGTGATAGGTTAACATCCGTTTACTTGGAGAACCCGTGAACTGTTTTCAGAAATCTTGAAGTTGAATCAGCAATAGAGCCGCATCCGTTGTTGGGAAGCGTCCGTAAACTAATTTCAAAGGTTGCATCTGAACAAGCTGATAGATTAACATCCGTTGTTGGGAAGAATCCATAAACTGTTTTCAGAAGTCTTGAAGAGGAATCGGTGTAGGGCTTCCTGATGATGAGCTCGTGCAAAGCTGCATCGGTTTTTTGAAGACTTTTGACATTCGAATGCCCCAAGTGGTGATGTAGATAATTTCCTGGCTTATTACAGGTGTTGATCTGGAATTTTTCAGACATGCCCTGGCTGGATACAGGAATCGAGTTTGGAAAGGTGACAGTTGATTTGTTGAACACTTTTGACATTCGAATGCCCCAAGTGGTGGTGAAGGAATCTTGAATCAGATTACTCTACATATTGAGAGATTTCTTGAAATCTTGACTGGGCTGCCCCAGGTTAACTGAACTTTGAAAGATCTGTCGGACCTTGACTGGACTGCCCCAGGTTAATTGAATTGTGACATGCCATGCCCCTTGTTGATAGGAGATTTGATGGAAGTGTTATCCTCTTGAAGTGATTTTGACTTACTGAGAGAGTTTTCGTTCCTCCGAACATTCGTTGTATGAACTTCTTCGCTGTCAAACAAAAAAGCCAAGTGCAGACAGTGATATTCAGGTAATGCAAGGTTTATGTTTGTCTTGAAGTTTTGAAAAATGCGTTTTTAGCAGAAAACTTTTTATAAGACAAATCAACACAAGATTTAGAGTAAAGCCTTACAGGAGTCAGGATACCTTTTTGTAACAGTATGCTTTCGAACTAACCCATGCTTCAATTAGGACTTTTTGAAGGGTTGTAACGTGGCCTGGTTCACGGTTTAAGAAACAAAGGATAAAGGCTCAAAGTATATTTGTATCCACCCGCTCTTCGTGATGTCCTTCAACCTAAGCTCAGTTAATTGCGTCATACTCTGTTTTGAGTTTGGAACGACTTTTGGGCGATGGTTCACTAGTTTGAATTTGGGGAGACAATCATCATCTCCTTTTTCTTTTTCAACATTTTTTCATGTTGTTGAGGATTTTGTAATGACCTCACTATTTTGATTTTGATTTGTTATTCCTAACTTTTGCCTGACTGTTACCGTTTTCCGGGATTACTGTCAACGGGATGCCCCAGCTTTCTTAAGCCTCCTTTATAGGTTTTGGCTCGGCGGGCTTTTCTCTTTTGAGAGATTGACTGTCTATGTGATAGGGAACCACCCTTGTCTTTTGACTCCAAAGGAATGCTTTCTTTTTTCGATGTCGCTCGTTGTATTAAGAACTTGAGAGTTTGCGACTTCAATGTGCATTTCCTTTTGAATCAACTGAGATACTACCCTGCCCCAGGTTTATATCAAAGGTTTTGATTGTTCAGAACAGAAAACTCCTACTTCTTTGGCTCGAAGGGGTTGACTAGGGATTAACTTCCTTATAACTCCAGTGTTTGGGAATTGAAAGAAATGCCTGTACATCATCAGCAAGGTCTGTTCAAAAGCATACTGTATAAGATCGTGGTATTATTTCGTCATCCTCCCTCTAAAGGCTTACAGCTTTTTATCAAGAGTCCAATATCATAAAGAAAAGCATAAGAGTAGTGAAACGAATGGATGAATTCAAGACAAACATATGCAATGCATTAATGAAAACAGAGTTTAACATCAACAGATAATTGTTTGACAGCAAAAGAAATTACAACTTTGAAAATTCAAAAAGAAGCAAAAGTCTTTCAGCTTGAGCTTCGTCACTTCAAGCGGAGAACCCTTTAACGGAAGATTTTCATCTCGCCGTCTGGCATGAATTCCAGCACCCCAATGTCGATCAGATCTTGAATCTTGTTCTTCAAGGCCCAACAGTCGTTGGTGTCGTGTCCCGGACTGTAGGAGTGGTAAACACAAAATGCGTCGAGATGATAGTGAGGAGAGGAGGTATTGGGCTTCTGAGGAGGGTCCTTCAAGGTAAGCAAGTTAACCTCCATCAGGCGCTTCAGTATGAAGAATGATGGTATTTCAGTCTCCGTAAACTGTCTTCCCGATGTTTCTTGCTTACGCCGATTGCCCCGTTGACGCTTGCGGGGTCGTTGATGGGCTTGTGACCCTGAAGCAAGTAAGGGAGCTTTCCCTTTGTCTTCTTGAGCAGATGGAGGTTGAGCGGGGACTTGCTCTTCGACCTCAGATGCTTGCCCCAGTTGGTTGTTTGGAAGTAATTGGCGGACAAGAACTCTGAGTTCCTCTTGTCTTTGAGATAGGTCTTGGATGAGAGCCATCTGGCCCACCAACTGTCCCATCACTTGGGTCCTCAGTGTTATCAAATCAAACTGCAGCTCCGCAAGCTGATCACTCCTGGCATTGTTGGAATTCTCCAAGCCCTTTGTGAGGAGAGCTTTCATCTCTTCTTTCCCCAGAGACAAGTTCAGGAACATCTCCTGCAGCTGAGCAGTCTGGTCTTGGATGTCTTTGACAGACCTTTCTAGAGCCATCTCTTGCTGAAATAAACAGCAGGAGAGTAAGGAAACCTGGAAAAAGAAAGACTGTCAAAATGCAATGCATGATATGTGGATGCATGCTTTCAAGGATCTCTTGGGGTAAACACAAGAAAATGTTAGAGGTTGAACTCTGCTCTTGGATTGGAGATCTCTGCACCGGTGCACGTCCTTCCACGAGAATCAAGCTCACCATGTCGAGTGGGTCATAGCCACTGATTCAAGTTGTTGTTCTTGAACTTTGACTGGAGAACTTTGTATCGGCGGATGTCTTTCCACGAGAATCAAGCTCACCATGTCGAGTGGGTCATAGCCACTGATTCAAGTTGTTGTATTTGAACTTTGGTTGGCATTGGTTAGAGGAGAAACCCCTTACCCCTTGGTAGACGTCTGGTTCAATGTAACCCTACATCAAGAGAACCCTCGAGATCCTTGAAATGGTTATTGAAAATGCTATGGTATGATGTCATGATGTTATGTACATGTATGCACAAGCAAGTGAGTGTATATACAGACAAACATATTCACACAAAGCAAACAAGGCCTTAGGTTTAGGCTTGCATGGGGTTTAGGTAAGTACCCTCTTGAAGTTGGTGGGCTCAACCTGTCCTATTAGAAGTAATCGGGTTCTAAGGGTCCCAACATCACTAGATTGCTTTCACTGTTCATCGTTTCGATTTAGCCACTGAACTGGCGACCGAAATATTCCAGGAAAGAAACCCTCAATTGGGTGTAGTATCGAGTATCAACCAACCTCGGACTGCACCAAAGTCAGTTATCTCACTACCCTAAAGAGGCCAAGATGGTTCAATTAAGTTTCCTAAGGTCAGTTGATGCTTCACGACACCACGCGGAGGCCCCTCACTCTCCTTGACTGAACTCAAGGGTTACTGGTACACACCAAAGTGCCACATCAACGTAGCAGACTGTTTCAACCATGTCGGTATACCCCACACAGTTCCCTCACAGCCTTGTTGCTACTTCTTAAGAAGGTATCCCCAGATCCGGGTTAGGATCTATGAAACTCCGATACAAAAGCCCACAAATGTAAAAGCAAACAAAGCAATCAATTGAAAATAAAGGTGATCTAAATCCTAAGGTAACCCCACTTTTAAACACTCCCCAGCAGAGTCGCCAGTTCTGTGATACGGTGGGAGAACTGACTAGTGTTTTGCGTTTGTTTTCGCAAATGTTTCGGTTGAGCAAGAGTCGCCATCGACTTTTTACTTTATCCTAAAGGAAAGGTTAAAAAAGAACAGCAAAAACCTTTTGAGATATTTCGTGGGTTCGGGGGGTAGATTATGAAAAGGGAAGGTATTAGCACCCTTTTCATCCATGGTTATCCATGGGCTCTTAGTTACTTGGTTTTTCGATCACTTGCCTTGATTTTCGATTGCTTGAAAATGGTGTGTGTGTGAGTGCTTTTTGAAAATGTTTTGGAAGAAGATGCCTTGTCTTAGGCTAACCTTGTAACAATTCTTTACTCGAATATTTTATAAAGGCGTGTATCTTTTCGAAAAAATGTTTCAAAATGTTGAGAGTTTGTTTTTGAAAGTGTTATGGATTGTGGTTTTTGAAAAGAAGGCAAGTGTTTTTGCAAGTTGATCTCAAGTAACTAGGAGTCTTGTCTACCCTATTGTACTCAAAGGTTTTTTTGTTATGTTTTAACCCCTTTTAACAATTTTGTTCCACCATTGAATTTGGTGGACAATCTTGCGTTTAGGAAGTTTGTTCGGGACGGGCGCGGGTCATCGTATGGACCATGAATGCAATGGTGCCAAGTGTCTTTGGCAATTTTCTTTGAAGGGACTATGATCATTCCGTTTAGGCAACACTTTGAGGGACTTATGATCATTTGATTTTGTTTTGCCAAAGATACTCGACGTGCAAGCATGGCCCATTTTGGAAGGCAACATGTGGGATTACCCTAGCGGGTGCAAGTGTGATTGTGTATTGATTTCATGTATTTGTCTTGTATTAGGTTATCTAGCGTTTGATTTTATGTACATGCAAACCCTAGGTCTAACCATGGTATAATTGAAAGCGATAAATTGCGAAAATGTAAAATCTACGCTATTACAAAGTAAGTATCCGAGAGTGGGGGTACAATATTCACAAATGGGGATGAGACTTATAGTATCCAATAAGTTACAACCAAATCAAATTTGCGATCAAATGTAAATAATGAATATCAATGTATAAGCAAATGTGTATAGGGGCAATGTGAATGTATTGTGTAAGTATGGGATGTATTGTGCAAGTGATTATTTACATGTGCGACAATGTGAAATTAAATGTGTATTAAGTATTATCTTAACCTAAAGAGAAAACTAAGTGTTTATTTAATTTAATTAGTAATCTTGAATATGGACAAAAAGAAATGTTTTAATTGAATGTTTTAAGTTCTAATAATAAAAAAAAAGGGTATCTTTATTTATTAGTAAGAATATTTGAATTAAAAGAAGAAAGTGTTTTCAATTTTAATTATGTGATGTAAAAAAAATGTATTTTTGTCATTATATACAAAATATGTTTCAATTAAATATCAAGAATTGAATTATGTATATTAAAAAAAGAAATGTATTTTAATTATTATGTACAAATTAAATGAAAAGTATTTTCAATATTTATTATAAACAAATTAAATGAAAAGTAATTTCAATATTTATTATATGGTGCAATAAAAATGTATTTTTATTATTAAAGTATTGTTGTAAAAATTAAGTTAGAGAAAAAGTATTTTAAAAAATGTTATAGAGGAAAGTTAGTATTAAGTTATTAATAAAACAACTTGTTTTTTTTATTTTAAAAAAAGGGTTAAATTAATTAACAAGAATAATGTTTGTTTTATAAAGAAAAGAGTTTAAAACCTTTTTTTTAAAATGGGCCTTGGGTACTCAGAAACGGGCAAGGCCCATAGTGCAAGCGTTGGGTTTTTTAGGGTTTATTGTTTTGGTACTCAGTTGGTCATGCGCTTAGGTTTTGGGATAGCGGCGGCGTTCGTTTGAGTTTCATCTTCTTCATCCGTTCTTGAGTGTCCAGCGTGAGCCTTTTGCCTCAGCCACCGGCGATCTCCATTTCCCCTTCCCTCCAACGATAGCGTCAAGGCGACAAAATTAGGTAATCAAATTAATTCGTTAGGTTTGCTATAAATGTACATGCTATGATTGTCTAATCCTGTTGATTTTAACTTCAAGCTATCTTCAATGTTTGTTTGAGGTTTTGAAAGAAGGAAAGAAGGAAAGAGGTACCTTTGGAGACGGAGGAAGGAGATGAGGAAAGCTAGGAGGCTCGATGGCGAAGAGGGCGTGAAGACGCTAGCTTGCTATTTGGTATTTCTGTATTTTGTTACCGTCTTTAAGGTTTCGTGATGATGGCTTGACTGAAAACCTTATTTTTGAATTTGCCTCTTTCTTCTTCTTCTTTACCACTGCATGCTTTGGTTGTCTTTGTTGCTTCTTCTACCTCAGTTGCTTTGGTTGTCTTATTGTTTTTGGAAGGTATTTTGTTTCTTGCCCAATGAAGAGCCTAGGGTTCTAAGGGCCTGTATACCTTGAATGCTTGGTGTATGCTGTTGAATATGCCTTGGTGCTTGTTAGAAAAAACGCCCTATGATGAGTGCTCTGAGGGCTGGAGGTTTTGGACTGATTCAGGTGAGGCTTTGGACTAGTTTTGCATATGCAGGTTTCCAGCAGGTTTTTGCTTCAGCAGGTTTTTACTAAATTGCTAGGGGTTTGATGGTTAGGCCAGGTTTTAGCCAATACAGGTTCTTCAGGCTTGTGAAGTCTTAAGGCTTTTTGAGGCTGAGGCAGGTTTGGGTGTATGCAGTTTATGCTTTAACTGGCATATGTAGGCTTGGGCTTCAGCATGTTATGTGTTTTGAGGTTCTGGTTAAGCTGATGCAAGTTTTTATGTTTGACAGTAGGTAATGGTTTGGCTTCAGGTTTAACTGGTTTAAAGTGTTTGACAGGTGAGGCTTCAGGCTTGCTTCAGGTAGGTTGGGGCGCTTGAGGTTTCTTGCTTAAGGTTCATGGCTTTTGACAGTGGATAGAAGATTTTTTTGTTTGGTGATTTATGTTGTAGTTTTATATGGCTTGCTTGGAGTTTTAGCAGGTCTTTGTTCCAGCAGGTTATTGGTTTTGGAGGTTTATGCCATGTTGGTTTCAGGCTTGGCCTTGAACAGGTTTTTGATGTTTAGGCCAAGATTTTGGTAATGCTTAGGCAGGTTTTTGGTAGTGCAGTAGGCAATGGTTTTGGTGCATATACTGGTTTGACCGTTTTCTTATGGTGGTGAAGGCTTATCAGTTTGTATCCTTTTCTTTGTGTTGGTTTCTCCTCTTTTGAACTGTATTCAGTTCTTGTGTGTTATATGTTTCTTCCTGCCTAAAAGCCTAAAAACCTGCTCCTTATCTCTTCTTTTTCTCTCTCTTCAGTACAAAAAACATTAAAAATTGTTTATACTTGTACTTTCTCTGAAAAAGTAGACAGCTGGGAAATGATGAAGTTAATTTGTTTGCTTGCAATACAATGTTTCCTCTGCATTCTTCTCTCTTTTGACAGCTTTTTTGCTTGCTTGATATCTTGCCATATCCTCTTATTTGACAGCTTTTGACAGCAAGTTTGAATTTGGACTTGGTTGGCAATTCAGTTTGGACCTTTAGTTGGGTTTGAATTTGTGCAGTACCATTTGAGATTTGAACTTATGCAATTTTGACAATTTTGAATTGTGCATTTTTTAAACTTGTGCATTCAAATAATTTGCAAACATTTTCACTCTTCTTTGTGAACCAGGAGAAATCCCGTGATTTGCAAAGAGGACTAACTGATCCCAATTGTTGCTTTTAATGATGAGTCTAACTTAAACTGTCTGTCTCTTTAATTCAATTTAACTGTTATTTGACTTTTTCTCTTTTCTTTTGCAGATGAAAAATGGAGCACCGGAGCGAGGGATAGCGGATGAAGATTTGAAGATTAGAAAAATAATTAGGATAGTCTTTTATTTAGCTTTAAATAAATGTAACATTATTTTTGTCAACATTTTGTAAACAAAAACAATTTATACAAATGACTTAAAGATAAATAAAAAGTCCTTTCATTTAATTAATTCTTATCTTCTTTAATTGTTTACTTATTATTTATAGTTCTTTAAACTAAAATAAATTGAAAATAAATTCCAACTCATTTAATCTTTAGAATAATAAATAATTAACTAAACAATATTTCTTCGTTGATCAAAATAAATGAACTTGGCGCATCCATTACCTAAAGCAACTCACAGTCAAATGCAATAACTGATCAGATGCATTCCTTTCTTACTGATTTCTTACTAAGCACTGTAAATCCAATACTGCATATTTCTTTTGACCGGCTCAGACAAACCATCGTGAATTCAAACCAACTGTCTCTTTTGCTGATTAAATCAAAACAATGCAAATACAAACCGAATCTCGGAATAATTTGCAAAGTGTTGTGGAATTTAAATTCTTCTGAGAACGTGCCCACAAAAACCCTTAATTCCTGATTAAATGCCAAAGAGCATTCACCTGATCAAAATCGAGTCAAAATCAACCAAAACCCTAAGCCAACTGTGTGAAACAATCCAGAGCCCTGAAAATCAGTAAAACCCTAATTTTGCTTGACTGACGAGAAAAGTCCGTTTGTCCGATTCTTGAGCCAGTTTGAAAAATCAGGAAATGCCTGAAGCTGTGATTTCTTGTGAAAAAATGCGAGGGCAAATTTTGGGGTACAACAATCATGATGTATGGTGAGATACAACATAAACAAAGTTAAACAATGCAAACATGGCCATTCATGATTCAGCCATTATGGGGGCCATGTGATGGGTCTATCCTGCATATTGACATCTCAGAAGCATCTTAGTGGAGTTAGTATGCATTAAAACAACATGAAAACAACAATATGAATTTTATGAAAAAAAAAACCAAAAAATGGTGATGTATAGCACGAGTCTCAGGCTCTTTGGAACCTCAATATTGATCTATTCTTACCCTACAATGCTTCAGGGATCGAATGGGATGGTTGGTTTTCTTTGAGAGAGGTTGTAACTAGGGTTTGTAGTTTTTCCTAGTTTTTGAGAAAATTTGAGTGTTTTTGGAATTTTGGAATGTGATCTTGCAAGGGTTTTTTTCGTGTGTTCTTGCTGTCTGAATGAAGAGAATATATATATATATATATATATATATATATATATATATATATATATATATATATATATATATATATATATATATATATATATATATATATATATATATATATATATATATATATATATATATATATATATATATATATATATATATATATATATATATATATATATATATATATATATATATATATATATATATATATATATATATATATATATATATATATATATATATATAGTGTGAATTAGGTCAAACAAGTGTGAGCCTCTTATTTATTTAATTTATTTTGGATTTTAAATAAATAAACTCAATAAATGGAATAAAAATCCAAGTGGTGTATGAATAAGTTCAGAGGTTCACTATGAGTTATAAGACACGTTTGGACCTTGAAACATAAGCCCATTAGCCCAAAAACTCAAGTTTGATCAATTTAGGTTTCATGCATTTTCTCAAAATTGCCCAACTTGCACCAATCATATTTCTCTCAATTTTTGTCATATGAAGGTGATCTTGGACTTTTTGGAAAGCTCAAGTTGTCCTCTACAATCTCTACGTTGATAATTTTTTCATTTGAATACTTTATCTTAATGTAAATTACCTTGACAAAAAGTGTCTTTTTGATGACTTTTGAAATGACCTATAATGTTTTGACCAATATCTCTCAAATGAAGTATTTTTTAGACTTGAGCTTAAAGAGGCAAAGTTGTAGAGAATTTAATTTCCTTCAAAATGAGCTTTCGTTGAGAAAAATCTGATGAAGCATGTGAAAGTTGTGCTTGGTCAAAATTCAGTTGACTTCTTAAGAAAACCCTAATTTAGTAACTTTTGACTTTTGATGAATCTTAAGTTTTCTTGATGAATCATGATCAAACCTTGACCAAATTATAAATGTGACTTAAAAATCTTGATGTTGACCAAAAATATTGAAGTTTGATTGTATGTTGACCATAATTGACTTTTTATCCAATACAATTGATTTTCAATCATCTGAGCCATTGACTGAGCAAACTTGTGATGCAAGGCTTGAAACTTGGCATGAGCATTCTTAAAAGAATATGAGAAACCATGAAATCCACTTGAGGCACTAGAGTTCCAATTTTACTTGAGATAATCAAAACCATAGTTGTAGGTCAACTACTTAGAATGAGAGTTTGTCTGATCAATCCTTGAGTAGTCTTGAGCAATTGAGAACCCTATGAGCATGAGGAGGTACATTGAAAAACGGGAGGTGTTTCGATAAAAAATGTAGCGGGGTAAATCGGAGATCAAATTATTGATTAATTCGTCTCACAAAAGCAAGAGTCGCCACCGCGCTTTATTGTTTCCAAGGGAAAAGGGGAAAGAGCGAAATAAAACCCTAAATATGCAATGTAAATAATACTTTTTAAAAGTAATAAAAATACAAGGCGTTTTTGAAAAGAGATCTATGGTTCGGGGGTTGGTTATACAGTGGGAAGGTACTAGCACCCAATGTATCTATAGTAATCTATAGGAACCTTTTGAAATATCTGTTTATTAAAATTGTTCATTTGATTGAAAAATAAATTGTTTTGGCCGAAAAAGGGGTACGGACGGGTTTTTGAAGATACGATGACCTAATGTCGAAGCTTTTGCTTAAAAGGTATAAGTTTTGAAAAAATTGAGTTTTTGAGGAAAAATTATCCTAAGTTTTAATGAAATGCGAATGTTCACGTGATCAGACTTGAGGACATGAAGTCAACAAATTTAATCGTTTTTCCCTTGGATTTAGACGCAAACAGAATAATCATGTAATGACAAAATAAATGAACAGAAATTTATGCGGATGATGATATACAACCATGACAATTAAATAACAGACTAAATGATGTAAGCATATCTTTTGTATTTTTATCTAATACTAATAACGTAAGAGAATTAATTAAGATAAAATGTTTTTTAAGTTTTATTATATGTATTTTTGTATTTTTTTATTTAATATTAATAGAACAAGAGAATTGATTATAGAAAAATAAAGTGTTTTAATTCTTAAATTCTACTTTTTTTTTATGTATTTTTTAACATGAAACTAAAATACTATTTTAAGAAATGTTAAGTAATTCTAAATTAAATTAAAAGTTATTAATTAAACCTAATGAAAATAATATTAAAACTTCTAAATTAATTCCAAAGTTTAAACTAATAAAAATATCAAACTATTTAAAGTTGCTTAATTAAATATATCTCTCTTTTATTAGATTTACTAATCAATATTAATAATAGTTCTAAAAAAAGCAAAGGAAATCAAAATATGAAAGATGTATCAAAGAAAAAAAAAAGGTGGACAAGTAATGATATGGGCCAAAGGTTCTAAAGGGAGGCCCAAATAAAGAAACAGAAACGGGGGGGTGCGTAAGCAATACGTTGGGCTTTTTAGGCAGGAAACTGGTTGAGGCCCAAACACATCCATAATTTGTTTTAGGGTAAACTTTGTTTGTTTAGTTTGGCTGAGAATGGGATTAGGGATTTGGTTTACAGAGCGGCGCTTGTTCTCTCTTCGTCTTCGCTTTCTTCGCGCGCTATCCCACCTTCGCCTGAGTTCTTCCTCCTTCGCCTGAGTTCTCCCTCTGCTCGAGCCACCAACGCATTCTTCTTCTTCGTGGAGCTCAGTGTTACAGTGTAGAGGTGAATGACTCGTCCTTTAACGCATTAGGCTTTATGATTTTGTTGCATGTTATAACTTTATCCAATTTTTTGATTCTGACTTTATCTTTTACATGGAATTTCTGTTGAAACGGTGAAAAGGAAAAGAGAAAAAAGAGGTTACCTTTATGGAGGAGGAAAGAAGGGCGTTCTGGAGGCTTGGTGGTGGAGGAGCGAGCGCGGTGCTGTGGCTTGTTCCAGGTATTTCGTTCCTTTTGTCCCTTTTGTGATGAAATCTTCTATTGCTTTTGAATGCTTATTGATATGTTTCAAGGATGAACCTTTGGGTTCTGAGAATTTGTTGCCTTTGATTGCATGCTTTTTCCTCTTCTTCTCTTGCTACTGTATGTTTTCAGTTGCCTTGGACGTTTGAATGCTACTGTTGAAAAAAATATTTTTTGACTAGTTTCTCTTCATCTCTTTCTGGCCTTGCTACTGTATGCTTCAATGTTTTCTTGGTTGGCCAATGATGATACAATCTGAGGTTGGATGGTATTTGGACGGTATGTTCTTTATGGTTTAGGCCATGCTTTTGGTTTTACTGGTTTAGCAGGTTTTTATAGTCTTTAGGCCATATGGTATGATGATTTTGAAAATGGTTATGGTAGCAGGTTTGGTGGTATTATGCAGGTTAATGGTTTAGGCCATAAGGTTGTGATATGGTTTAGGCCAAGGTTTTATGGATGGTACAGGTTTGTGGTTTATGTTGATGGTGTTTGTGATTTCGGTCAGGTTGGGCGTGTGATGATTGTGCAGGTTATGTGGTTGATCATGGTTTTGATTTTGGTGATGGTTTTTACTGGTTTTTATGCAGTAGGTTCTATGGTATATGCAGGTTAATGGTTGTATGCCATATTTGTTTGAAAATGGTTGTATGGTTTTGTTTTGACAGTAGGTGGAAGGTTTTTTTGGCTTTGAAACCTTAAGAAAATGATTGTATTTGTTTTTGACTGTTTTTGAGTGTTTGAAGGTTTTTTAGACAGGTTCCACTCTTGACCATTTGAAGGGGTTTTGTAATGTTGTATAACAATTGCTGGCTTTGTTTACGTTATAGGCTTAGGTTTGAATATTTTACAATATTCTCTTGGCCTTCTGCACATCTGCTTCATATGGTTTGTTTGTATTCCTTTTTTATGCTTCTGTTTTTTTCTTATGAGATGCTGCTGTAGTTGTTTTGTAACTCCTTCTGCCTAAACCAAAACCTGTAAAACCAAACTTCTGTCTCTCTTCTCTCTCATAGGTACATTTTGACATAAAATGATGCTATGTACTAACTGTTCTGAAAGAGCACAGGGCTGGGAAATGATGTAAAAATGGAAAAATGCTTTGCTTGCAAATTGGTTTTAAACTGCACACTTCTTTTGTCTACTGCATGGGAGCCTAAGTTTTTGACTTCTTCCTATATTGCATGGCATGTTCACGTTGTCTTTCTTGCATATGTAACTTGCATATGTTGTTGCTATTCATATGATGTTAATTTTCTGTATGATATTTTGACAAACAATTGAATTGATGCATATGCTGTTTGAAACATGCAGTGGACTTTTTTTTGAAAATGCAATTGATTTTAATTATGCAGTTTTGAAAACAAAATGAATTTGTGCATCTTTAAATTGTGCATTCATTTTGAAAATAAAATCCATCCCTTTTTGTGAACCGGGAGAAATCCCGCGATTTGCAAAAAGGGTAAAACTGATTCCAGCCGTTTGCTTTTAATGATGAACACTAAAATTAATTTTTTTGCTTTTAATTATTTATTCAATTCTGACTTTTCTTTTAATTGTTTTGCATGTAAAATTAAATGAGCAGACAAAGAAGCATTGGATAGAAGATGAAGAATTAGAATTTTAGAAAAATAGTTTTTATTTTACTTTAAACTTTTTATGTAATGGTCATTATAAATATTTTGTAAATAATACAATATTTAAATAACAATTGTAATAAATAGAATAGAGTGAATAAAATTCTATTATTTCCCAATTAATTATTTTTCTTTTCAATTATTTATTTATCGTTTATAATTCTTTTAAATTGTATAATAACTGAAAATCAATTTCAATTACTTAAATTCAGAATAATAAACAAATAAATAAACATCATTGATCAATTAATAACTTCAATTATTTAATTCATTATTCATAATTCTCTAAATTATAATAATTAAAAATAGAATTTCAATTATTTAACTTAGAATGATAAATAATTAAATAATCATTGTTAACCAATTAATAAACCTCTTTTCAAATGTTTATTTCATTATTCATAAATCTTTAAATTATATAATAACCGAAAATAGATTCCAATTATTTAAATTTAAGATAATAAATAGTTAATAAACATTGTTTGATCATTGATCGATTAATAAATTCAGCGTTCAAAAATAAACAGCTCTCGACCTGAAAAAGTTATGAATTTTAAAAATCAAAAGATCAAAACGCTTGCAATGTAATGATGCAGATGGGAGATGGTATCTTAGGTCAAAATTTGGGGTACAACAGCTGCCCCTATTTAAGTTTCTTCTATCCGGAGATATGAAGATTAAAATCTTCGTTTCGACGAGATTGAAGGTACTTAAATACATAATTACGCAAATTTTGTCCTAAGATGCCGCCCTTATGTTTGATATGAATGCAGTGATTGAATTCACAGAGAAAGATATTGTATGAAACAAGACAATGCTGGAGGAATCAGACACCAACAAAACACAGAGACGTGGATTATACACTAATGGGGGAAACGAGCCATCGATTTCAAGTAATGGACTCTTGACAGCGAATAAAATTGAGGGAATACGACCTCTGACCCTAACAAAGAAGGCACCTTGCATAGGCCATCAAACAGATTATTGACCCAAAACAGTGAGTTCACAACTCGAGGTCAAAGATAGGCAAAAGATGTATCAATTTTGCTGGCGACAGATTACCGACTTCTGAAGGTAAAGGTTCATAACAATCTTTCTCTGCGAGATTTCCGGAGATATACTCATTAATGCTGAGATAATAATAAGATTGTAGATACGCAAGTCGCTCCAATAAAGAAGCTGCCACTTGCCGTCTTCCCAAAAAAAAAATATTATGACATACAAGCTACTCAAATAAAGAGGCTGCCACTTGCTGTCGTCCAGGGGTGTCAATAACACACAAGCTGCTCAAATAAAGAAGCCGCCACTTGTTGTTTCCCAAAGAAAATACCAATAACATACAAGCTGTTCAAATAAAGAAGCTGCCGCTTGCTGTTTTCCAAAGAAAATACCAATAACATACAAGCTGCTCAAGTAAAGAGACTGCCGCTTGCCGTTTTCCCAAAATGATAACGCACAAGTTGCTCGTGAAGAGCTGCCGCTTGTCGTTTTCCAACGATGTCTATAACGTACAAGTTGCTCATGAAGAGACCGCCACTTGTCGTTTTCCAAAATAATAATAACGCACAAGTTGCTCGTGAAGAGCTGCCGCTTGTCGTTTTCCAACGATGTCTATAACGTACAAGTTGCTCATGAAGAGACCGCCGCTTGTCGTTTTCCAAAATAATAATAACGCACAAGTTGCTCGTGAAGAGCTGCCGCTTGTCATTTTCCAAAAATAATAATAACGCACAAGTTGCTCGTGAAGAGCTGTCGCTTGTCGTTTTCCGATGTCTATAACGTACAAGTTGCTCGTGAAGAGCTGCCGCTTGTCGTTTTCCAAAAATAATTCAGAAGGGAATTGCAATGACACTGGCAGAGGATAGAATCTTCGTCAAAGAAAATCATGAATCAATCCTTCCTGAGGAGATCACATATTTAAATGTGCAAAATAAATGCCCCATACGTCTAGGTCGTGACTTCACTGGGGAAAATCATGAGATAGCCTACGCAAGAGACAACAACTTCATCCTGGAATAACTAGAGAGAAAACAGTCAAACAAGACTCCACCCAATGAGAAAGCAACTCGATTGGGGAATTCATCCTATCCAGAAATGGACAAGGTGAGCTAAATCAAAAATCATCCATGAGGATTAGCTCAGTTGGCGAATTTAGAAAGGAAGCACATTTTCTGCCTAAGCTAACCTTCTTCTTGGAAAGAAACATGTACATTATTTGAATAAACAAAGTACAACCCAAAATCGATGGCAAATGTGAATATGTATGTGTGATATAAGTGTAAATGGGTAAATGAATGTTATGCTGACAAAACAAACAGATGGAATATCCTGAAGACGATAAGATGTCACGACAAGATAGATACTCGGCCAATCTTAAAAAGACGGAAGATAACTAGAACTAGAAACACAAAGCAACGTCAGAGCGTAACACGCCACAAGGCTCAAGTCTTCTGAGGAAAAAAGCAATCAAATCCATTCTTACAATACCAATAGACCACTGGCAAGAGACAAAGCGTACCGCACTTCCGAAATCTGCTCAAATAAAGATAACCGAAACAAATCTTAACTGGAACAACTGGGGAGTCACCAAACTTAGTACCACCAGAAACACAAGCTTACACAACCAACACCTCAATGACGATTTTGAAATGAAACATGCTCATCATGCAAGGATAAACTACTGTACTGTTTTGCATTTCATGGCTTGACCATCCTTGGAACAAACTGTTAATATTCCTTTCATTATTCACGACACATTTTTTAAAATAAGAATACTTTAAGTAAATTTGTTTCAAGTATTTCCCCAAAAATTAAAATTTTGCCCACAAAAGGTAAATGCTCAAATTTCATTAATAAGATGGTAGTTCGCTAACAATGCGACTCCAACGGTTTACAAAAGCTTGGGAAATAGTACATGAAAGGAAAAGGTTACACAAAAACAATGATCGCTATTCTCCCTAACAACTTCGAATCCCAAAATGTGCTCAAATGCCAAGACTGGTCTGACCAAAAGCTTGCCTAAGCCGCCCTTTCGGGTTTTCAACTCTGCAAACTGTCAACTCAAACCTAAGCGAAATACTTCTTGACTGCATCGGCGTTCATGGGACGCGGGAGCTCATCACCGTCCATATTGGTGAGAATCAAAGCACCTCCAGAGAAAACTTTCTTAACGACATACGGTCCTTCATAGTTCGGAGCCCATTTGCCCCTAGAATCAGGTTGGAAAGACAATATCTTCTTGAGCACAAGGTCACCTTCTCTGAACTCGCGTGGTCGAACCTTCTTATCAAAAGCCTTCTTCATTATCTGCTGATACAACTGACCGTGACACAAAGCTGTCAATCTCTTCTCTTCAATTAAATTCAACTGATCATATCTACTTTGACACCATTCAGCCTCAGAAAGTTTAGCTTCCATCAACACTCTCAGAGACGGAATCTCGACCTCCACGGGGAGTACTGCTTCCATACCATAAACTAAGGAAAATGGGGTTGCGCCTGTTGAAGTTCGAATTGAAGTACGATATCCGTGTAAAGCAAACGGAAGCATTTCATGCCAATCTTTATAAGTTACGACCATCTTTTGGACAATCTTCTTGATATTCTTGTTAGCAGCTTCAACAGCCCCATTCATCTTCGGTCTGTAAGGAGAAGAATTATGATGTTCGATCTTGAACTCTTCACAAAGCTCTCTCATCATCTTGTTATTCAAATTCGACCCATTATCAGTGATGATCTTGCTCGGGATGCCGTATCGACAAATGATCCGATTCTTGATAAATCTGACTACCACCTGTCTGGTTACATTAGCATAAGAGGCTGCTTCCACCCATTTAGTAAAATAATCGATCGCTACCAAGATGAAACGATGACCATTTGAAGCTTTAGGTTCAATCATTCCAATCATATCAATGCCCCACATAGAGAAAGGCCAAGGTGAAGAGATAACGTTGAGGAGGGTCGGTGGCACATGTATCTTGTCCGCATAAATCTGACATTTATGACACTTCTTCACATATTTGCAGCAATCAGATTCCATTGTCATCCAATAGTAACCAGCTCTCAACATCTTTCTAGCCATTGCATGTCCGTTGGCATGAGTGCCAAAGGATCCTTCATGTACTTCTTTCATCAACATGTCTACTTCACGTCTGTCTACACATCTGAGCAAGACCATGTCGTAATTCCTCTTATACAATATCTCTTCATTGAGGAAGAAACTGCTTGCTAATTTTCTCAATGTCTTCCTATCCTTATTGGATGCCTCAGGCGGGTACTCTTGAGTTTGAAGAACACGTTTAATGTCATAGAACCACGGTTTGTCATCGGTAACCTCTTCTACCGAGAACACATGAGCAGGCCTGTCAAGGCGCATAACTCGGATTATAGGCACATCGTTCCAACCATTCACTTGAAACATTGAAGACAAAGTAGCTAAAGCATCAGCCATTTGGTTCTCATCTCTAGGGATATGATGTAATTCCACTTTGTTGAAGAAAGTTAACAATCTTCTAGCATAGTCTCTGTAAGGGATCAAACCAGGATGACGAGTCTCCCATTCTCCTTTGATTTGATTAATTACCAATGCCGAATCTCCATAAATATCAAGAATCTTAATCCTTAGATCCACTGCTTCTTCGAGACCCATAATACATGCCTCATATTAAGCCATGTTGTTCGTGCAGTCAAACTTCAATCTCGCCGTGAACGGGACATGAGTACCTCGGGGAGTGACGATGATTGCCCCAATTCCATTTCCATAAGAATTCACAGCTCCGTCAAATATTAAACCCCAACGGGATTCGGGATCAGGTCCTTCTTCAGGTAACGGCTCTTCACAATCTCTAGCTTTCAAGTACATAACATCTTCATCTGGGAAATCAAACTTGATGGATTGATAATCGTCAATTGGTTGGTGGGCCAAATGATCGGCTAAAATACTCCCTTTGATTGCTTTCTGAGTGTGATACTCAATGTCATATTCAGATAACAACATCTGCCAACGGGCTATTCTTCCAGATAAGGCGGGCTTCTCAAAGATATACTTGATCGGATCCATTTTGGAGATCAACCAAGTGGTGTGGTTAATCATATACTGGCGCAGATGGCGAGCAGCCCAAGCTAAAGCACAACAGGTTTTCTCAAGTAATGAGTATCGAGACTCACAGTCTGTGAATTTCTTACTCAGATAATATACGGCATGTTCCTTTCTTCCAGTCTCATCTTGTTGACCAAGCACACATCCCATGGAATCTTCCAATATAGTCAGGTACATAATCAAAGGTCTTCCTTCCACCGGAGGAATCAAAATGGGAGGTTCAAGCAAATATTCTTTGATGCTATCAAAAGCTCTCTGACAATCTTCTGTCCACACACATCCTTGGTTCTTTCGGAGAAGCTTAAAAATCGGCCCACAGGTAGCAGTCATATGAGATATAAACCTAGAAATGTAGTTCAGTCTCCCAAGGAATCCTCTTACTTGTTTTTCCGTCTTGGGTGCGGGCATTTCCCGAATAGCTTTGACTTTATCAGGATCTACCTCAATACCTTTCTGACTGACAATGAAACCCAGAAGTCTTCCAGAACGAACACCAAAAGTGCACTTGTTGGGATTCAGACGGAGTTTATACTTCCTCAAACGTTGGAACAACTTCAACAAGTGTTCCAAATGATCTTCCTCAGTCTGTGATTTGGCAATCATGTCATCCACATACACTTCAATCTCCTTATGCATCATGTCATGGAACAAAGCAGTCATGGCCCTTTGGTATGTTGCGCCAGCATTCCTCAAACCAAACGACATAACCCGATAGCAAAAAGTTCCCCAAGGTGTAATGAAAGCTGTCTTCTCCATATCTTCTGGTGCCATCTTGATTTGATTGTAACCAGAGAAACCGTCCATGAAAGAAAAGACTTTGAACTTGGCGGTACTGTTGACCAATACGTCAATGTGCGGTAATGGGAAGTCATCCTTTGGGCTAGCTCTGTTTAGATCTCGATAGTCTACACACATCCGAACCTTGCCATCTTTCTTAGCAACAGGCACTATGTTGGCTAACCACTGAGGATAGACCGATGTAACAAGGAAACTTGCATTAATCTGCTTTTGAACTTCTTCTTTGATCTTGTCAGCCATATCGGGACGAGTCCTTCTCAGCTTCTGCTTAATCGGCAGACATTCAGGTCTCAGCGGTAAACGATGCTCCACAATATCGTTGTCCAAACCCGGCATATCTTGGTAGGACCAAGCAAACACATCAACATACTCTTTGAGAAGCTCCAACATTTTCTCTTTAACCTCTGGGATAAGCAATGCTCCGACTTTGACTTCCTTTTTATCTTCTTCATCACCCAAGTTGACCAACTCTAAAGGTTCTTCAAATGGCTGGATAATCTTTTCATCATGCTCAAGCAAACGGGAAATTTCAACAGGAATCTCTTCACTATCCTCTTCTTCAGCTCTGAACACAGGGAATTCAAAGTTTGGAGAGGGCATAGGATCATTGTTTTCGATGGTTAAGTCATGGATAAATCTGCACACATGATTATGCTTTAATTTAGAAATCGATTTGTGCAAATAAAACAAAAGGTTATTATATTTCCCTATTACTACCAATTAATTTTCATTGCTATTTCCCAGAAAAAGTGAAAAATAAAACAGTAGTGGACAAAATAACATTTTTATTCATTGAAGGGAAATACTTGAAACAAAGGGCCCAGACATTTCTCTTTTGCCTTGGGCAGAGCAAAAGGAATTATTTTTCATAGCCCGACACAAAATACTTTTCGCCTTGGGCAGAGCGAATTTTTTTCAAAAAACAAAACAGAACATTACTCGGAAATGTGTGTAACAATAGGAACATCAACAACTATCCAGTTTTGGCAAGCCAATCCAGGCGTCACAAAATCGGGTAAATCTTCCTCGGAATTATCCTCTATGATAGCATCAACCTCAGGATGTATAAAACCTGCACTTCGGAAAACCTCTTGAATCGGACGAACAACCACCTCTTGCTTGACTCTCGCAGACACGGGACGAAAACCAAGACCTTCCCCATATTTGTTCTCGGGCAAAGTCAACACCTGGCCCCATCCTTCGGCCGAACCACTTTCCACCACTCTTCGCGCATCCTCAAAAGAAGAAATGGATGCCCCTTGCTTCTTCACTTCATTCTTGGCAACAGAAAGACCTTGGAACTGGGTTCCAACATCCTCATCAGCATCAATAAAAGAGAAGGATGACAAATGGCTTACCACCATAGCCTGCTCTCCACCGATCATTACTAGCTTCCCATGCCTCACAAACTTCAGTCTCTGATGGAGCGTGGAAGTGGCTGCCCCCGCATCATGGATCCATGGACGAACCAATAAGCCACTGTAGGCAGCACGAATATCCATCACTTGGAAAGTGATTTGAAAAGTATGGGGACCAATTACTATAGGAAGATCTACTTCACCAATAACAGTCTTCCTAGAACCATTAAACGCTTTGACAATTACTCCACTAGGTCTCATGGGAGCACCTGGATATGAGAGCCGAGATAATGTAGTCTTGGGCATCACATTTAACGACGAACCTGTATCTACCAACACACTTGACAGAGTATCATTTCCGCAACTTACTGAGATATGCAAAGCCATATTATGGTTTCTCCCCTCCTCCGGGAGTTCTTCATCACTGAAACCAAGATTGTTACACGAAGTAATATTTCCCACAATTCCATCAAATTGGTCAACCGTCACATCATGATCCACGAACGCCTGGTCCAAGACCTTCATCAAAGCTTCTCTATGGGCACCAGAATCTCTCAGTAAAGCAAGCAAGGAAATCTTGGAAGGAGTTTGCAAAAGTTGGTCCACAATCTTATATTCACTTCTCTTGATAAGCTTCAGAATCTCATCATCCTCAGGGCGAGGGATAGGTTCACTGGATCGGCCTATCTCAACCCTTGGTTCAACATTTCTCACTGGAATTTCTGCCGGTATGGGCCTCCTGACTTGAACTTCTGGTCTCTTCAAAGGTACTGCTACAAAGACACGCCCATTTCTCGTAACTCTACTCACATCAGCAATGTTTACAAAAGACGGCCTTGTCGGTATAGGGACTTCTACCCCATTCTCAATCATTGTGGCATTATACTTATACGGTACAGCTTGGTCTGAGCTGTAAGGCATAAGACCAGGTGGGTAAATGGTCAAAGGAGCAACAAGTGCAGTCTGACTGTCGTAAACGATCTCTACTGATTCAGGCAAATTGAATTGCGGTATTATAACATTCACTTCATCCTCCGGATCTCGGTCATACGTAAAAGTGATAACTCTCTGGTCTAACAACTTCTGAATATCCTCCTTCACAATAGGACAATCAACCTCTCTTGAACAAAATTCACAAACATCATAATCATGCTGATGCTTAACAAAGGCAAGTCTTCTCAAACTCTGATGTAACCTGATCAACGACTCCCTTATGTGTTCAACTTGAAAAACTCGAAACTTCCCCGGACAACCTTCCACCATATTCACTGAAGCTGCCCCATGTTGAGGCAAAGGATTATCTCTAACATTCGGATTAACATCCTTGAAAGACAAGATACCATTCTTAATTAACCTCTGCACGTCCGCCTTCAGAGCAAAGCAATTCTCAAGGTTGTGCCCCGGCGACCCTTGATGATATTCACAAAACCGATCCGCCTTGTACCACGGAGAAGCACTATTCGGTGCGACAGGAGGAGGCTTTATCGTTATGAGATTCTTTCTGATAAGAGTGGGGAACAATTCAGTATAAGTCATAGGAATGGCATCGAACTGCGGTTTTCTGGGTGAACGGTTCTGATTGTTGAATGGATAAGCCTGTTGTCGAGGCTGCTGCTGAAATGGCCGTTGTTGAGTTGGTGGAGTTTGATGAGCTGGGGTCATCAAAGCTGGGCGGACAGCCGGAGTGACTGCCGCAACGTGAGAGTAACCTCTCCTCGGTCTCCCTGGGAACAATGCGCTGACATCCTGCTCTTTTCTTTTCGGGAAAACACTTCCAAACTTCTTAGTACTGCTAGACGGACTTCCTTCTTTAACCAAACACCCTTCACGAATCCCTTCCTCTAACCGCATGCCCATGCTTACCATTTCAGTGAAGTCACTGGGTGCGCTGGCAATCATTCTTTCATAGTAAAAGGAACCTAAAGTCTTCAAGAATATCTTCGTTATCTCTTTCTCCTCAAGAGGTGGATAGATTTGAGCAGCAATTTCACGCCACCTCTGGGCGTATTCCTTAAAAGATTCTCTGTCTCTTTGCGACATCGCCCGGAGTTGATCCCTGTCCGGTGCCATGTCAACGTTGTACTTATACTGGTGGACAAAAGCTTCGCTAAGATCGTTGAAGTTACGGATTCGAATGCTGTCTAAACCCATATACCACTTTAGAGCAGCACCCGTCAAACTATCTTGAAAATAATGAATCAACAAGTCATGATCATTGGAATACGTAGACATCTTTCTCACGTACATAGTCAAATGACTTCGAGGACACGAATCACCCTTATATCTTTCAAAGTCTGGCACTTTGAATTTTGCTAGAATCTTGACATTCAGAACTAAACAAAGGTCATGCGTGTTCTTCCCAAACAAATCCTTTCCCTTTAACGCTCTGAGCTCCTTCTGCATTTCTTGGAACTGATCTTGAAATTCTTCCATTCTATCAAAAAGACCCAAACTTTCAGCAGGCTCGGCAGGATAAGTAGGTTCATTCAAGTATGGTACGGAGTGGACCACTGGAGCGACAGTTGTCATTACCGGTTGCGGAAAAGGTGTTACAGACGGGATTACCGGCGGTATGGCAGTTGTCTCTGGCTGAGGAAGAGACAAAGCAGGTTGAAATAAAGGTTGTACGGCAGGCTGATACCCCTCTGGCACAAAGTTGTAAGGCATTCCCCACGGAAAACCTTTCGGCATCTGATGTTGAAGCGGAGAGTTGATTTGAGTCACATATGTTGGAATGGTGACAATCTCGGAAACCACTGGAGTTGAAGTCTGAATCTCAGCAACTGTAGTCGATGGCTGATTCTGAACAGCCACCAAACTTTCCACCAACGCAGTTAACTTTTCCATCTCGATACGAAGGGTAGCAACTTCCCCACGAAGCTCATGATTTTCCTGTTCCAGATCTTCCATTTTCCTCTGACGATTGGCTCGAGTGTCGTATTGGTGAGACAGCTTGACAACCTTCGGAGTGGAAAAAGAAACAAGGATAAGACTCTAGAAAACATGTGAAGTGAAATGTTGAATGATGCATGATGTGCGATGCAAATGATGATTCATTTTAATAGTTTTTCAAGGAACTTCGATAATTTTGCATGCATCAATGGTAAAGGAATTTGGAATAACAAAAACTCAATCCATTAATCAAAAAGCGGTAAATTACAACTTACAACTTTGAAACAACAAAATAATAAATTACACTTTGGGATAACAACCCAATAATAAAAGCAGTAAATTACAACTTTGGAACATGAAGCCCATAATAAAGCAATAAATTATAACTTTAAAACATGAAGTCCATAATAAAGCAATAAATTACAACTTTGGGACATGAATTCCATAATAAAGCAATAAATTACAAATTCGGAACATGAAGCCCTTTTACAAAGTTTTACAAAATGACATTAATAAAATAAAAATAAAAGCTAAATATCACTCTGAAACATCGGATGAAGGACCAAACACCAACTGTAACCGGAGCTTCTTGATCTTCTCTTCATAAAAGTCTTCCATCTCTTTCTTCTCAGCTACCAGTCGATCAATGATTTCCTTCTGCGGATTAGGAATAAGAGCAACGCTTACCGAACATTCCTTTTTTCTCTTCCTTTCACTAGCATACTTCTTCAATAAAGCATCCTTTTGACGAAGTTTCTCATCGTGATCAACGAACCAGCCATCTTGAATAAAGAGTAACTCCTCCTTTTCCTTTAGCTGTCAATCCAGGACTCGATTCTCATATTCAGACATATTGTACTTTTCTTTCCAAGCATCCCTCTCGGACTTCATCCTAGCCAGATTTCCTTGGTACTCTCCTATATTCAGGATAGGGATAACAACAGATGATGATGCAACGATAGGGAATAAAGGTTTCTCAAGTTTATAGGGCATCTTGAGAGCACAAGCCCTAGCACGGACCCATTGTAGGTAAGGTTCCAAAGAAACGGCACCTCTATGTCCTAACATATCTCTCCCTTTCCTATGGATGTGGCTCCAAGCTCCTTCGATCTCCCTCTTAGTTGCCTGATGATCTTGTCCTTCCTGTAGAAATAAACCACTCACATGGATGTTGTTTGGCTTATCTCTCATCGGGTACCCAAACTGACGGCGCGCGAGAACAGGGTTATAGTTGATTCGACCTCTCGTACCAAGAAGAGGCACGTTAGGAAAAGCACCACAGCTATCGATGATCTTCACGTCATAGTAAATTCAATTATACCAATCAATGTCGAAATGAGTGAGAGCCATGATCTTTGGCGCCCAACGCGGTTCCTTCTCGAGATCCCAGAAAACATCAGACCCAGGTAGATGCGAGACATACCACTGATACAGCAACGGTGCACAACAAATAATCATCCCTCCTTGATAAGAGTTTCGAAGATGGATGGAGTAGTAGGTATCTCCGAGCAGCGTAGGGACCGGATTTCCAATCAAGAAAATTATGATGCCGTTGATATCCACAAACTTATCAACGTTAGGGAACAAGAAAAGACCATAAGCGAGTAAAGCAAACACGTCTTCAAAGGCAATAGTATCTTTTATCTCAGCGAAATGACGAGCTTTCCTCAACAAAAACTGCGCAGACAAGCCTCGGATTCCCCCTTTTGTAGTCATGTTCTCCTCTATCTCTGACTCCTTCAAGTGGGTGATGGTCGCTATCTCGTGAGATTTGGGCTCCTCTTCTAATCCGGAAAAAGGAACACAGTCGGTGATCGGAAAACCAAGTATGTAGGAATACTCTTCTAAGGTGGGCATCAACTGGTAATCCGGAAAGGTGAAACATCGGTACAAAGGATCGTAGAATTGAACCAACGTATTGAGAATGCCTTCCTTCATCTTGCGCTTCATGAGAGGTATAATGGACCCATACTTTCTCTGAAAATCCGTCGGGTTCTCGATCTTCGGAATCAAACTCTTCAGTTCTTCAATCTCGGGCTCCTTAAAACTAAATCTTCGAGTGTTTCTCCTTCCAAATTCCATAATAACCTGAGATGTCTGGAAAAATCATTCCGAAGTTCCTTGAAAAACAAGTTTTTTACGACAAATGTTGATGAATGCATGAATGAATGATAATGCGACAGTTACACACAAGTTTGCAAACATGGGGTTCAAAGGTTCAACGTTCAGCATGGAGTCAAGGGTAAGGCCCACCCAAAGTTATGTACTAATAGTTCAATCACACCTGTAAGACAAGGTTCTAAGAGTTCCCAAAGTCTACATTCCTCCTTCGGATATTACCAACGTCTTGATTACTCAATAATTAGCAATATTCTCAAGAGAAACTCGTCCGAGCATAGCATCGCGTAACAACTACTTCTGAATTACTCCGTTATAGTCTCCGCGCTACACCTAAAAAGGCCAAGATGGGTTAGGGTTCTACGGTCCTCAACTTCTCGGGCTCCTAGGTCGAAAATAATAATGTCTTCCCGATTACTCGGTAAACAAATATTAAGTTCAAGAGGGCCTTCCATTGAGTGGGGGATCTCATGCCTCCTTCTTCGGGATTACTCCCTCAAAGTTAACATGACTGTACCACCCGTCCTATTCCTTAAGTGTTACTTAATCCGGGTATAGGATTCGTCCTTTGCAAAAAAAAAACCCAAACACCCCAATTTAAACACATAATCAAGCAAATCAAATAATAATAAAACAGATAAAACAAATTAGGCTTAACCCACTTAGGGATGGACCAGCAAGAGGTCAACCTTTCCCCAGCAGAGTCGCCAATTCTGTTTCGATAAAAAATGTAGCGGGGTAAATCGGAGATCGAATTATTGATTAATTCGTATCACAAAAGCAAGAGTCGCCACCGCGCTTTATTGTTTCCAAGGGAAAAGGGGAAAGAGCGAAATAAAACCCTAAATATGCAATGTAAATAATACTTTTTAAAAGTAATAAAAATACAAGGCGTTTTTGAAAAGAGATCTATGGTTCGGGGGTTGGTTATATAGTGGGAAGGTATTAGCACCCAATGTATCTATAGTAATCTATAGGAATCTTTTGAAATATCTGTTTATTAAAATTGTTCATTTGATTGAAAAATAAATTGTTTTGGCCGAAAAAGGGGTACGGACGGGTTTTTGAAGATACGACGACCTAATGTCGAAGCTTTTGCTTAAAAGGTATAAGTTTTGAAAAAATTGAGTTTTTGAGGAAAAATTATCCTAAGTTTTAATGAAATGCGAATGTTCACGTGATCGGACTTGAGGACATGAAGTCAACAAATTTAATCGTTTTTCCCTTGGATTTAGACGCAAACAGAATAATCATGTAATGACAAAATAAATGAACAGAAATTTATGCGGATGATGATATACAACCATGACAATTAAATAACAGACTAAATGATGTAAGCATATCTTTTGTATTTTTATCTAATACTAATAACGCAAGAGAATTAATTAAGATAAAATGTTTTTTAAGTTTTATTATATGTATTTTTGTGTTTTTTTATTTAATATTAATAGAACAAGAGAATTGATTATAGAAAAATAAAGTGTTTTAATTCTTAAATTCTACTTTTTTTTTAATGTATTTTTTAACATGAAACTAAAATACTATTTTAAGAAATGTTAAGTAATTCTAAATTAAATTAAAAGTTATTAATTAAACCTAATGAAAATAATATTAAAACTTCTAAATTAATTCCAAAGTTTAAACTAATAAAAATATCAAACTATTTAAAGTTGCTTAATTAAATATATCTCTCTTTTATTAGATTTACTAATCAATATTAATAATAGTTCTAAAAAAAAGCAAAGGAAATCAAAATATGAAAGATGTATCAAAGAAAAAAAAAAGGTGGACAAGTAATGATATGGGCCAAAGGTTCTAAAGGGAGGCCCAAATAAAGAAACAGAAACGGGGGGGTGCGTAAGCAATACGTTGGGTTTTTTAGGCAGGAAACTGGTTGAGGCCCAAACACATCCATAATTTGTTTTAGGGTAAACTTTGTTTGTTTCGTTTGGCTGAGAATGGGATTAGGGATTTGGTTTACAGAGCGGCGCTTGTTATCTCTTCGTCTTCGCTTTCTTCGCGCGCTATCCCACCTTCTCCTGAGTTCTTCCTCCTTCGCCTGAGTTCTCCCTCTGCTCGAGCCACCAACGCATTCTTCTTCTTCGTGGAGCTCAGTGTTACAGTGTAGAGGTGAATGACTCGTCCTTTAACGCATTAGGCTTTATGATTTTGTTGCATGTTATAACTTTATCCAATTTTTTGATTCTGACTTTATCTTTTACATGGAATTTCTGTTGAAACGGTGAAAAGGAAAAGAGAAAAAAGAGGTTACCTTTATGGAGGAGGAAAGAAGGGCGTTCTGGAGGCTTGGTGGTGGAGGAGCGAGCGCGGTGCCGTGGCTTGTTCCCGGTATTTCGTTCCTTTTGTCCCTTTTGTGATGAAATCTTCTGTTGCTTTTGAATGCTTATTGATATGTTTCAAGGATGAACCTTTGGGTTCTGAGAATTTGTTGCCTTTGATTGCATGCTTTTTCCTCTTCTTCTCTTGCTACTGTATGTTTTCAGTTGGCTTGGACGTTTGAATGCTACTGTTGAAAAAATATTTTTTGACTAGTTTCTCTTCTTCTCTTTCTGGCCTTGCTATTGTATGCTTCAATGTTTTCTTGGTTGGCCAATGATGATACAATCTGAGGTTGGATGGTATTTGGACGGTATGTTCTTTATGGTTTAGGCCATGCTTTTGGTTTTACTGGTTTAGCAGGTTTTTATAGTCTTTAGGCCATATGGTATGATGATTTTGAAAATGGTTATGGTAGCAGGTTTGGTGGTATTATGCAGGTTAATGGTTTAGGCCATAAGGTTGTGATATGGTTTAGGCCAAGGTTTTATGGATGGTACAGGTTTGTGGTTTATGTTGATGGTGTTTGTGATTTCGGTCAGGTTGGGCGTGTGATGATTGTGCAGGTTATGTGGTTGATCATGGTTTTGATTTTGGTGATGGTTTTTACTGGTTTTTATGCAGTAGGTTCTATGGTATATGCAGGTTAATGGTTGTATGCCATATTTGTTTGAAAATGGTTGTATGGTTTTGTTTTGACAGTAGGTGGAAGGTTTTTTTGGCTTTGAAACCTTAAGAAAATGAATGTATTTGTTTTTGACTGTTTTTGAGTGTTTGAAGGTTTTTTAGACAGGTTCCACTCTTGACCATTTGAAGGGGTTTTGTAATGTTGTATAACAATTGCTGGCTTTGTTTATGTTATAGGCTTAGGTTTGAATATTTTACAATATTCTCTTGGCCTTCTGCACATCTGCTTCATATGGTTTGTTTGTATTCCTTTTTTATGCTTCTGTTTTTTTCTTATGAGATGCTGCTGTAGTTGTTTTGTAACTCCTTCTGCCTAAACCAAAACCTGTAAAACCAAACTTCTATCTCTCTTCTCTCTCATAGGTATATTTTGACATAAAATGATGCTATGTACTAACTGTTCTGAAAGAGCACAGGGCTGGGAAATGATGTAAAAATGGAAAAATGCTTTGCTTGCAAATTGGTTTTAAACTGCACACTTCTTTTGTCTACTGCATGGGAGCCTAAGTTTTTGACCTCTTCCTATATTGCATGGCATGTTCACGTTGGCTTTCTTGCATATGTAACTTGCATATGCTGTTGCTATGCATATGATGTTAATTTTTTGTATGCTATTTTGACAAACAATTGAATTGATGCATATGCTGTTTGAAACATGCAGTGGACTTTTTTTTGAAAATGCAATTGATTTTAATTATGCAGTTTTGAAAACAAAATGAATTTGTGCATCTTTAAATTGTGCATTCATTTTGAAAATAAAATCCATCCCTTTTTGTGAACCGGGAGAAATCCCGCGATTTGCAAAAAGGGTAAAACTGATTCCAGCCGTTTGCTTTTAATGATGAACACTAAAAATAATTTTTTTGCTTTTAATTATTTATTCAATTCTTACTTTTCTTTTAATTGTTTTGCAGGTAAAATTAAATGAGCAGACAAAGAAGCATTGGATAGAAGATGAAGAATTAGAATTTTAGAAAAATAGTTTTTATTTTACTTTAAACTTTTTATGTAATTGTCATTATAAATATTTTGTAAATAATAAAATATTTAAATAACAATTGTAATAAATAGAATAGAGTGAATAAAATTCTATTATTTCCCAATTAATTATTTTTCTTTCCAATTATTTATTTATCGTTTATAATTCTTTTAAATTGTATAATAACAGAAAATCAATTTCAATTACTTAAATTCAGAATAATAAACAAATAAATAAACATCATTGATCAATTAATAACTTCAATTATTTAATTCATTATTCATAATTCTCTAAATTATAATAATTAAAAATAGAATTTCAATTATTTAACTTAGAATGATAAATAATTAAATAATCATTGTTAACCAATTAATAAACCTCTTTTCAAATGTTTATTTCATTATTCATAAATCTTTAAATTATATAATAACCGAAAATAGATTCCAATTATTTAAATTTAAGATAATAAATAGTTAATAAACATTGTTTGATCATTGATCGATTAATAAATTCAGCGTTCAAAAATAAACAGCTCTCGACCTGAAAAAGTTATGAATTTTAAAAATCAAAAGATCAAAACGCTTGCAATGTAATGATGCAGATGGGAGATGGTATCTTAGGTCAAAATTTGGGGTACAACAGGAGGGAAAATTTAGGGGTACAACACATGGGTATGCACAAGTATATTAAATCCCCACCATAAATAATCAGGGGTGTTGTGACAAACTTCACATGCATATGACTTAAGCAATCAAAACTCCACAATGCAAAGAACAAACACAAAGAAAGTGGCAAAACCAATAATTGGCAACCCCCTTTCTCTTGGTAGCTATCCATTCTAAATACTACGGTGGGTCCTCCATAAGTTGACCTTAAACCATGGTTTCACCTAAGAGAGGGAAGGGGTATCGATCCTTATCCAAGCATGGACCACAGAGACATCCAATAAAGTTTGAGAAAAAACCACATAAAGTAAAAGTTAAGCTTGGAGAAATACACTTGGGATCTAACATATGAACCTTAATCATGTAAGATAAATATCCAAATATCAAGTTCACATATACATATTATCCCATACAGTTTTTCACATTTATATATACAAACCAAGCAGGAACATTCAAGAAAAAAAGGAGAATAGCATGACTAATCTCTGAGTGAGACAATTTTCCCATATTAATCTATCTGATCCAACTGAGCTTGCTTGCTTAAAATGTGAAAATGAAGATAAAATGTTTAACTTACAATAAAACATTATCAAAAGAATTAAATATAGATGTGTAGCGGTAGAAAGGCAAGTTTTAAAAAACTTTTCAAAGCAAAAGATGTTGTTTCCACCTCCAGACCATTGGCACTTCTTCACATTAATTTGTTTGGGCCAGTAAAAACTGCATTAATCATTGGAAAAAATTATGGATTAGTCATTGTAGATGACTATAGCAGATGGACATGTGTAAAGTTTCTCAGACACAAGGATGAGTCACACTCTGTTTTCATTACCTTCTATACTCAAGTTCAAAATGAGACAAGTCTCAAAATTGTCAAGGTTAGAAGTGATCATGGTGGAGCATTTGAAAACAAATATTTTGAAAATTTATTTTATGAAAATGACATTTCCCATGATTTCTCATGTCCAAGAACTCCCCAACAAAATGAAGTTGTTTAGAAGAAGAATAGGACTTTGCAAGAAATGACTAGGACCATGATCAATAAAACCAACATGGAAAAGTACTTCTGGGCAGAGGCTGTAAACACAATATGTTATATCCAGAACAAAGTATCCATTAGACTTATTCTTGGAATTACTCCCTATGAATTGTGGAAGAACAAGAAACCCAACATTTCATATTTTCATCCTTTTTTATGCTCTTGTTTTATTATGAACACTAAAGAAAGTCTAAACAAGTTTGATTCAAATGCTCAAAGTTATATCATGTTATGATATTCTGAACGCTCAAAAGGATACAGGGTATATAACACAAAAAAAAACTCATTGTTGAGGAATCAATTCATGTTAGATTTGATGATAAGCTTGATTTGAAAGTCAAACCTAGTTGATAAGTTTGCAGATGTGGAAATCACCTACTTAGAATCTGAAGGAACTGCTGCTAAAGTTCAAGAAGTGAAAGAGTATGAAAATGATCAACCATAAGTCTCTAATGTTCACAATCCTCCAAAAAGGCTAAAAAAATTCTATCACATTCTGAGGAACTGATTCTAGGAGATAAGACATAACATGTTCGAACCAGATCTCAATTTAAGCCTTATGAAGAAATGCTTCTAAGTCCGGTATCGATGGTAGAACCTATCTATACTGATAAAGCTATTCTTGACTAATCCTTGATTCAAGCCATGGAAGAAGAACTCAGGAAATTCTCAATCAATGATGTTTGGGATCTAGTACTAAGATCCAAAGGAACTCATGTGATTGGAACCAAATGGGTTTTTCGGAACAAGCTAAATGAAAAAGGTGAAGTGGTAAGAAACAAGGCTCGACTGCTTGCACAAGGATATATTCAGCAAGAAAGAATAGACTATATAGAAACCTTTACACTAGTTTCTAGGTTAGAGTCTATTCATCTTTTAATTTCCTTTTCTATTAATCACAACATCACCTTATATCAGATGGATGTTAAAAGTGCATTTTTGAATGGCTATGTAACTGAGGAATTTTATGTGCACCAACCTCCTGGTTTTGAAGACAATAAAAATCCTGATTTTATTTTCAAACTTGAAAAATCCATGTATGGTCTAAAACAAGCTCCAAGGGCTTGGTATGAAAGACTAAGAAACTTTCTTTTAGAAAACGACTTCAACAAAGGGAAGGTTGACACTACTTTGTTCTGTAAACTTTCAAAAATGATATCTTGGTAGTTCAAATATAAGTTGATGATATTATATTTGGTTCTACTAATGCCATTATGTGCGAGAATATTTCCAAGTCTATGCAGGATGGGTTTGAAATGAGCTTAATGGGAGAACTCAAGTTCTTTCTAGGAATTCAAATCAATCAAGGAACGGATCAAACCATCATTCACCAGAGCAAATATGTCAAAAAACTTCTGAAGAAGTTTGACTTATCTGAATGCAAGACAACAAAGACTCTTATGTATCCTACTTGTGTTCTAAATAAGGACAAGGTAAATGGGAAAGTTGATCAGAAGTTGTATAGAGGTATGATAAGTTCTTTACTTTATCTGACTGCCTCTAGGCCCGATATATTATTTAGTGTATGTCTATGTAATAGATTTCAATCAGGTCCCAGAGAATCTCACTTGACTGTTGTTAAACGAATTTTTAGATACCTAAAAATTAATGCTAACCATGGTCTATGTTATAGAAAGTCAAAAGAATACAAGTTGGTAGGTTATTGTGACGCTGACTATGTCGTTAATAGACTTGAAAGGAAAAGTATCTCTGGAAGTTGTTAATTTCTGGGAGAAAACCTTATATCATGGTCCAGCAAGAGACAATCAACAATTGCTCTCTCAACTGCAGAAGTTGAATATATTTCTACGGCTAATTGCAGCACTTAAATCATCTGGATGAAAAGTCAGTTAGAGGATTATCATTTATATGAAAATAATATTCCTATCTTTTGTGATAATACTTCTGCCATTTGTTTATCCAAGAATCATATCCTACATTCTAGGCTAAAAACACATTGAAATTACACATCATTTCATTAGAGACTTTGTCCAGAAGGGCGTCCTTTCTTTAAAATTTGTAGACACTTGTAAGTTCCTTAGTTTTAAGGATTGGCATTAATTTTTGTAAAACAAATATAGCAGCAATATGTTAGATATGATGTGTTAACTTGCTAACGGGAACATGTTTGAGCAAGAAGTCCTATTCTATGTTAGGATATGTTGAGTTGAAGTGTTTCAACATCCAGAACAACATGTCGGTTAAGATGTCCTATGAAGGAGTATACGACATCGCGCATGAGCTAGACTGGATTTTTATATTCTGTTAAGTCACAAAGACAGAATATACCTTGAGGATATTATATTATCCTATGTGGTGCTGAGTTGTAGGTCAAGAAGAATAAAAAAGAATATTGACGAATTTTGACTTTCTAAATATGGAGATAATTTAGGAAGATTTGATTGAAGACCTATTTTGTAGCAGAATCTTCTGCTCTTTTGTAACAACCAGAGAGATGTGATTTGGAGGCCCAAATCCAGTTGGGATATAGGTTATAAATATAAGATTTGTAACCTAGGATAAGTACCTTCCGAGAATTGTAAATATGTAATCATTAGGGATGAGTCTGTAGCCACTCTCTAGGAGAGTTTGTGTAAGTAAACCACTCGGGTTGTGAGATGGTCGTTGTGTTCTCACTCACAAACCTGTAGTTAATGAGTTGAGTATTGTTCTTGGAGGAAGTAAGCAACTCTAAGTCATGTTCTTAGTCAAGATTCTTGGCTAGGCATTTTCATGGAAGTGCGTCTTCTGGTTTATTGTTATGGAAGTGTGTCTTCATATTTGTGTTGATCCAATTGTTGTTTGTGATTGATGAGGGATTGAGGATGGACTCATATCTATGCGAGTCTTAGATAGAAGTCTAGTAAGGGTAGTGATTAAGTTATTAGACCATAAACTGGAGGTTTGTTGTAGGGTCTAAGAATTAATACTATTTGAGTAGACTTATTCCTGGATTGGTATGCCCTCTGAGTAGGAGAGTTGCTCCGAACTGGGTTAACAATTTCCATGTGTTGTTTATGCTTTTTAGTAATGTTTTTATTGTTTATACCTTATATGTTTGTTTATGTCGGATCAAATGTCTCAACATGTCATAGGACATCTGAGTTCTGTCATACCGGAATTTCAACACTGATTATCAAGTGGGCTGACATCTTTACGAAACCCCTTGCTGAAGATAGACTTATTTTCATTCTAAAATATTTAAACATGGTTCCATGTCCAGAATGAAAAAAGATTTTGTTTCAATCCGATGAAGCACTAATTGTAATATATGCTTCTAATATTTAAGGTGTAGGTTTCAGAAACACGTGACTTTTGATTAAGTGAAGTATTCATAAATCAATTGTACTCATGAATTCATCTATTTCTCGAATGGATAATTTCTGTGAATACTGAAGAATCTACTTTATCAAGCAAGTTGCTAAAAATTAAAAGGATTCTTGCTTGCATAAAAGATTATTATCGTTCCGAATCACCTTAAACTTTTTGTGACATCTTGAGTGAAATGATATTCTTGGGAATATACAAAAATCTTCATGCTTTACCCTATGTCAGTAATTGCTTTTATCCTCTCATCTCCTTGTGTGATACACATTTTTTCCTATGTCATTCGTCAGGTAAATCATGTCTTCCATGTTTCATTTGTTTTTCCTCTTATCCATTTTGATGTCTCATCATTATCTCTTATAATCTAAAAACCATCTTCCATCTTTCTTCTATCATGCCTTTATAAATCCTTCTTTGTTATCTTCAAAGACTCATTTTTTTTGTTACCTTTTTGATTTTCTGAAAAAGGGGGAGAAATAAAAATGATTTTGATAATGTTTATTCTCAGAGAATTAAAATAAAACATGTATAATGTTGTTGCTACTAATTGTTTGTTTGGTGTTTCAACCTAGGAACTCTAAACAAGTTCGCTGAGTTTATTCTAAGACAAGTTGAAGATGAAGATCCTGATGCAAAGGTTGAAAACCTTATGGATGAAACCAACTCTGATTTTATACAGAAGATGTTGTACACTTTGTGAATATATGAATATTTAAACAGATGTGCCAAAAATAATTCAAAAGTTATAAACTTACTGAAAGTAAGGTAATCTTGCTTGATATCATAGTATTCAGAAGTGGTTAACTTTCTGAAAAGTATGAAATCCAGACTTAAAGCCTCAGAAGTTGTGCTCTCCTAAAAGGAGGACAAGTCAACATTATGATGCATGCTCTCAAACAGAGATGCCACTCAAAAGTTGTGCTCTGATACGTGTGCTTCTGCAATAGATACTCTATTCAGAAGTTGTAAACTGTCTGATACAGTAGAAAATATCAGATCAAACGTTGATGGTTGAGAAGTATAATGTTTTTGTTGTGATATTAGAACCATGGAATATAAGCGTTGTTACATGATGCGTGGAATTATTTAATCAGGCTCAAAATCAAGATTTTAATTCTTCATCAAGTTTTGTTAGAAACCAGGTTGTGAGATGAAGACCAAGTGCTCTAGTCAGACACTGATGAGTTGTTGTATGGAAGTGGTACGTCTCTATTCTATGTTCTGAATATTCAAAATTTATTTTGTGAGTATTGGGCTCACGGGGAGATTCTGAACAAGCTTAAATGAAATTTTGGGTTTAACAAATTCAGGGGGAGTTGTGAGCTTAACTCTGAATTTGTCGATTACGGTGATTACCCTGTATAAATTGTTCTATCAAAATACATGGTTTTGTCATCATCATCAAAAAGGGGGAGATTGTAATAACAATAAGTGTTTCTACATCTAGCCTTGATATTTTGACGATAACTTTACATGTTTTCTTAGAGAACAATTGTACACACTAATATGTTTCATTCTAGTGTGTAGCTACTGCAGTAATGTTCTGACTCTGGTACAAGGCATGTGACATCATCAAGTTCTGAACATACACAACTAGAAGAAAACATGTAGTTACTTTTACCGTAAGCATTTACAGCTTCACCAAACACCATACCCCATCGGGATTCCGGATCTGGACCTTCCATTGGCAAAGGTTCATCATAATCTTTGAATTTTAAATACATCACATCCTCATCATGGAAATCATACTTCACTAACTGATAATCATCAACCGGTTTGTGGGCAAGGTACTCTTCTACCACACTTCCTTTAATAGCTTTCTGAGTACGGTATTCAATATCATATTCAGACAACAGCAACTGCCAATGGGAAATTCTTCTAGTAGGAGCAGGCTTCTCAAATATATACTTAATTGGATCCATTTTGGATATCAACCAAGTAGTATGATTCAGCATATATTGCCATAGACGATTTGCAGCCCAGGCCAAAGCACAACATGTTTTTCTAGCATAGAGTATCGTGGCTCACAGTCAGTGAACTTCTTGCTCAAATAATAAATTGCAAATTCTTTTTTTCCTGTTTCATATTATTGTCCCAAAATTCAACTCATAGAATTATCCAACACAGTTAGATACATAATCAATGGCCTTTCTTCAGTAGGAGGGAGCAACATAGGAGGTCCAATCAGATACTCTTTAATGCTTTCAAAGGCCTTCTGACACTAATTTGTTCATACACAACCTTGATCTTTCTTTTGAAGTTTGAAAATTGGGTCACAAGTGGTATTCATGTGAGAGATAAACCTTGAGATGTAATTCAAACACCCAAGGAAGCCTCTGACTTGCTTTTCAGTTCTTGGTGCGGGCATTTCTTGAATTTCCCTAACTTTATTAGGATCAGATTCAATTCCTCTTTGGCTGATAATGAAACCCAATAACTTTCTAGAGTGGACACCAAAAGTACACTTATTAGGATTTAAGCGGAGACAATACTTCCTCAAACGTTGAAACAATTTCAATAAGTATTTTAAATGTCATTCCTCAATATGATATTTGGCGATCATATCATCAACATATACCTCGATTTCCTTATGCATCAGATCATGGAATAAGGTTGTCATAGCCCTCTGGTACATTGCACCAATGTTCTTCAACCCGAAGAGCATCACTCTGTAACAGAATATTCCCCAGGGTATGATAACCGTTAATTTTTCCATGTCCTCATGAGCCATCTTAATTTTATTGTATCCGGAAAATCCGTCCATGAATAAGAACACTTTGAATTTTGTTGTACTATCTACCATCATATCAATATGTGGCAATGGAAAATCATCTTTTGGACTAGATTTATTTAGATCTCTATAATCAACGCACATGCGAACTTTCCCATCTTTCTTTGGAACTGGAAAAATATTGGCAATCCACTGAGGATACACTAATGTCACAAGAAAACCAACATCAATTTGTTTCAATACCTCCTCTTTAATCTTTATTTCCATGTCAGGGTGAGTCCTTCTTAACTTCTGTTTGATAGGCAAAAATTTTGACCTCAATGATAAACAATGCTCCACAATATTGGTATCTAACCCAGGCATATCCTGATAAGACCAAGCAAAGATATCCACATATTTCTTCAACAAATCATTCAACCTACTCTTTACGTCAAGATGAAGAAGTTCCCCAATCACGACTTCCTTCAAATCCTCTTCAAAACCCAAATTGATCGTCTTCAATGACTCTTTATACGGCTGAATGGTATTCTCCTCGCGCTCAAGCAACCGAGAAACCTCTTCTGAGATTTCATCAAACTCTTCTTCTTCATCCATATACACAGGATATTCAAAGTTGGGAGAGGGTACAGGGTCATTGTTTTCAACATATTTTTTTTAATTAATCTGCACATATGATTTATGCTTGATTTTAGAAACTGATAAATGCAACAAGTGGTTATGCATATTTATTTGCAGTTATTATTTATTTTGAAAGGTTTTTTCTAATTACAATTTTTCAAGAAAAAACAGAAAATAAAACACAATTGGAAATCAAAAACAACTATTATCAATGATTTTAAAATTCAAAGCAAAAGACACGGTCATACAATATCACTTTCACATTGGGCAGAGTGAAAGGATTTTGAAAAAATAAGCAAAGAGAAATGTGATACGGTGGGAGAACTGACTTGAGGTTTTGCGTTTGTGTTTGCAAATGTTTCGGTTTAGCAAGAGTCGCCACCGAATTTTTATTTTATCCAAAGGAAAGGTCAAAAAGCACAGGAAAGACCTTTGAGATATTTTCTTGGGTTCGAGGAGTAGATTATGAAAAGGGAAGGTACAAGCACCCTTTTCATCCATGGTTTTGCATGGGCTCTTAGCTACTTGTTTAGATCACTTGCTTTTGCTTTTCAATTGTTTGAAATGGTGCTTTGTGTGTGGTTTTGAAAATGTTTTGAAAAGAGGCCTATGTTTAGGCAACCTTTGTAACAATTCTTGTTTGAATGTTTTACAAAGGTGTTTGTCTTTTGAAAAGATGTTTCAATGTTTGAAAATTTGATTTGGGAAATGTTTTGAAATTGTGTTGTGAGGTGTATTTGAAAATAGCAAGGATGTTTTTGCAAGTTTGATCAAGTAACCAAGAGCATCTACCCTAGCTACTCAAGAGTCTTTCCTACACATTTTTAACCCTTTTACATTGTTGTTTTACCATTATATTTGGTAAACAAACTTGTGTTTGGATGTTAAACGGGACGGGCGCGGGTCATCGTATGGCCATGATAACAATATTGCCAAGTATCTTAGCAAGTTTTTTGAGGGACTAGATCATTTTTGTATAGGCAACCAAGATAGCGTCATCGAGGGACTATGATCTTTTTGTTTTGATTTTGTTTTGCCAAGATACTCAAAATGCATACCATGGCCATTTTAAAGGCAACAAGTGGATGAAACCCTAGGGGTGCATGTGTGTATTGTGTTGTCAATTTTCATGCTTTTTGTCTTTGTATTAGTCAAGCTATTTGTGTTGATTTTAGATTTTTTGCATACAAACCCTAATCTCTAACATGGCATATTTGAAAGCTTAAAAGTGCGTAAGATAAATCTACGACTATTACAACATTGATTATGGGGAGGGGAGATACAATTTTGAATGGGGATTATTTTGCAAGAAATAAAAACCCTAAAATTATTACAACCAAATTGAATTAATTGTACAAATAATAAATAAGCAAATATTTAAATAGACAATTAAATAAATATGCAAAGTATTATAAATATGTAAAAAATGTCTTTGTTTATTTTTATGTATGTGAAAATAAAATATTCAATGTATTAAAAAAAAAAGGAAAAAATATTATTTTTTTTATCAAGGATAAAAACCCTAATTTGTTTTTTAAGATAGTATATATATATATATATATATATATATATATATATATATATATATATATATATATATATATATATATATATATATATATATATATATATATATATATATATATATATATATATATATATATATATATTATGCATTATTATTTATGTACAATAAAATAAAAATGTATATAAATGTCAAAAAATAAAAATATGTTAGAAAAAATATTATTTGAGTATATAAATAATAAAAACAAAAGTATAATATTTTTTGTAGTATTTCCAAGTTTTTTTTATTAAAGAAAATAAAAGTATATTATGTACTATTTATTTATGTCCAATAAAATAAATAAAATATACACAAATATTAAAAAATAAAATAAGGTGAGAAAATATTATTTAGGTATATATAAATACTAAAAAATATAATGTTTCTATTTTATATTTTTTACAAGCTTTTGTTAAAGAAATCAAATATATATATATATTATTTAAAAATTATTTCTATGTCTAAAAAATAATAAAAATAATAAAATAAAATGTGGAAATTTATAAAAAATATTTTTGGTATTTTTAATGTTTAAGAAAAATAAAATAAAGTCAGAAACTAAAAATAAAATTCAAAAATATAAAAATATAAAACAATGGGCCAAGGGGGTGTAAGAAGCAAGTCAGGGGTGTCAAAAGCAAGGAAAAAGCCAGGCCCGGCCCAACTACTTTATCTTCAACCTTCGTTCAAACAAAAATGCACGCCTGAGTTCAAAATTGTATCCCCTGCTTCAGTTGAACACGAGTATGGCAATGTAGAGCTTTTCAGTGAGGCGTGAGATGCTTGGGAGCTTGCTTGAACTTCCTTTGACCTTCCATAATACTTAGTTTGCTTTGAGTTTGCTTGAACAAGCCTGTAGAAGTCAACCGACACAAGCTGAAATCAGAAATGGTGAAGCTTGCAAATGGAGTTACAGTTAATGGCCAATGGTTGGGATAGCTTAGGTGGGTTATATGGAAGGTATTGGAACTGGTTTGGGACAAAACGCACGAATGGTTTGTGAGATGGAAGTCAAACTGCAGGGAGTGCCCTATTTTGCAAAAAGATGGTGTTTTGTATTTTGGAAGGCTTGAGGGTTGAATAGCTCGTGCTTCTGACTCAAGGCAATGTGCAAAATTTGTTTTGAATGGTTGCTAAGCTTGATTATAACAGATACTCAAGTTGTTGACCTTTTGCAAGGTTTCTTATTTTTGAAGCAAAAGTTGGAATTGACAATGCAAAGGCTTGTACCATCTAGCTTAGGGTCTGTACATAGTTGGTACCAAATGCCTGATATTAGTGAACTTTGTGTGCATAAATAAATCAGGTTCATGGCTTAAGATACACAATTTGACATAAAGCATGCTTTATGTAAATGGCATT
The DNA here is from genome assembly GCA_948472305.1 of Vicia faba. Lineage (NCBI taxonomy): Eukaryota > Viridiplantae > Streptophyta > Magnoliopsida > Fabales > Fabaceae > Vicia > Vicia faba. The sequence goes on along the minus strand of CATIWC010000246.1, from coordinate 232,181 downwards.
GTTAACTTTTTGCCAAAAATGGATTAATCTTTTGTATAATGCTTCATAGATCAGAAAAATGCCTCTAAACAATATGTTTGCATTTAATTTATGAGTGTGGAAGGGTTTAAGGACCTGTGAGTAAGTACAAGTGAGGCTGGATAGAAATTGCAACTTGTGGCAACATGAAACATGCCATGGATCAAAGTGAGTTTTTGCCAAATTCAAACATTCAATTCTCCCTAACCATAAATGATTTTGGAGATTTCTTGGACATTTTGGAAAGCTTGTAACATGATCTATAATCCATCTTTGAAATGCATTCCTAGATTCCAAGTGGAACTAGGTTAAAATTTCCATGAAGATAGGTCAAAATCCTGCCTAAACTAGGGCAAAATTTCACTAAGTTAAAAGTTTCATGGACCCTTGTTACAAAAATAATAAATTGAGATCCAAGCTTCTTTTGGGAAAACTTTGTGAATCAAAGTTGTAGATTTTGTGGAGGACTACAACTTTCATGTTGGAAGTTTTGTTTAAATCCAATTACATCATGGTGAAAATGTTGGGCAAAGTTGGGAAAAAATAAGAAAATTTCATAACTTAGAAATATTTTAAGTTATGAAATTTTTCAATCTTAAACCCTAATTTGCAAAATTAGGTTTCTTGGTGAAAAAGTTTCATATTTTGACACATCTTGATGAAAAATGACCCTTGGCACTTGATTTTGACCAAAAAGTCAAAGTTTGACTTTTCAGTGTACAGTTGATTTTTGATCAATTGACTGGAAAATTCATATGTCAATCCAATGCAGTTGAGATCTTTTGAACCTTGTGATTAGGTAAAGATGATGCCATTTATTCCTTGAATCAATGTTTGAACCCAATTTGCCATTGGCTAGGTTAAAAATCAGAAACTGCCCTTCTATAGTCCAAACCCTAAAAATGACCATTTTGCCCTTTTGGTGATCTGATCAAATTTCTTGAGGAGTTGTGGTCCAAACTTGATCAAATGGTTCATATCAGTCTATATTGTTGATGTGGATAAAAAATTATGAGTTTTGACTGTAAATTGGCCACATTTGACTTTTTTCCCAATACAGTTGATTTCTAGGTCAACTGTCCAATTGACTGAGCAAAAATTTGATCCAAGGCTTGAAACTTGGTATGAGCAATATTAGGATTACAACATGAAGTATGAAAGTCACATTGAGCATTGAATGTCCAAAAAATCCTTGAGCAATTTCAAACCCTAATTTCAGGTCAACAGTGCAAGGAGGTGTCTTGAGCAGAGCAAACCCTAGCTTGGTCTTGAGTTCAAAGAGTCTTGTGAGGGGAAATCTTGATAAAATGAGAGAGAAAATTTTGGGGTACAACAAAAAATTACTTCAAAATGTTAATGCAAGTAGGAACGTCAACAATGATCCATGTGTCACAAAATTTGGCATCTCCTACTCTGGCTCATCTTCAATGATGATGTCAACCTCTGGAGTAGTTGGATGGAGATAACCCGCACTACTAAAGATGTCTTGATATGGAAGGAAGGAAAACTTTGACTTTACCACTTCATTCTTAACCTTCTTCATAGAAAAAACCAAACTTGTCTTGCTCTTCTTAAATGGTGGATCAATAATCTGACCCCACATACCACTAGGATATTTCTGAACCACTTGTTGTGCATCTCTAAAAGAGGTAATATAATCTTCATTCTTCTTTACGCAATTAATAAACAAAGATTTGAACTGAGTTCCAACAGTGGCTTCATCAACTTCTACAACACTAAAAGAGGACATATGTGATATCAACAAAGCCTGTTCACCATTCACAATAACCACTTTTCCTTCACAGACAAATTTCAGTTTCTGATGTAAGATGGATGTAACGGCTCCCGCCTCATGAATCCAGTGTCGTCCCAATAAACAACTGTAGGAAAGGAAGATATCCACGACTTGAAATGTGATCTGAAACATGCGTAGACCTATATGTATTGGCAAGTCCATTCCCCAATGACAAATTTCTTTGAACCATCAAAAGCTTCAACTATAATGCCACTGTGGTGCATAGGGGTTCCCTGATATTTGAGCTTCGACAAAGTACTTTTTGGTATCACATTCAGAGCATAGTTGTTATCTATCAGCATACTAGATAAGGCGTTTGCAGTTTAGAGTTATGTGTAAGGCCATATTGTGATTTCTTCCCTCATCAGGCAGTTCATCATCGGAAAAACTCAGATTATAGCACGTCGTGATATTTCCCACAACACAATTAAATTGGTCAATCGACACATCCTTCTCAATAGAAGCTTTGTCCAAGATCCTCATCAGAGATTCTTGATGAGCAGCAGAATTCATCTACAAAGCTAGAATGGAGATTTTAGATGGAGTTTGCAGCAATTGGTCAACAATTTTATAATTACTCATCTTAATGATCTTCAAAAGATCATCAACACCCATCTCCAAGGTAGAGCCACTAGTTTTTCCTACTACCTTCTTAGGTTCAGCACTAGTCTCAACAATCTTCTTACCAGAATCAACACCTCCTTGAAAGGTAGGAGAAAAGACACGACCACTCCGGGTAACTCGAATGGCCTCAACAATGTTTTCAACATGAGATAAAGGCTGAATTGGAACTTCCATGTCGTCTTCTAGAATGGTTGCATTATACTTGTAAGGTATAGCCCTATCAGACTCATACGAAACAGGACCAGGTAAAGAGAAAACCACAGGAGTTACAACAGGATTATTGTGCTATGCAATTTCCACATGAGTGGGAATGTCAAAATGTCGGATAATAACATTCACTTCAGCCTCTTTAGCACACTCAACATGTATTTCAACATGAATTATAGGATCATTATCAGAAGTCGCACCCACATCAGCAGACTCCATCTTATCAGAAGAAAATAACTCATCAGTAAAAACAGACTCATAATAATAGTCTTCAACCATGTTAGTATCTTTATACGCAACTGCTCCTTTATAAACAATAATCTCATTCTCTGTATCATAAGCTTCCTCTAATACTGGCAAGGAAACATGTAACACCTCAACATCTTTTTTTCTATCAGCAAGAATGGCTATCACTCCTTCTTTAAACAAAGCCAAGCTTTTCACTATTTGGAGATCAGCCCTCAAAACAGCACAACCCCATGGTTTCTTTGCACATTCTGGGCAGCAACAATAGCTAAAACCAATCAGTCCTTTTTGAACCCACTTCTCATGTATCTCTACGGGGGTCACTATATTGAGCTCTTCAATCGTAGGTTCCTTGACGTACCTAGAATATGCTTTAGCAGGGATTACAATATCAACGTCAATAGTCATAAACTCGTCAGCAGAAAAGAACTCATCAAAATTCTCAGACTCAACAACATTGTTTTCAATCATATTAACTTTCATTATTGATGGTGATAATCCTTTAATCCATCAACCTCTGGATATCCCTTCTTACATCCAGGCATCCGTGTGGATTTCTAGAGCAAACTCCACATTTGGCATGGCTGTGTGCAACAAGAACTAGCTTATATAAATCATAATGCGTCTCAACCAAGGATTCTCTAACATAGCTGATATAAAAAACTTGATAATTTCCAAGGCAACCTCCCACCATATTCACTTTATCCTCATACTCAACCCTTGGTCTAATGATATGAATAAGACCTTGATCCAACATTTCCTAAAGGTCCCCTTCTACTACAGAACATCCACAAATGCTTTCTCTACACACCCTGCAAGTTGCATGGCCGTGTTTATATTGAATATATTCACAAAGAAGAGAATGCATATTTACCATATTACCTCTCACCATGTTTATATCATAAATTTTGAAATTTCCAAGACATCCTTGGACCATATTCAAAGCATTTCCTCCTCTGTGCTTGGGTAACAGATTGGCTTTCATATTTGGTCCTACATCCTTAAAAGATAGAATAACAGATTTAACCAACTTTTGAACTTCATCTTTCAATGGGTAACAATTTTTAATACTATGCCCAGGGACTCCCTGATGAAAGGCACAAGTAAAAGCAGCTTTATAGTACCAAGGTAGTTTTTCAGGTATGGCAGGAGGAGACCTAGTCTGAACTAGGTTCTTCTGGATTATTGCATGAAATAATTCACTATAGATCATTGGGATAGGATCAAAACCTTCCCTTATTGTATTTTGTTCTTGGTTACCTTGTTGAGGTGCTCTCTGATAAGAAATAGCGGTTGAAGCTATGCTAACAACTGGGGTTACTGCGACAACATGTTGTTGGTACAGGTGATGCCTTCTTCTTATCTCTTGAGTAATAGAATTTTTATCCTCTTCCTTATTTCTGGAGAAACCATGTGCCTGCTTGTTGGTACCACTAGAACTTTCATCCCTTGACAAATGTCCTTCTCTAACAGCTCCTTCCAATAGAAAACCCATACCAACCATCTCAGTAAAGTCAGTTGGTGCAATTGCCACCATCTTATCATAGTAAAAAAAAGCAAGAGTTTTCAAGAAAACCTTTGTCATCTCTTGTTCCTCCATTGGAGGCACACCTTGAGCAGCGACCTTGCGCCAGCGCTGCACATACGCTTTGAATGATTCTTTGTCTTTTTGAGATATTGCTCTCAACTGATCACAATAAGGGGCCATAAACAGGTTAAACTTATATTGTCTTACAAAAGCTTCACCCAGGTTATTAAATGTATGGATGTTGGTACTATCTAAACCCATATACCACTTCAATGCTGCATCTGTCAGATTGTCTTGGAAAAAGTGGATTAGCGGGCGTTGATCGTCAGTGTGGGTGGATATCCTTCTTACATACATCATAAGATGAGAACAAGGACAAGTATTTCCCTTGTATTTCTCAAACTCTGGAACCTAAAACTTAGCGGGCACCTTCACACTTGGAACCAAACAGAGGTCACTAACATTCTACCCAAACAATTATTTCCCTCTAAGGACCTTCATCTCTTTATGCATCTCATTAAACTGATCTTGGAAATCATTCATTCTATCATAAAAATACAAGCCTCCACTTGGTGCAGCAACAACATGGTAGATATCATTATTAACAACAGAAACTGTGTGCACAACAGGTGGTGCAGAAACCACAACAGGATGAACAAGATGTGAAACTTGAGCAGTTGGATTATATCCTTCAGGCATAAAGTTCTCAGGTATTCCCCATTGATAACCACGACGCATATGAAATTGAGGATCAGAAACAACAAGAGTAGCAGAGATAGGTACTGACACTATCTCAGAGGTCATGGTAGTCTCTTTTGTTTAAGTAGCATGATGGGAAGGAGGAGGAGGTGGTAGATGATTTTGTGCCACCACCAAGGATTCCACCAAAGCAGTCATATTGGCCATGTCGGCCTTCAAAGAATTTATTTTCTCGTGCAACTCGTGATTCTCTTGTTCTAAATTTTCCACCCTTTTCTTTAAATTAGCCAAAGTGTTATACCGATGAGACAACTTGCTGAATAAAGACCAAGAGAAATGGATAAGACTCTTGAGACAAACACAAGAATGCAAAATTTATGTTCAAAATGATGCATGATATGCAATACAAATGATTGATTTTGTTATTAATTTCCAAGGAACTTAATGAACCGTGATAATTGAAAACATTAAAGGAATAACACATTTTGAAACACTGAATAATCTAATTTCATTAATAATATTGGAAGGATTACAACTTTAGCATAAGTTTTATTAATCTTAACTACAAGAGAAAAAAGCTAGAAACTTTAGTTCCTAAGGAGCCAAGGCTGAAGAAGATCCCACTTCACGCTGACGCTTTCCTTTGAGCCTCCTGATCTGATCCTTCAACTGCTTATTCTCTTCCACAAAATTCTCAATGACTCCTTTCCATCCACCAGAAGAAGGAAACATGTGATAGTAGTCCTACTCACAGGGACCTGGCTGAATGCTAGAGGAAAATAAATCCACTTGCTTTTCCATCATCTCTATAGCATGTCGCTCAAGAATCTCGATCAAATCATCTTTCTCCTTTAACTGTTCCTAGAGTGTTGAATATCCCATATCCAAAGTCTGATATTTGTTCTTCCAAGCATCCCATTTCTTTCTCCATTTTGGACAATGCAAGCTGGAGTTCCTCCATATCAGTTAACATAAAATAAACAGGTTTAGAAAAGACCAATGGTTCATGGAAAGGATAAGGCATCTTTAGCTGAATTTCCCTTGCTTGCACCCATTAAAGATAAGGTTCCAAAGTTGCATTTCCTCTCATTCCTAACTCTCTTCTTTCCTTTCTACGAATAGTAAGCCAAGCACTATTGATCTTCTCCATAAACACCTTATTATTTTCTCATTCATTGAGAAATATGGGATTTTCAAAAGGGGAATGCAGCTTTTTTGGAGAAGATCAATAGTGCTTGGATGCAAAAGGGGAATGAAAAAGGTTTGAAAGGGAAACTCTATTCCTAGTGTTGTCATGTAACGGTGATCCTAAAGTTAGGTTTGAAAGGGAATTCTACCTAATTGTTGTCATGCTTGGTTTTCAAGCCAAAGGTCTAATTTTAGTTCAATTTAATCAAGGATTAAAATTGAACCAAAATCACCTAAGAGATCATGTGATTATACAAGTACACAAGCAAACACAAACAATATCTCAAGAATCATCAATCATCAATTACTCATCAAGAAATTCATCAAAGAAAATTAAAAGCATTTAAGAATTATAAAGAAAATTCAAAGTAAAAACATAAAGAAAAAAAATAACAAAAAAATGCAATACAGGGGGGTTTCAGACCCAAAACAAGTGGTGCAATTTGCTGAAAAGTGTTGGGCTTCAAATCTGAGCCCAATTGCAATCAGTTAACAAAAATGTAACAAAATAAGGGATGGTGATGGATCCTAGAGGGGTGTGGCATACAAATTCCATGGGATAACATGCTCAGAGGCCCAATACATGCAACAAGTATCAAATTAATAAAAAAATAAAGTGAAAAAAATTAAAGAGAAAATAGACTAAAAAAATCCAAAATGGTGTTGTATTATATGGACTTAGGGTTTAAACTTGCTGCGACCTTTCAGCTTATTTCCCAAACACGGGTCTATTCTCTGCTTCGAATCACAATGGAAGTGACTAAAACTATATACTCTCCTCTGATTGCATCGATCTTCCGTTGTGATACGCACAACTACCATCACCTGGCTTATACCTCTGTCTCTCTCGAACTTCTTCCGATTCAATCGCTGACTTCATACTCTCCGACCTTCCGTTTGTTATTTGCTTCCATCTTCAACCTCATTTATTGTCTTGAAATTAACGCGACCGACGAAACACGACGCAACCATAACAAAAGAAGGTTGAAGCAAAACTAGATGATGAAAAAAAAGAGCTCAAGGCTTACCTACCAGAGTCGATCTGGAGAATCTTTGATGATGATGAATGTCGAGAAATCTTGAGATCTTCAATTTCTTATTCAGGTATGCGTACGCTACTTAATTCCTTATTTTGAACTATATGCGCTTCTTCTTCTTCCGCATGATTTCTGAGTATATTCATCGTGTTACCATGCGTGTTGATGTTGTTTTGTGTTACGTTGATAGTGAGTGATGAATATGCATAGAGATAGTGAAGAACTTGAATCTTTTGAAGTTATTGTTGATGTTGCAGAGTTATTACGAAGAATCAGATTGAATTTGCTGCGATTTTGATAATGAAGAATTGAAGAACGATTGTGGTGATAGAGGTTGTAGGTTCTGTGTTTGGTGAGTCACATAAGTTTGTTGATAATAGTGAAGGTGCAGATGTTCTGAGATTGATGAGTTACAGAAGTTTGTTGATAGTTGCAGAAAGGGAAGGTTAAAGGAATGAAGGTGATGTGGAAGGGTTTAAAGAGAGAGAAATAGAGAGAGAGAGAGAGAGAGAGAGAGAGAGAGAGAGAGAGAGAGAGAGAGAGAGATTGAAGGTTGTAATTAGAGAGTGAAGATGAAAATGAATTATGAATGTGAAATTTGGAGGGAGCAGGGTGTCAGACTCCAAATTTGCCTTATTGATTTCTAAACAAATTATTCCTTAATGTTATTAATGTTATCATTTTCTTTATAAAGCTCAGATTATTATTTTTAAAATCATATATGTTGTGGGGTTTAAGTTTATAGAGGGGGTGTATTGTTTCAAAATGGACCATTTAAATCTGATGGCTCATTAAGTTTCTTCTTACAATTAGAAAGGGTGTGAATTTGTTGTATAGATTTTAGCCCATTAAAGTTGGTGAAAAATAGAAAGGGGGTTTGTTGGTTTAAACAGGGGTGTCTATTAGAACCTGATGGCCCGTTATAATTTTTAGGCCCATTTACTTTTTAAAAGGGTGTGTGATTGTTTGGTCTACCAATTGGGCTTCTCAAAAGAATTATTGGTACATTTTTTCTAACTATTTTTAGAGGCCCATGTTGCATTTTTTTGGAAGCCCTTTTTGTTGGCTGAGGTCAACACTTCTTCAGGTTATTTTATTATACTATTATAACTGTTCTGCTTTATTATTAATTATTATTTAAAAAAAAGTTGTTGTATTGAACTAATTTCATTGACTTTAGTCAAAATTAGGGTTTGGACCCCTAATTTCCAAGTAAGCCATGCGGCTCTCCTGTTCACTCTTCTTATTCTATACACTTAGCAAGCCCAAGCCCAAGAAATAAACATTGTGCAAATCAAACAAAGACTAAGCGTATCAAATTAGCATAAACAGAATCAAATATTTACATAACAAAATCGTCAAAAATCAATTACAAAGAAATAAATCATAATTACAAGATATCAATTTTAGATCTCAACTAAATCATATCAAATGTTTACAAATTATTTGAATCAAATCTTAAAGATGGGATTGGAAAAACATTTTATTATGGATTTACATAAGATAACGTCTAGATACATTCAAATTTACAAACCCTAAAACAATTATACAAAATCAGATCAAATTAAATCCCTAATTGATTCAATCACTCAAATATAACGACAATCAATCATAAAACTTCCTAATCATCTAAAAACCTAAGCTATTTAAAGAGCCCTATAACTATTTGAAGGGAGGAGATCTAACGACAAGAAATTGGAGAAGTGGAAATTTTAGAAGAGAAGCAGAACCCACGAGGTAGCCTTCGTCCTTGAGATATGAATTTCAATTTCTGAAACCCTAGATTTGTGTTTCAAATATGTCGTCGCGCCTACATCATCTTCGCTGCTGCCATCATCCTTCACACCTGCAATCAGAGAAGACGAAGAGGATTAGACATGGGATAGAAAAACATAAAGGACTTAATATGACAAGATTCATTGCGGAAAGGTAAGCCTAACTTTTAGCTTGGTTTAAAATTGTGGTTGTTGATTGATTTTTATTTTCTGGATTTCGATTAGAATAAGGGTTTTCTAGGCTTTGTTCTAGGGTTAGGGTTCTTAGGTTTGGGGTTAGGGTTCATCCGATTTAGGTTTAGGGTTCACCATTGTTGAAGGTTTATGGGATTTGGCTTAGAATTCTTCACGAACCCTTAGGGTTCTTAGGGTCCTTATGAATCCAGACAGTGGTTGGGCTTGAAGATGGTGGCACCCAAGGCGGAGGCAATTTCCACCAACATAAATCTAGAGAGAAGTTGGAGCTTCTCTCTCTAGCCTCCAACGTTTATTTAGTTATTTTTGGGTGAAGAGAGAGGAAAAGAAGAGAAAATCTACCTTCAGCCCAGAAGTTGGTTTTTATAAACGTCCCCCTGTTCCAGTGTGTCGCACTTATGATACACTTTCCACCTATGCCTTATGTTCTTAATCAAACGTCTCCCAAATGCATCTCCATCATAGCTCCATATACACGCCCACACCAAACCCAAACGCATCCAAAATTTCGTATTAGGCCTTTGAACGAACACAAGGCCAAGGCTTGTACTACCACCACCCCAACACGTTTCATTTTATTACCATATACAAACCACACCCTTCATGCATTCTGGGCCAAGTCCAACATCTGGCTTGGGCCCTTCACTTCCCGCACCTCCAATTTTGCTACGTAGTACAAATCTACACCCCTTGTTATTTGGGCATAAATCCAATATATAGATTTAGGGCCTTGTTATATGCACCCTAATGAATTAGTAAGTCTAAATAAAATGCACCCCCTCTGCATTTTTAATTATTTTTATTTTTATATTTTATATTTCATTTATTTATTTTATTTATTATTATTAATATTTTAACTTTTAATATATTTATTTTTATAAAATTGTTCATTTTTTATTTTTGATTCAAAATACTTTTTTTTAAATACTAACTTATGTTTAAATTGCATTAAAATTCTTTTATCATGCATTAAAAATATTTTTCTAATATTACATAGTATATTTGAAAATATCTAACCAATCAAATACTAACCACTTTTTTACTAACTTAACAAATCCAAGATATTATTTTCAAAAAAGGATTACGGAAATACCTTTAATCGACTGCTAACTTCGTCTACAAATTCTGCTATTCACCCACCCAGACTTGGTTCAAGGACAATTCGAGATATTTTCATAATCCATAAAAAATACTAACCAAACAACTACGAACTACAAATTGGGACTATGATTCCTCATAAGAGGATACATAGGCATACGACTCAAAAATCGTGGCGAGTTCCCCTAATAAAAATTAAAACCCTATTTCTTAAAAATTGCAATTCTAAACTCGAGTATCCTTGTGAACAAGGTAGATGAGGGGTGCCTAACACCTTCCCTTCGTCTAAAACAAGTCAACAACTTAGAATCTCTGATCCAAATTAGGATTATCCGTTATACTCCCTTCCTTAGGATAAAAATTAATGGTGGCAACTCTAAATTTAAAACCGGTTATTATAGCTGACGACTCTGCTGGGGACCCAAACCTAGGGTTTAGAAGCCTTTCCTTTTGGTTTTAGAGATTTTAGGGTTTTTTCTTATTTTGTGTTTTATATTTATTTTTCTTATTTAATTATTTATTTATTTCTGCTTATTACATTATCTTGTCATTTTTATTTATTTGTGATGCGTTTTTTATTTTAGAAATTATTTTAAATAAAAAAAACCTTAGAAAGAAGGTTCGTATATTGGCCAAGGGAATATATCATCCCTATGAATTTTTGTGATGACTTTGCCTAGAGTCGGTGGAATTCCAAAAAAAGAAATACGTCTCAAGAGATATCGTCTTAGGGATAGGACTTTGGAACGAAACCTATGACTTTTTGTATAAACCATTAACTAAAATATCATGGTGAGACCTTTCACGACCTTAGAAACAAAAGTTTTGGTTTGCAAAGAGGCTCCACTTAAGGGAGGCCCTTGTGCCTTTCCCTCTATTATTATCCATGATGCCCTTAAGGAAACTACCTTATGGGGAAGGTAGATTATTCGTAGGCCAATAATATGAACCTACCAACAAAGGATACCTTTCATAAATCCCATCACTATCATCATGCATTCATACATTTTGCATCTCACATATTTATCATTCTCCATTCTTTTTGTCTATCTTATTCACAGGATTAAAAAAAAGTCAAAGGTTTTCCGTGAAGTGTCTTAAAAATGAATGTCAGAGGGAAACAACTTGTCTGTGTTAATGTCGTCAAGCTAGATATGGCAAAGATCGAGACCATCAAAGGGAAACTGTCTGAAAGAGCTTTGAAGATGTTCACTCGCCGTTATGAGGATACCCTTGAGTTGACAAAAGTGGATGTACAATTAGATTCTATTTATGCCTTGGTTCAGTTTTACGATCCTCCATTGAGGTGGTTTACCTTCTCAGACGTTCAGCTAGCACCGACTTTGGAAGAATTTGATATACTCTTGAATTTCTCTAAGGGCAAAGCTTATGTGGGATTCGGGCAGACTATTGACATTAAGTACTTAGAAAATGGTTTAGGGATCCCTTATCCTGAATTTTCACTTAATTACAAAAAAGAAGGTGATGTACAAGGGATTAAGAGATATTATTTGGAAGCTAAAGCCCTTTATTTTATCGATAACAAGGAATGGGAGTCTTTTGTTGATTGTTTAGGGCTACTTGTATTTGGTGTAATCTTGTTTCCGTGAACTTTGGACTATATTGATCCAACAACTATTAGTGTATTTTGGGGTGCAAAAGCTTTGAATGCATACCCAACTCCTGATTTACTTGCTGATATTTATTATGAACTTCACACTCGTTACAAAAAAGGGAGGGGTACTCTAAAATGTTGTATCACGCTCTTATATTCTTGGATTATGACTCACCTATATAAGGAAGACTACTTGGTTCGAAATTTGACAAGATACGAGTGGCCTCAGAAATTAAGGTCTCTTACTACTAATTTTGTGTTGTGGTATGCAAGGAAGTTAGACATTCGAGATATCATTTATAGTTGTGGAGAAATTCCAAATGTTCCGTTGATTGGATCACGTGGTTGCATAAACTACAACCCTACCTTAGCTTTGCAACAACTAGGGTACCCTTTGGAGGATAAAGCCTCTGATGAACAACTTCAACAATTAATCATTCATGACATGGGCAGAAATGACCGAGAGTTGCTGAACAAGATCATCTGAGCTCGGAGTAGGGTTAACAAGAGAAAAGCTGAAAGGAAGAATGATGTGGCGAAAGAACCTTACACTCGATGGGTTTTGGATAGGGTGCAAGTTGTTAAGTTACCATTTGACATTGATCCTGAGTACAAGCTAGATGTCCCAGATCCTCTGCCTATGTCCTTAGAAGAAATAGACAACTTGAAGAAATATTTGAATCAAGATCAAAAGGAGAAAGAAGAATTGAAGCTTAGCCTTCACACTTTAGCTAAGGATAAAAGACAAATCCAACGTGAGCTTGAGTCTAAAGATCAACAGATTTGGAAATATCGTGAAGCAATCGAAAAGGAGAGTCTTAAGCGGAAACGTTCAGCTGAAGGGTTGTTGAGTGCTACCTTTAACTTTGATTCCCACAACCAACGCTTGGAATATGCTGCTAGTGAAATCGGGAAACTAAGTAGATGGTACGAAAAGGAAATGCAAGACAAAAAGGAGATGAAATAAGATTTAAGGGCTCAAATGCAAAGTTTGGAAACAACTTCTTTAGATCAAGAAGAGCAAATGAAGTATCTTACTACGAGACTCCGAAATAGCCAAGAATCGGAGGTAGGGGAACACCTCAAAAGGATGATGGCAGAAAGATTTCTCGCCCAAAGGACTGATGCATACGAGAAAGTATGTCTTGAGTTAGAAGACCTTCGAAAGAACTTCCTAATAAAATGGAAACTCTATATGGAGAAAAGGGCTGAAAAATTATATTAGGAAGAGCAGTATGAAAAGATCTCCAAAGAAGGAGAGGATAATTGCAAGATAATTTCGGAAATCTACCAAGAATATCGGTTCTATAAAGACAATCATGCAAATCTCGCATTCCTAGCAAATAATCTCATTTAGGACATCCCTAGAAGTTTGAGAGATGCGGAAAGTGTGATGGTCCCTCTTCCAAAAGATGTCGAAGACTTCCTCAAGCTTTGCAGGACTATGGTTGATGGCTTCAGAGCAGAAATCCGCAGGCGCGGTTAGAAGATTTTGTTTCCTTTTATTATTTCTTTCAGCAAGTTTCGATGTTTTGGTTTGAATATTTTTCAATATCTGAATTGTATTCTCTTTTTTTAAAAGACAATTGTTATTTCAATAAAAGTATTTTGTTTCTATATCTCGATTGTGTATTTATTTTTAGATGCTCACCAATAAAAAGCAAAACCTGAAATATATATATATATATATATATATCCGAGTGAATGAGACATTCAAAAAATGAAGAAAAATTCTTAGTGTATTCATATGCATCCATGCATTTGCAAACATCGCATCATTTCACAAAACAAAACTCATTAGTTTTCAAAATCATCTTTAGTTAAACCATTGGTAGAAAAGCACCACCTCTCCAACCACCATATCAAACAAGGGCCCATCAAAACAAAGTGATGGAACAAATTGAGGAGAACTAATCCGCATTCAGGGAAGATTTGGAGCAAGTAAAAGGCAACATCGACTCGATGAAAGGAGATATGAGTCAAGTTATTCTAGACTTGAATAACATCATCGAGAGGCAAGAACAGATCCCTAGGGTAGCCTCTGAAGAAGTAGCCCAAACTATTGATGCATCGAGCGGTCACCAACCAAGAAGAGAACTAGAGTCAGGACCTCAAAAGTCAACTATGGCTCAACAAGAGGTCAGACAAACTGATACTGAAGGGTTTTTCCTACCTTAGGGGGATCTCATATTTTGCATATTCCGGTCAATAACGCAGACAACTACATAGACCTACAGTATGGAGACCATGACTTAAAAGATGTCAATCAAGCACCTCAAAGGATAACCTACACCCATGCCACTGAAAATCCCTTGGCACTCAACCAGTACAAAGCCCTTGAAGAAAGGTTGAAGGGTGTGGAGGGTTACGATGCTTTCAATGTCGACTCTCTCGAAATGGGTCTAGTTCCTGATATGGTAATCCCTCCAAAATTTAAAGTACCCGGCTTTGGAAAATATAAGGGGCTCATGTCCAAGGAACCATCTACACATGTATTGCAGAAAGATGAATGCCTACGCTCAAGATCAGAAACGGGTGATCCATTATTTCCAAGACAGTTTAAGAGGGGCATCTCTAGATTGGTACATGCAATTGGAGGGGGTTTATATCCAGACATGGACAGATCTTGCTAATTCTTTTTTGAGACAGTACAAGTACAGCTTGGACACGGTGCCTAACGGTATGCAACTCCAAAACTTATCTCAGAAGAAGGAGGAGTCTTTCAAGGAGTATGCTCAAAGATGGAGGGAAATGGCACCCCATGTGCACCCACCACTCTTAGAGAAAGAACTACTCGACATGTTCATGGGCACTTTACAAGGGTTGTACTATGATAAGATGGTGGGAAGCGTATCTTCCGGATTTTTGGATTTGGTGACTATTGGTGAAAGAATTGAAGTTGGTATAACGAGCGGGAAGATACAAGGGGCATCATCCAGTACCCCTTATAACTATAAGAGACATGTTCCTAACTTCTCGAAAAATAAGGAAGGAGAAATTAATACTTTCGTGTCACACCCAAGGGCATAACAACCATTGTTAATTCCACGGGAACAACAACAAAACAGGTTTGGAAGGCTTCCGGGAAGGTTTGATCCTCTCTCCATGCCACATAGTTAATTACTGCAACATTTGATCAAGGAATCTTTGGTAGAACTAAAGCCTCTAGCTCCTCCAATTAGGGCACTCCCACTAAAGTACGATGAAAATGCCAGGTGCGAGTATCACGCAAATTCTCGAGGAAATACTATAGAAAAATGTTGGGCCTTTAGACACAAGGTTCAGGATTTGTTGGACTCTCAGGATATCACTTTTGATAAGCCAAACATCAAGACAAACCCCATGCCTCTGCATGATGGGCCAACTGTGAATGCAATTGAAGTGGTCACTGACTTTGAGGCAGCCAGACAAGTGAAGGCCCCAATAAACCTTTTGAAAGAATATTTGTTGGAGTATGGGTTCCTCTTGGAACATAATGAAGCTTTTGAGAAGACATTAAAAAAATGGTGGATCAGGGGATAATCTAATTCGGGCGATACCCTAAAGAAGAGTACATAGCTGCAAACGATGAAAGTACGAAGAAGCCATTGGTTATTCCATGCCAAGGGCCAAACCCTAATAAGAAGACTCTGGTGATTCCATGGGGAGAGTCCACAGAAGCACCAGTGATGATACCACGCCAAACTCTGAGAGTTCCAGTAGTTCCAAAGACTACAATGGTGATTAGGGGCCATCTTTTACCCCTTACGAAAGCAACAAAGTGGTACGGCAGGGTTATGATTCTACTTTTTACGTCAATGGTTTAAAACAAGAATGTGAGCCATCGATAAGTCAAAGACCTGCGATCATAAATAAATCTGGAACATGGGGCATGACTCGTAGTGGTCGAATCTATAGACCCTAACCACTAAAGAAAAATTATGATATAATTAAACATAAGGGGAAAGCTTTGGTAGAGGCAAGCCAAGAACAAGAACCTCCAAGCAAGAATTTTACTTACCAAGAGGCGGAAGAATTCCTGAAAATAATCAAGAGGGGTAATTATAGGGTGGTAGATCAGCTACACCAAACCCCGAACAAGATTTCAATACTCTCGTTTCTCCTCAACTCAGAAGCACATCGAGATTCTCTAATGAAGGTTCTAAGCTCTCCTCATGTTGCAGAAGAGATTACAGTAAATCAGTTTGACAATGTTGTAGAAAATATGACATCTGGATCATATCTAAGTTTTAATGACAGTGAGTTGCCTCCACAAGGCAGAGCTTACAACAAAACGTTGCACATTTCTATTCATATATGTACTACAAGCCTATACAGGGTACTCACCGATACTGGTTATGCCCTCAATGTGTTACCTAAATCCATCTTGATGAAATTAACATTGAATGGTGTTGTAATAAGGCCAAGTTATACGATATTCAAAGCTTTCGATGGTTCTCAAAGTACACTATTTAGAGAAGTGGATCTTCTTGTCAAGATCGACCTGCATATGTTTTAATCACTTTTTAAGTAATGGATATAAAACCAACGTATACATGTTTACTTGGACAACCTTGAATCCATACAATGGGGGAAATTACTTTGACCTTCCATCAGAAATTGAAGCTTTTCGTTTAAGGAAGATTGGTTATAATCGACGGTGAAGAGGAAATCTTTGTAGGTCACATAGAGTCCTACAGATATATCAACACTGAGGAAGACTGTATAGCAACACCATTTCAAGTCTTAGAGGTCGCTTCAATGGTGACCCTATCGGTGGAGAAAACTAAGAAACCTATTGTAACTTCATGGAGAGACTTACAAACAACTGTGGAGGATGGCACCTCAAAAGGTTGGGGTAAACTTGTGGAGATACACAAGAAAAAGAATCATTTTGGTTTGGGCTACGAATCAACAAACGCGACCCTAAAAGGCAAGACGCAGTTTCCTCCAATCCAGGAGACCTTCATCAACAAAGGAACAGAGCATGGAGAACAAATGGCAATGATATCTAATAAAAGAAACACCAAGAAAGCATTTAACTTCATCCGTGAATGTACTCCAGGCGAAGAGGTCAAGAATTGGACAACTGTGGAGATTCCGGAGATCTTCTTCTTTCCAAAGTAATTTTTCTTGTTTTTGAAAGAACCTGTGTCAAGCACGAGGCATAGGGGTAGCTTGTAAGGGTCCCCCAATTTGCTCCACACAGTATTCACAATTAATAAAAACTTATATTTCGCATTCAATTAAGAACCTTCTCTTTCTCTTGCATTTATTTCTTATATTTAAAAATGGAAATACTTTTCTTCATATGTAATTTCCAAATTCACTTACTAAAACTGCACCAAAACATGATAAATGTGCAGATCCATGCATAAAAACACTGATAATGTTACTGCTACTATCCGATATAATTTTGATACACCCATCAACCAAGCAGAAGAGGAAGATGATGAAGATCTTGAACTCTCTAAATAATTGGCGAGGGAGATAGAGCAAAAAGCTGATAATATACAACAATACCAAGAATATATTAAGACCATTCACCTTGGCACAAAGGAAGATCTAAAAGAGATCAAGCTAGGGGCAACATTGGAGGAAAGCGTCAAAGAAAGGCTTATCAAGTTGTTACATGAATATGTAGATATATTTTCCTGGTCTTATAGAGACATGCCAGGACTAAATACAAATATTTTGGTGCATAGACTACCTCTCAAGGAAATGTTCTCCAGTCATTCTCAGTCAAAACCCTAATTTTGAGCATTTTGCCCTTTTGATGAATTGAACACTTTTCTTGAGGAATTATGATCCAAACTTGATAAATTGATGCATATGACTTCAAAATGTTTATATTGGTCCAAAATCTTAAAGTTTGATTATAAGTTGACCCCAGTTGACTTTTTACCCAATACAGCTGATTTTCAGTCATCTGGTCAATTGGCTGAGCAAAATTGTGATTCAAGACTTGAAACTTGACATGAGTATTCTTTGAGGTATATAATAATCCATGAAAGTCATTTTAGGCATTATCAGTCCAGTTATCCTTGTGAAAATAAAACCCTAATTCGAGGCACCAGTGTTTAGGAGGTGATTTAACCTAGTCAATACTTGTGCAAGCTTGAGCCAATGAAGATCTTTTGAGAAATGTCTTGAGGAAAGAGAGGGAAAATTTGGGGGTACAACAGCTGCCTCTATTCAATCTTCTTAAACCTGAAGAGGTAGATTGGCGAGTCCTCCATTTGTGACTTGAAGGTGGAAGATGATTGAACACTAGAGTGCCCAGAAAATTGCACTCGCTGATGCACGAAGTATGTGTTAGTTGATTGTGTCAGAAATGGGCTTAAAAATGCCATTTGGAGAGGTGATGAAGAGTTGTCAGAGATGGGCTTATAGATGCCATCCAAGGTGAGTGTTGATATGGATTAGAAGAAGTATCAGAATAAATCTTTGGTCGATTTATACTGAACCGGGCAGAGGTCTTGAGTAATCTTCAACTGGATAACGAATCAACATAAATCTTAGGAGCAATTTAACTAACAAAGAAAGTGTCTACCAGAACAGAATCAGAATAAATCTTTGGTCGATTTAAACTAAACCAACAGAGGTCTTGAATAAACTTTAACTAGATAACGAATCAATATAAATCTTTGGAGCAATTTAACTGAACCAGAGAAAGCGTCTACCAAAACGGAATCAGGATAAATCATTGGTTGATTTAAACTGAACCAACAGATGTATTGAATAAACTATAACTGGATAATTAATCAGCATAAATCTTAGGAGAAATTTAATTGAACTAGAGAAAGTGTCTACTGGAATGGAATCAAAATAAGTCTTTGGTCGATTTAAACTAAACCAGCGGAGGTCTTGAATAATCTTTAACTGGATAGTGAATCAGCATAAATCTTAGGAGCGATTTAACTAAACCAGAGAAAGTGTCTACCGGAACAGAATCAGAATAAATCTTTGGTTGATTTAAACTGAACCAGCAGAGGTCTTGAATAATCTTTAACTGGATATCGAATCAGTATAAATATTTATAGCGATTTAACTGAACTAGAGAAAGCGTCTACCAGAATGGAATCAGGATAAATTATTGGTCGATTTAAACTGAACCAACATATGTCTTGAATAAAATTTAACTAGATAACGAATCAGCATAAATCTTAGGAGTGATTTAACTGAACTAGAGAAAGCGTTTACCAGAACAAAATCAGAATAAATCGTTGGTCGATTTAAACTGAACCAGCAAATAAAATGTTTGTTGCTGATGGTATTCATCTGGTGACTGATCTTTCCTGAAAAGGTAAAGAATTAGTTGTAATGCAATGTCATGATGCATGCATTGTGTAATGATGTTCTCAAAATAAATGAGATTGTGCTATATGCGTTTTGTATGCATATGTCACGATGTATGAATGTGAAATGTTATTGAAGCGTATATTTGTATGGGAAAATAAATCCTTGACAATGGTTGGGGATGAAGAGTATCTGTATCTTGTTTTAGAACACTTCCGCTGGGAATTCATGTTTGCTGTTTGATGAAACTCTATGGGGAATGTTGATTTCTACTTGGAGAATAGAGTTCAGAAACCTTGGTTGTCCATTACTCTACTGGGGAATTATACCTTGAATGGGGATAAAAGAGGTGGATGATTTTCTGACTTGTTTGGGGAGGATAAAGCAAACCGGTATCTGGTCGAATTTCAGGCTTTGAAGGAACTTTTTGGTGATAGTATCAACTCTGTTGGGGACAAGGAGTGTTATCCGTTGAGAAGTAAACTCAAGTTGGGGAGAGTGTATTCTGGTGGAGAAATAAACCCTGTCGAGAAAGGTATTCTGAAGACCTTACTGGGGAAATGTATTCATCAGAGGAAGAATTTTTGTAAGATTTCTTTTCTGATTTTTTAAAAAACTTGGCCGGGGAAGAGAATTTCCAGGAAATATGCTGATTGGAACTCCGGATGTATGAATTTACTCCAGGGGGATAATATTATTGAAGTGACTTTGTGGGGATATCCTGAATCCTTAAGTAAATGCTCATTATTGTTCTTGTCTGTTATAGTTAATCATGTTCATATGCATATGTTCATTCAATTTTAGTCATTGGACGTTTTTGTAATCAAAACAGGAGAAACAAAAAAAGTTTGCACTTCAAAGTATATTTGCATTGATGTCTTTCCTATACACAAGCATTTTTTTATAGAGAGACGAAAATCCTAGTAAGAGGAAGTCATCGAAAAATAAAAAGAATACAAAGTGAAAACAAAATTTATAGCCATGTGGAAGTGATTTTATTGAGTTCCAACTCCCTTACTGCCCCTATGTCTTCGAACATCATTCCTTCCCGTCGAAAGAAATTGAATTGATCTTGTATCATTGGACCTTTGTAATAAATATGGTTGTAGTGATTCCATGGGACATAGTCATACACTTTAATCCTTAACTTTTGCCTGGACCGCCCTTTCGGGTTTTCAGCCCACCAAGATACCCTTTTTTGCCTAAGTCTCCCTTTTAGTTTTTTGACTTGTCGGGTGTACAATATTTTATATATATCCCTAATATTTTCCTGAACCTTTTTGGTTCGCCGGGATGCCCTTATTTTTGCCTAGGTATGTTAACCTAGCAGGTCATTCTTTATGCGTAGTATGTTTGGACTATGTTTGCGTTCACATGATGCGGGAAATCTTTGTCGTCCATAGTGGTTAGCATCATAGCTCCGCCAGAGAATAATTTCTTGATAATAAACGACCCTTCGTAAGTGGGAGTCTATTTTCCCCTGGATCGCCTTGTGGTAAAATAATGCACTTTATTATCAAGTCACCAGCCTGGTATACCTGAGGTTTGATCTTTTTGTTGAATTCCTTGATCATACACTTTTGATACATTTGACCATGACAAACAACAGCCAACCTCTTTTCATCAATCAAGTTCAACTGATCCAATCTTGTATGAATCCATTCATCTTCTCCTAAGCCCGCTTCTTTCATAATTCTCAAAGAAGGAATCTGAACTTCAACAGGCACGACAGCTTCCATGCCATAGCCTAAAGAGAAAGGCGTTGCCCCAGGTTATGTTCGAGCCGAAGTACGGTGGCCATGAAGAGCGTATGGTAGCATCTCATGCTAATATTTGTAGGTCAACACCATCTTCTGCATAATCTTATTTATGTTTTTATTGGAAACTTCCACTGCACCATTCGTCTTAGGTCTGTAAGGAGAAGAATTATGGTGTTTGATTTTGAACTTCATGCAGAGTTCAGTGATCATGGCATTGTTGAGGCTGGTTCCGTTCTCAGTGATAATCCTTTCAGGGATACCGTACCGGAATATGAGGTTATGCTTGATAAACCGGGCTACAACGTTCTTGGTAACTGAGGAAAATGAAGCAGCTTTGACCCATTTGGTGAAGTAGTCGATGGCGAAGAGGATGAAATGATGTCCATTAGAGGTAGTGGGTTTGATTTCTCCAATCATGTCAATGCCCCACATTGCAAAAGTCCACAGAGCAGTCATGACATTTAAAGGTATTGGAGGCACGTGAACTTTATCGGCATAGATATGACACTTATGGAAAGTCCTCGAGTAATGGTGACAATCAGTCTCCATAGTCGACCAATAATAACCAGCCCTTAGAATATTCTTGGCCATAGTGTTCCCACTAGAGCGAGTCCTGAAGATACCTTCATGCATGTCTTCCATGATCTTTTCTGCTTTCTTCTTGTCCATACAACAAAGTAGAGTAGAATCATGGTTGCACTTGTACAGGATCCCATTGCTTAAGAAGAATTTGGCTAAGAACCTCTGCAAGAACTTATTATCGTTGATTGAGGCTCCCTCATGATATTCTTGTGCTTCAAGGTACCTCCTCACTTCATGATACCATGTATTCTCCTCATCAGTGTCAATCTCATAACAGTATTCAGGTTCGTCAAATCTTTCGATAGTAATTCCGGGAGCTTCGTTGTCCCAATTGACCTTGAACATAGACGACAAAGTTGTTAAAGCATCTGTCAACTGATTTTCTTCCCTCGGGAAATGTTCAAATGTGACCTCCTCGAAGTATGGGATTAAGGTTAGTACACTCTCTTTGTAGGGGATTAGATTTGGATGTTTGGTATCCCACTCTCCTTTAACTTGACTAATTACTAGGGCCGAATCTTCATATACACTTAAGAATTTGATTCTTAGGTCAATGGCAGCTTTTAGACCCTAGATGCACACTTCATACTCGGCCATGTTGTTTGTACAGTCAAAGCATAGCCTGGCAGTGAAAGGTGTATGGAAGCCTTTGGGAGAAATGATCACAACACCAATTATGTTTCCCAAAGCGTTGAAAGCTCCATCAAAAACCATAGTCCATTGGGATCCTTGTTCAGGTCCTTCATATGGTCCATGATTTTCACAGTCGGTTATCAGCATGATATTCTTGGCCGGGAATTCAAAGTTCATGGATTGGTAGTCATAAACAGCTTGATGGGCCAAATGACCCACCAACACACTTCCCTTGATTGCTTTTTGTGTAATGTACTGGATATCATATTCATTCAAGATCAGTTTCCATCTAGCTATTCGTCCAGAGGGAGCTGGGTTCTCGAAGATATACTTGATGGGATCCATCTTAGAGACGAGAATCTCATGCCAAAGCGTACCAAGTTTTCTCAAGCAGTGAATATCTGGTTTCACAGTCGGTAAACGTTTTGCTAAGGTAGTATATTGCATGCTCTTTTCGGCCAGACTCATCATGTTGACCCAACACACACCCCATTGAATTCTCTAATATAGTCAAGTACATAATCAAAGGTCTTCCTTCAACTGGAGGCATCAGGATTGGATGTTCTTGTAAGTACTCTTTAATCTTATCAAAAGCTGCTTGGCAATCATCGTTCCATCTGACTACTTGATCTTTCTTCAATAGTTTGAAGATTGGATCACAAGTAGCAGTTAAGTGAGATATGAACCAGGAAATGTAGTTCAGTAGACCTAAGAAACCTCTGACCTCCTTCTCAGTACAGGGAGCTGACATCTCTTGTATAGCTTTGACTTTTTCAAGGTCGACTTCAATACCTTTTCCAATGATGACGAACCCTAGAAGTTTTTCAGACCTTACCCCGAAGGTGCATTTATTGGGATTCATCCTTAGCTTGTATTTCTTTAACCTCTCAAATAGCTTGTGAAGATGATCAAGGTGTTCTTCCTCAGTTTGAGATCTTGCAATCGTATCATCAACATAGACTTATATCTCATGATGAATCATATCATAAAATAGAGCTACCATATCCCGTTAAGAGGTTGCTCCTGCATTCTTCAAACCGAAAGGCATGACCTTATAGTAGAAGGTGCCCCACTGTGTGACAAAAGTGGTTTTCTCCATGTCTTCGGGTGCCATTTTGATCAGGTTGAAACCAGATAAACCATCCATGAAGGAGAAAACTTTGTGTTGAGCAGTGTCATCAACCAAGACATTAATGTTTGGTAGTGGGAAATCATCCTTGGGGCTTGCCCTATTCAAATCCCTGTAGTCTATGCACATACGGACTTTTCGTCTTTCTTCGCCACTGGGACAACGTTTGCAACCCATTGAGGATATGACGTGACTGCTAGGAAACCTTCATTGAACTACTTCATTACCTCAACTTTTATTTTCTCAGACATATCTGGCTGCATTCGACAAACCATTTGCTTGACCGAAGGATATCCTTCCTTCATTGGCAGACAATGAACTACGATATCAGTATCAAGCCCCGACATATCTTCATATGACTAAGAGAACATTTCAACATAGTCGTGTAACATCTGGACCAATCATATCTTGAAACAGTCTTTCAAGTTGGCACCGATCTTGACTTCTTTTCTGTCTGCCTCAGTACCCAGGTTTATCACTTCAACTGATTCCTTGTGTGGTTGAATGGCCTTTTCCTCTTGCATCATAAGTTTGGTGAGTTCCCCAGGAATTTCACAATCTTCTTCACCTTCGTCTTCGGCTTGATTGATTGGATTTTCAAAGTCGTAGATGGCAATAGCAGAATGATTGTCAATGAGATCCAGAGTGGATGTGGATCTGCAAATATGTGTATGTGCATGTAAGGTCACATGGCTATTTTGAAATTGCAATAAAGTAAATAAAGGCAAAGAGCGCAAAATTTGAATGCAAAATAGTCCAATGTTTTTCATTAAAATGAGCATATAACATATGACAATGACAAACCCTTAACAAATGGCTAATGTGCCCCGGGCAAGGCACATGGCTTAAAGTCATTGTTTTAATGGAAATTATAGACAAAGTTCTCAAAGTAATAAAAACAGGAAATGGTAATTACTCCTTGCTGTAGGAGATTGGAATGAAGTCCTTGGTCTTCGAGTTGTTGAGTCCTCCACTAACAGTCGGGTAGATCCAGTCGTCAAAGTCACAATCAACATCAAAGTATTCGAGAGCATTAACCTCATGGTTACTAAGGCGGAGAGGTGGTTTCCAAGCATGAGCAAGTCGAACCTATTTTTGAGCCTTGGAAGTGAAGCTCAACCCAAATTTGTCTGACTTAAATGGGATATCCGGGAGTTGTCCCCAAATGGCGCAACCTCCGTCTTTAACAACATCACAAGCATCTTTGAGATAAGCTATCCTTGGCGTATCTTTAGCAGCTTTGGAAGTGTCAGGAGCAGCTTTTGCAACAACAATCATGGGGGGAACCACTTCAAAGGCTTGACACGGAGTTTCAATGAACTCGCCATCCATTTCAACATATTTAAATGAGTTTAGATGACTAATCATAAACTCTTCTTCCCTGCATACTGTGACAATTTTCCCCTTGACCGGCTACTTCAGCTTTTGATATATTGTGGAAGTTACCACACCTTCCCCATGAATCCATAGGCGTCCAAGCAGGTAAGAATAAGAAGAACGTATATCCATCAAATAGAATGTTGAGTTGAATACTTGAGACCCAACTTTGATAGCGAGATCGACCTCTCCATGGACCATGCTTTTCGATCTATCAAAAGCCCTTACTACAATATTGCTGGGTTTTAAAATCATTCCATCACAATCTAACCTACCCAATTCTCCTTTAGGTAAGACGTTGAGAGAAGATCCAGTATCCACTAATACATGTGCTAGGGTAGTGCCCTTGCATTATATGGAGATGTGGAGAGCTTTGTTGTGATTCTTCCCCATCAGGGTCAAATATGCATCAGAGAACCCTAAATCATTGTCCGCTGTCAAACTGGCTACACAGTTTTCAAATTGGTAGGCCGTAGTTTCTTGAGGGACATGTGTATTTTTCAAGAATTCTATCAGTGCTTGAGCATGTGCATCATAGCATAGCAACAAAGACAACATAGAAATCTTCGAGGGTGTTTACCCCAACTGTTCCACTATCTTGTAATCACTTTTCCTGATAATTTTTAAAATCTCCTCCATCTCTTGGGTAGATGGGTCCTGAATGGTAATATCTTTTGTGGGTACCTCCGTCACGGCAGGCTCAGTCATTTTTCCCTTTCCTCTAGTGTCAGCAATAGGTTTAACAGCAATAACGCGAACGGGTGTAGTTGTAGTTATAGGAGGTGAAATATCTGGAGAGAAGATCTTCCCCGTCCTAGTAACTTTACTTGATCCAAAAATATTTGTAATGTAAGCAGTTTCATCTTCATAAATCCATGAATCTTGTTTGGTACCATGGTAATACACTTCTGCCCCATAATTCCAGAGCACTGCCTTATCAGAAGAGTAGGGGAATGGCCCCAGTGTGGTGATAATCAGTGGAGCTCTTCTTAGTTCAATGAGAATCCTAATAGGACCTTTGGAGGTGATCCTAATAGGTTTGTTTGAGATAGTAATGATGGATATGTCTTTAACGTCTTGAGATACAACTTCGGTCAAACTTTTCATAGATGGAGTTCTTTCAAATAGAATCTCATGGCTATCCATCAGGTGTTAGACACCTTTCTTCAGCCATTCACAACCATTAATTTGTACAACATAGTAGCAACAGTCTTCAAGACACCCAGGGAATACCTCAGCTTTCAACAAATTCTCTTTAACAGTCTTCAAAGGAATGGTCAAGTCATTGAAGGATGAAACAAAAAAAGCAGCTTCAATAGCATTGACACGCTTACCATGATTTAGCATGGGTGAGGTGATCACATTGGGAGTTGACGGAGGGTTGAATTCAATTATATTGTTATCAATCAAGTCTTATATTTTATTCTTTAGATACCAACAATCATCGGTATCGTGTCCGGGGCTATTCCAATGGTAATCACATTTGGCATTGGGGTTATATTTTGGAGAAGCAGTGTTAGGGTTGGAAGGGAGATCTCGTAAGGTCACCAAATCAGCTTTCAATAGGTGTTGCAGAGCTTGAGATAGTTGCATATTGATTTTAGTAAATTGTCTTCTTTGGACATTCGATCTTTGTTGATTATTTTGTTGACACAGTCGTTGAGTTGGAGTTGGATTGGAAATCAATACAACCCCTACTGAATGATGACGATCATTCTTAGCACATATTCTTGACCCGTACACAACATTAGTCTCTTTTTTACCAATAAATGGATTTTTCACAGCAATTGAGGTGGAGACCATGGGTATCTTCCCGATTTTAATTCTGCTTTCAACCCTCTTACCAGTCAAGATCAATTAAGTGAATCCAGATGATGAACTTCCAATTAACAAGTTGAAAAATGGTCCAGTCAATATTCCCATAAACATATCTACCAACTCTCTTTTAGTCAAAGGTAGATGCACCCTGCCAGCCAGGTCTCTCCATTTTTGGGCGTATTCTTTGAATCCCTCATTTGATCCCATGGTCATTCCTTGCAATTTCACCCTAGTTGACGCAAGATCAGTGTTATATTGATATTGGCGGTAAAAGGCAGTGGCAAAATCCTCCAAAATCTGGATGTTAGTCCCTTCCAATTGGTAAAACCACTCCAACTGCGTCCCAGATAGACTTTCTTGAAAAAAGTGCACCCACGGTTTCTTATCAGCGGTATGCGGTTGAATTTTGCAAACGTAAGATCTTATGTGAAGCTTCGGACATGAGACACCACCATACTTGGAAAAAATAGGGATCTTGAATTTATCGGGAATGACTACCCCAGGAACCAAACCCAAGTCATCAAAGTCCAAGCCAGGCACAACTTGGATTTCTACAGCCTTCAATTTGTCTTCTAGTTTCTTAGACTTGTCGTCGGCCGGGGGATATTGCTCGTCAAAATAATCCTCGTCTTCAGAGATTTGATTGTTTCCACCCCAACACGGATGCTTCTAGCATCTTCATTTTTATTCTCATCCTCCTTGAAGGAGTCCTCTTCAATTTGAACTTGTTGGACGGGGCCCTTGAATCTCTTCCCCATGTTGATTACAACTTTCTTCTTGGTCTTCTTCTTCGTGACAAGAAGTGACATCATTTCTTGCTGCCCCTTTGCTAAGTTGGGAAGAGTTTCTTGAAACTGATAGTTTTGAGTCTGGAAGTCCTTCACAGTTTGCTCGAGATCCATCTTATACTGAAATATATAGTAGAAACACGAGGAAACATGTGTCGAAAAACCTTCTTATGATATGATGCATGTTATGTGAATGCAATATTTTCAAGGATTTTAAGAAATTTAAATTTGCTAGACAAAGATAAGACAACAAACATTAATTGCATTAATAAATTCAGGAATCACAAATGCCTCCCGGGCTTACAATGGAAGAAACAAAAATGATACAAAATAAACTCCTAAAACAAAAAGGACTCAAGCTTCCCATGGGAGCATCCTCTTTGGTGCAATATAGGCATTCAAACTTCGCTCTTCATGAAGTTGCCTTATGAGCTCCAAAACCTTCTTCTCGCTTGGGTATAATTGTGCTTCAAATGTGTCTCGTTCCCCCTTTGAGTTGAATCCACAATATTTGCAATTCCTCAAAGTCGGTAGACATGTCAAGATGAAGAAGAATGTAAGGGGTGTCTCCCTCAGCAACGGGCTCCATAATCACAGGTAGAATGATGGGTAAGGCATTATGAGACTTTGAGCACGAGCTCGTTCCCACTTGAGGTAAGGCTCGAGAGGGATGGAATTTTTATGCCCCAAAATCTTGCTATCCACCATGTTTACAATTCTCCAAGCTTGTATGAACCTTGGACGATAGCCTTGGACGTCCCCCTCGTAGTCGAATACCAAACCTTGGATAAGCGCACCATGGGTTATAGGTAAACCCAAACTGTTGTAACGCAAGAGAAGGGTTATAGGTAATGCCTCCCATAATGCCCAAGAGTGAAACATTAGGGAGCTCCCCACAATGGTCAATGATAGTGATATCCTCCAAAGACCGGGAACACCAATAAATATCTGAGTGTGAGAGCAACATCATCCTTTGAGACAATGTCAAGCCTTGTTTATTCTTCAATGTTGATCGAGGTAGGTGCGAAATAAACCACCTAGACAGCAATAGAATGCAACATAAAAGATTCCCTCTCTTCTTCATGGTGAGAGTGTGAAAACAATGTAGGATGTCTCTAAGTAGCGTAGGCACATGATTACGAGAGAGAAACACCTTGACGGTATTCACATCTATGAATTGGTCCGAATTGGGGAATATAACCAAACCATAGATTAGAAGGGCCAAAACATATTTAAAAGC
Organism: Vicia faba; assembly: GCA_948472305.1. Classification (NCBI taxonomy): domain Eukaryota; kingdom Viridiplantae; phylum Streptophyta; class Magnoliopsida; order Fabales; family Fabaceae; genus Vicia; species Vicia faba. The sequence continues at coordinate 203,551 of CATIWC010000246.1, read as the reverse complement.
TTGAAAATCCATATCTTCCCTAAATAATCGAGCCTTTTCCAACAGAAACTTGGCTAGGAAACCCCTAACTCCACTCCTTATTTCCCAATTTGCCACAATGTCGGATCTCTTCAAATGCAAGGCTTTAGCAATAACTGCAGGCTTTGGATTTCCTTCAAACCAATGAATGGTATTTGATCAAACACAGGAACTCCTAGCAGTTGAGAAAATTCTTCCAATGTAGGCACCAATTGGTAGTCGGGAAAAGTAAAGTAATGATGCATATGATCAAAGAATTGGAAGAGCGCACATATCATTTCTTCTTGGAAGTTTGAGGTAGCCAAGTTGAAAAGTCGACCATATTTTTTGGTGAAGGGAGAATCTCCAGGAACCCTTGATTCTAACTCTTGAAGTTGAGGAGGCACTTTCACGAAGTTGGCTCGGATGGTATTTCTGCGAGTGGAAGCCATGTCCTACAAAATAGAAAAAAGATAAATTCCTAGATCCTTAAAATGGTTAGTGAGAATGCTTATAATGTTATGATGTTTATGATTTTATGAACAAATAATCATAAACAAAGCACATAAGGACCTTAGGTTTAGGCTTGCATGGGTTTGATGGGTAAGTACCCTCTTGAAGTTTAGTTGGTTCAACCTATCCTAGAAAGTAACCGGGTTCTAGGGAATCTCAATATCACTGATCTTTCTTCATCGGGCATTGTTTTAGCACAATCAATCTTTTCTTGAAACCAAAATATCCCAAAATTCCGATCTTAATGAGTGTAGCATCGAGTATCAACCAATCTTTAGCTTTGCACCAAAGTCGACTATCTCACTACTTCCTAATGGCCAATTTGTTCAACTAAAGGTTATACAGTCAGTTAGTGCTTCACGACACCACACAGTGGCCCTGTATTCTCCTCGATTTAACACAAGTGATACTGGTACCAACAATTGTGTTAGACTAATGTAGCCATTGTTTCAACCATATCAGTCTATGCCGTACATTCTCCACAATCTATTGCAACTTACCTAATAATGTTCCTAGATTTGGGTAGAGGATCTACACAAAACCTAAACACCCTTTTAAGAGTAAAGCAAGCAAGTCAAACAATGAAAGAATTTAAATATGATCTAGTCTCTAAGGTAACCCCACTTTTAAGTTCTTCCCCAGCAGAGTCGCTAGTTCTGTCATACGGTTGGAGAACTGACTTAGGTGTTTTGTGTTTAATCACAATTGTTGCGGATAGCATGAGTCGCCATCTACTTTTCTTTTATCCAATAAAGGAAAGGGTGAAAAGAACAGGAAATACCTTTTGAGAAATTTCTTGAGTTTGGGGGGTAGGTTATGAAAAGGGAAGGTGTTAGCACCCTTTTCATCCGTAGTTATCCACGGGCTCTTAGTTGCTAGCTCACTTTGAAATGCTTTGTAAAATGTGTTTGTGATTTGTTTTGAAAGTATTTTTGAAAAGTTCCTTTGTTTAGGCAAACTTTGTAATGATTCTCATCTCTATAAGAATGTATACAAAGTGTTGAATTTTGAAAATATTTCATGAAAAGTGTTGGTGTGTTTGAAATATGTTTTGTTTTGAAATGTATGTAAGCAAGAAACTACGAGCGTTCTACCTACTCAAAAGAAAGTCTTTGTTCTTTTCATTCTTCTTTAGACAATGTTATCTTACTATTAGTTAGTAAGAAACCTTATCATTGGATATGAAGGGACATGCGTGGGCCATTGTACAGTCATAGAAGGCAACACTGTAGGATACCTTAGCAATTTGTTGTAAGGGTCTTAGATCGTTTACCGAAGGGAACATCAAATGGTCATTGAGAGACTACGATCTTGTATTCGAGAGTCTTTGCTAAAGTATCCCACGTTCGAGGGACATGACTATTTTATTCGAGGCAACAAGTATGGGTAAACGCTAGAGATACAAGTGTGTAATGTGTATTATTTTCATGCATTTTTGGCTTGAATTTAGGGTTATATATTGATTGATTTTAAGTCTTGCCCTACAAACCCTAATTACTAGCAATAATATTGAAAGCGACAAATTGCGGAAATTTAAAGTTCTACACTATTACATCATTTAGGGGATGGGGTACAAATTACAAATGGGGATAAAAGAAATTAAAACTGAATTACTATTACAACCAATTGAGTGATTCAAAATAAAATGTACAAGAATATAAAGATAATATACAAGAAAAGAAAATTGATTTTTCATGGTTTTTTGTGAAGGGTTTTAACCTCATTTGTTAAACTAAAATGAATGGAAAAAAATTAATTAATTAAACTCCTAAGTTCTAAGTTCATTCAATTAAAAAGAAAATTAAAATAAAACTAAGTCTAAATTAATTTAAATAAGAAGAGAAATTAAATTTGTTAAGAAACATTTTTTTAGGGTTTTATGTTTAAGGAAATAAAATAGAAATAAAAGATTGGTCTGAGTATTAAAAATATATTTTTGTATTTTTTAGTAAAATAATAATAAAAATAAAAATAAAAATAAAAATAAAAGAAAAAAAAAGAAAAGAAAAGAAAAATATAAAAATTATGTCATGGGGTTTAAGAATGAAAATAGGTGTGAGAAAGTAAAAAAAACAATTTCTATTTGGTTAAGGCCCAAAGTGTATTTTTGTTAATCAGAAACAAAAGAAATAAAAAAAAGTTGGGCTGCATGGTGACAAGTAAACAGATGGTGATGGTCAGAAAAATGTATCAAAGCCCAAAGGCATGAGGCCTATGCGCGCTTGTCCAAACAAAAAATGAAACAAGTGAAAAATGTGAAAAATACAAAAGGTCTCGCTGGGGCTCGAACCCAGGACCTTCCATAGGTAAGCCTTATACACGCGCTCGCTGCCACTGGGGTGGCCTGTACATCCGGCATAGAAATAAGTTGCACTAAATTTAAAATAAATTGGATTCATGACTGTATATCATCTTCAACCTCGCGCCACATCTCTAAACCATTTTTGAATTTTATAAACTTCTTCATCTCTCAACCATTTGAAAAAATGTAATCATGAAACTCACTCCAAATTTCATCATGAGTTCAGTCATATAAATTACTACAGCTATAAATCAAATATGAGAATGAATTTTAAATGTACCAAATATGACATTATTTTTTTAGCCATTTAAAATTTAAAATTCTCATCACTCAGTCAATATAAATGAATTCTAAGAGCATGGTTAGTTTTAGGTCTATGATATCTACATTTTATCTTTGAAAATGGAAACCAAATGATGCATATATAAAGAGTTCGAAAGTCAGAAAACTCACCTTGAAAATGGAATTCGTGTTTTAAGTTTGAGGTCACTTCAAGGTGTTGCAATGATCTGGTTAGCTTCCTTGGACCTCTAGGAAGCTAATGCAATGCTTAGCTTGAGTTGAGAGTGATTGAATCATGCTAGAGAAGTCAATGTGCAGAGTTCTATTTTTGAGTTTGGAAAATGAGATAGATGATGTTACAGTTGGTAATCAGGGATATGGATGAGTTAAATTTAATGTATGGAAGCTTTGAGAATGATTTAGAGGGAAACCACACGAGGGATTTGAGTGTTTGATGTTTTTGGTCAAAAATGCCAACAATGGAGGTTTGTGTGCAATTATGAGTTCTAGGGAGTTTGAGTGAGTTTGAGGGATATTTAATTTGTGTCTTAGCTTCCAAATAGTGTCTCTATTTATAGAGAAGAGGTTTGGAATGTTCAAGTTGATCAGAATTCAAAATCAAATGTTAAGCTCAACATGTGATTTTCTTGAAAAATCAAGTTTCAATGCCTTGTACCTTTGATCATAGAGTGGTTAAACACTTTAATCACAATGCTTATGACCTTGTATATGAATTGTGATTAGAGGGAAAAAGTGAGAGGCTCAAGAATTGATTTTGTGCATAAAGCTTGCTTTTCAAGAATGGCAATGCCAACTTTCTTCCCAAAATGGCAAATTGACTTGGACAATGCTTAAACCACTTAGATCATAGCTCAAAAGTTTATGTAATCCATTAATTATGTAGTGAAACACAAGTTAGAAGCCTGAAAAGTGAGATTATGCAGCAAGGCATGAGATTTGGTCAAGTGTTCTTCATGAAAATAGCTTGTAATTTAAGAATGAAAGTTCAACTTCTTTTCTTCGATTCTCTTAGCTCAAAAATGATATCTTCAAGTTATTTGACATTTTTAAAAGCTTTAAACATACTCTACAACTTTCATGTTTTCCATTTTTGCTAAATCAAATTGGAACTATGTGAAAAATGGCTAAGAAGTTGGGACAAAAATCTACCTAAACTAGGTCAGAATTTCACTAAGTGTTTTAGAAAAAAATGCATGACTTCATGAATTCATAACTCAAAATCCAAGAATTTCTAGGACTTTATCAGTAAATAAAAGTTATAGATCTCATCAAGATCTACGACTTTCATTTTGTAAGTTTTCTTTGAATCATCTTGCATCTTGGTGAAAAATTGGCATGAAGTAATGAAATTACCATATCTAAAACACTTAGAAAAATTTCTAAGTCTTAAAAAGTTTGACTTTTCACATTGAGTTTTGACTTTCTTGATTTATTGATGATCAAGCTTCATATTTTTGAATATCTTGATGAATTGTGATCTTTGAAACTCAACTTTGACCAAAAAGTCAAAGTTTGACTTTTGGTGTATCAGTTGACTTTTCCAGCAGTTGACCAAATTTCATCTATCAATTGCTTGATCTTGAGGGATGAATTGAATCATTCAATTAGGTTAAAATGATGTAATTGAATCCTTGAAATCATGTTTCAAAAAAAAAAGTCATGTATTAGGTCAAAAGTCAAAAATTAGTGGTTCTCAGTCAAAACCCTAATTTTGACCTTTTTGCCCTTTTGATGAATTGAACACTTTTCTTGAGGAATTGTGATACAAACTTGATCAATTAATGCATATGACCTCAAAATGTTGATATTGGTCGAAAATATTGAAGTTTGACTGTAAGTTGACCACAATTGACTTTTTACCCAATATAGTTGATTTTCAGTCATCTGGTTAATTAGCTGAGCAAAAATGTGATTCAAGACTTGAAACTTGACATGAGTATTCTTGGAGGGCTATAATGATCCATGAAAGTAATTTGAGGCACTATCATTCCAGTTGTTCTTGTGAAAATCAAAACCCTAATTTGAGGCATCAGTGTTTAGGAGGTGGTTTGACCTAGTCAATACTTGTGCAAGCTTGAGCCAATGAAGATGTTGTGAGAAATGTCTTGAGGAAAGAGAGGGAAAATTTTGGGGTACAACACCCGGAAATGTGAAAGTCATACAAGAAATTCCAGTTCCAAGGACATAAAAAGAGGTTCTTGGTTTTTTAGGGCAATTGAATTACATTTCGAGGTTTATATCGCGCCTAACTTCTACGTGCGAGCCTATATTCAAATTACTTCGAAAAAATCAGGAAGTGGTGTGGAATGATGATTGTTAGACAACCTTTGAGACGATAAAGCAATATTTACAAGAGCTACCAATCTTGATGTCGCCAGTTCATGGAAGACTGTTCATCATGTATCTAACAATACTTGAAGGGTCAATGGGATGTGTATCACAACGAAACATGTAGAAAAGAGCATGCAATCTACTACCTCAAAAAGAAATTCATCAACTGTGAAACTAGATACTCACTTCTATAAGAGACTTGTTGTGCATTGGCTTGGGCCACTAAACGATTAAGACAATATATGTTAACTCACACCACGTGGTTAATAACAAGAATGAATCCTCTAAAGTATGTGTTCGAAAAACCAACTCTTATAGCAAGGATAACAAAATGGAAGATGTTAATATCAGAGTATGACATCCAATATGTTATTCAAAAGGCCATCAAGGGTAGTGTACTGGCTGACCATCTAGCTCATCAACCATTGCCAAAGTATCAACCAATGAAGTTCAACTTTCCAGACGAAGATGTCATCGTTCTAGGAGACTACAAAATACCAAGACCCAATGAAGGACCTGAACCAGGGGAACGTTGGACACTCGTGTTTGATGGAGCTTCAAATGCACTCGGGCACGGTATTGGGGCATTCTTAACTTCTCCAAAGAATTTTCACAAACCTTATACTGCAAGGTTATATTTTAACTGCACTAACAATATTGCTGAATACGAAGCTTGTACTTGGGTCTGGAAGCTGCTATAGATATAAAACTAAATATCTCGAAGTGTTTGGAGACTAAATATTAATCATATACCAAGTTAACAATGAATGGGACACCAAACATCCCAAATTGATTCCATATCAGGATCACATTTTGAAGCTAGATACCGAATTTAATGAGATCATATTCACTCATATTCCGCAAGAAGAAAATCAGATGGTAGATGCCTTGGCAACTTTATCTGCCAAGTTTAAAGTAACTTGGCCAAATCAAGAACCACGCATTAAAATTAGACATTTTGAAGAACCAACACATTGCCTTGCTATTGAAGAAGGACCGGATAACAAGCCTTGGTTCTATGACATCAAAAGATGTCTTGAGAAGAAAGAATATCCAGAAAATGCCTCTGTGATTGGTGATGTGCTATACAAAAGAAACTAGGATATGGTATTACTCAGGTGCATGGAGAAACATGAAGAAAATATACTTATGATGGAAATTCCTGAAGGCACTTTCAGAACTCATACAAATGGACATGTCATGGTCAGAAAGATCTTGCGAGAAGGTTATTATTGGTTGACGATGGAAGTTGATTGCTACCATTATACAAAGACATGTCACAAATGGCAAATCTATGCCAATAAAATTCATATGCCACCGACTCCTTTGAATGTCCTAAAATTTCCTTGGCCATTCTCAATATGGGGAATTGATATGATATGAATGATTGAGCCGAAAGCCTCTAATGGACACCGGTTCATACTAGTTGCCATCGATTACTTCACCAAGTGGGTGGAAGTTGCGTCCTACACAAATGTGACAAGACAAGTGGTTACTCGGTTCATCAAGCAGAATCTTATATGCAGATACGGGGTTCCCAGCTGCCTCATTACAGACAAAGGGTCTAATTTTAACAAAAAAAATGATGAAAGAGTTATGCAATAACTTTAAAATTTAGCATCACAATTCCTCACCATATCAACCTAAGATGAACGGGGCAGTTGAAGTTGCCAATAAGAACATCAAGAAAATCATTCAGAAAATGGTGAAGACATACAAAGATTGGCATGAAATTCTTCCCTTTGCTCTACATGGATATCATACTTCCGTACATACATCAACAGGTGAAACTCCTTTCTCTCTAGTATATGGCATGAATGCAGTGATCCCAGTTGAAGTAGAGATTTCATCACTTAGAGTCCTAATGGAAACAAAGCTTGAAGAAACGGTATGGGTTCAGACGCGACTTGATCAACTTAACCTCATTGAAGAAAAATTCTTAACAGCTTTGTGTCACCATCAATTATACCAAAAACAGATGAAGAAAGCATTTGATAAGAAGGTTCGTCCTCGAGTGTTAAAAGAAGGAGATTTGGTGCTCAAGAAGATTCTACTACCTCGCCTTGATTCACGTGGTAAATGGACACCCAACTAAGAAGGTATGTATGTGGTAAAAACAACATTCTCAGGTGGTAGTCTTATCCTCACAACAATGGACTGGGAAGAACTGCCACATACGACAAATTCAGACGCAGTCAAAAAATGCTATGTATAAAAATATCAATAAGATCGAACCCTAAATGGGCGACTTAGGCAATAAGAAGCGTCCTTGTGGATTGAAAACCATAAAGGGCGATCCAGGAAAAAATTAGGGACATACACAAAAAAATTTATCCCGGTGGATTGAAAACCCGAAAGGGCGATCCAAGAAAAAGTTAGCGATCTTACTTCAAAAATAAATAAAAAAAAAGACTGTGATCTAAGAACCACGACCACAAAGGAGAGAGATTAATAAAAATCATTTGACTCATAAGCAAAGGAGATTGGAGCTATCAAAAGAACATTAGAGAAACAGTAGTAGCAATTATCATTTTTCATTGCAATTTTCAGTTTTAAAACTTTTCTGTAATAACCTCTTTTAAGGAATAGCGTCTTGTACTCTCGCCTATTCAGAGGCATATTTATTAATAAAAAATTTACTTTTTCAAATCATTCAATGGTGTTTTTGATTTTCGTACTTGTTTGCAAATACTACGATAATTTCTTGTGAATACTATGTTGAACCATTTTGGGGATTTGACAAATAAATAAAAGCATTGGATAAAACACTAAAAAAGCAATTTGGTTAGAAAAACATCGAAACAAAATCCACGACTACGTCCACGCATGCGATCACAACCATATCCATGCCTGCATCCACATTTACGTTTATGCCTACGCCTACGATTCAACTCTACTAACACCATTCATCTTGTTCAAATCAATTCAAAATACCATGACGATGCAACATACAACGTTGGAGAGCTGGTAACACAAGACCAATAGTTTAAAAGGAGAGAACACAAAAAAAGATTTTTTTTCACAACCAGCATTTGAGGCATACACAAACATTACATTTGGGGCATCTACAAATACTCGGTGAATTTACATTTTGGGTTCTATATCAGCTTAGGGTGTTATGCATGACATTTCTAGAACATATCTTTGGATAAAACTATGAACTTTCTTGGGGCTCATCATTGGATCATTTGGTCCACGAAACGAACAAATACCTTGGTTGAGAATAAGCATAACTGGTAAAACTTTGATCTTACCTTTGGTCTATCTACCTAATATTTGATTACCAAAACGCTCTTGAAATATCTATCCAGTTGTGGTAGATATGCGAATTTTCAGGATTATGCTATTTATCCTCTAGGTCGTGGTAAGTACGTAAGACTACCCTTGTGTTGTTTATCCTTTAGGTCGTGATAAACAAACAAACTTTTAATCATCTATCCTCTAGGTTATGATAGGTGTGCGATTTATCGGATTTATATTATTCATTCTCTAGGTCGTAATGAATACATAAATCTATCGTCGTGTCGTTTATCCTCTAGGTCATGGTCAACGCACAAACCCTTCAAGTATCTATCCTCTAGGTTGTGATAGGTATGAAAATTTCAAGGTTATATTACTTATCCTCTAGTTTGTGATGAATATATAAGCATGTCCTCATGTCATTTACCGTCTAGGTCGTGATAAGTGCACAGGTTCATCATCGTATTTTTTACTCTATAGGTTATAATAAACATAACTAAATTTTCTATATAATTCATTGCGCCAGTGTCCATACGACGATGGATTATCAGCTTGTCATACCCTAAATTTTGACCTAATATCTCACCCTCTATTTGCATCATTTCATAACAAGTGTTCACAAGTGGTTTGACCTATTTTTTTGCCAATTCTTGAGTTAGATTTCAAAATTTTATAACTTCTTCAAATTTCGACATTTTTGAGAGGTTCTTTTTGCATATGATTCTCCTTGACATCATCTACAATTTCTCTTTACAAGTCAAAAGCTGATTATGCTTTGAAAAGCCACAAAAAAATAGAAACATTAGAAGTTGTTTATGAATTTAGTGGAACTTGATTTTTGTTGTGTTTTATTTATGATTTCTTTTCCATTTAAAAAAATCACAAAAAATTGTACTTAACATCATGTTATTTTTTATTTACTATTTTCACCTCTTTACTAAATAATTATCAAAAATATGTTCTTTTATTAATTTAAATTTATATATTGGCATCATTTATTTCAAAAAAAATATAGAAAAATTTATATAAGTTATTTTACTTTCTTATATGTATTTTATTTTTTATCTTTTAATTTGCACTTATATTTTCATTTATTTTAATTCAAGAAAAAAAATCATAAATAGTTAATTTAATATCTCTTTTATTTTCTATTTTGTATTTATTATTATTACTAACACTTTTAGTTATTATTATTATTATTATTATTATTATTATTATTATTATTATTATTGTTGTTATTATTGTTATTATTATTATTATTATTATTATTATTACTTTGTCTTTTTATTTTTTTTTGTCAATAAAGAAAAGTTGAGACCAATATAATATAGTACAAACACTTCACATGGATTGCCAACTTGTTCTTATCAATGGCCAAGAATCATACTCACACTTCACATGGATTGTCAACTTGGATTTATCAAAGGCCAATAACAATTCTCATAAAGTCACATGGATTGCCACATCAACACTCCCACCTCATTCACCCTATAAATAAGACCTTTCTTTCTTTCATTTGAAGAGACAATACCATAAATCATTGACTAAACTAAGTTAAAACTCTCTTCTTCTTTTCTTTTCATTTTCTTTCAAGTCATTTCTTCCTTTTATTGAATAGTTAGGCTATTATATTTTTTCTTTATTTAATTATATTGTATTTTTACTCTTTATTTATTTATTTAGTACCATAATTATTACCATTTTGGAAGGAAACTCCATTGATTCAAAATCAAGAGTTGAAAAGTGTTCTTAAACCTTCAAAAGCAAAAGTGATTTATTTTTGTTTAATTTTCATTTTTTTCCGAGAATTTTTTTGTTCTTTATTTACTTATTTTGATCATGGATCCTTGGTCGTAAAATTGAGTAGATAAACTTTCATTATTCATTTGTTTAATTTCATGAAAAATTGAGAAAGTTATGACATTTATACTATTTTTATTATAGACTTCATCTTATTCTTTTTTTTTTCTATTTTATTTTTATTTTTATTTGGTTCAATTTGGAAAGCATTTAAGCTTTTTTAGTTCATCTAAGCTTGTCAGATATTTGATGAACTTTCATCATTTCCAATCTACCTCTAAATGGTCCTTTGATCATTCAAGGTACTTGGGATTAATGATAAGTTTGTCATAATGTATCTTTCTTAACTTTGTCTTGATCCCTCATATTTGTTAATTGTACTACATGTATAAGAGAATAAACTTCAAAGTGTCATTTCTCTAACATGTATTGGTATATACATTCTATGTTTCATATGAAGTTACACTTATCCCAGATCAGATTATTAACTTTATATTGTACTAACTTTACTTTAATATCATTTATATTTCCGCACTTTATATTTTCTTGTCTTTACTTTTATGTCATTTATCATCCATAGCATTTTATTTTCTTTACTTTATGCATTTTTCTTTGCTCACTTGAGAATTTATCTTCTATTAGCTCAGTTGAGCTTCTTAGTTTCTTTTGCTTGTTATAAGCCATTTAATAAAGAAATAACCTAAAATTGTTTCTTTAATCCTTTGACTATGATTATTATCCATTTTTATCGGATGCATAGTTCTTGTCTGATCTTCATCTGATTATTATCTTTGTGTTTGAATCCAAAGGAAAGGATCATCTCTTTGACTTTATGTTATTATGAGTCTTTATATTTTGTTCCTCATATTTGTTTCCCATTAGTTAAAACCTTTAAAACCTTATTTTCATATTTACACCCTTTTAAGCCAAAACCTCGACATTAGATCGTTGCATTTTCAAAATTTCTCATCTCCCGGATCCTTTTTGCACACAAACTTTTTAACCAAAAATGCAGATATTTCAAAATGTTCCTATAGGATACTATAGATACATAGGGTGCTAGTACCTTCCATTTATATAACCAACTCCCGAACCTTCAATCTTTTCAAATGCATTGTATTTTTCTTTACTTTTAGTATTGCACTTACTTTGCATATTTATGGGTTTTATTTCGCACTTTTCCCTTTTCCCTTGGAAATAATAAAGCGCGGTGGCGACTCTTGTTTATTTGCAAGTCAAGTTAATTAATAGCTTGATCTCCAATTTTCACCATTACACAACTCTGTTTTATTCATCCCTTATGCTCAACATCACGGGCATGAAGCCAAAGGTACTACCCACAAGGTAAGGATTAATGATTATATCACCAGCAGGACAAGTTTCTAAGGAAATCCTAGAGTCTACGCTCTTCCTTTGTGTTGTGCCGCAAAAAAACACAGAGTCGCCACCGAACTTTATTTATCATGAAGCAAGGGAAAATATCTAGAAAACCCCAAAGGAAGGATAAGATGGTCTTGCGATCAAGAGAAAGGGTACGGAAGTTGATTACGTGACAAGAAGGTATTAGCACCCTTCACGTCTGTGGTACTCCACAGGATCCACTCTTGTTATTCTAATCAAATGGTGTGTTAGATCCAATGCTTACTTGCTAAGGAAATGCATGCATGAAAAAGAAAAATACAGGGACTACAAAGGTTTTAAATTTGTGTGCTCGCTTAGACCCTGCAACCTAATGCCTACGTATCCCTTTTAAGGAATCAGAATTGACTGTTTTTTGTTACTACTAGTTCTGCTTTTTTTGTTTGCAAATATACGGTAAGCAAGAGTCGCCACCGACTTTTATTTCATCCAACAAAGGGAAAGGGAAAAGAACAGAAAAAAAACCTTTTTCGAGATGTTTTTAAGTACGGGGGGTAGATTATAGAAAGGGAAGGTATTAACACCCTTTCTATCCATGGTTTTCCATGGGCTCTTAGGCACTTGCTCATTCTTAAATTGCTTTTGTGTTTTTGTGTGTTTGAAAAAGTTTTGAAATTTTCCTTAGTGCAGCGTTTCACTTTGTGGTAACCCTTGTATCAGTCCTCAAGGGTGTGACAAAGTATTTATTTGAAAACTTTAGTTTGAAAAGTTTGTTTGAAAGTGTATGTGTAAAAAAATTGTTGTTTTGAGCAAGCACCTAAAAGTTTCTACCTACTCGAAAAAAGTCTGTTTATTTTCTTATTTCCTTTAGACAACACTATCCTACTGTGATCGGTGGAAATAGAACTGACTGTTTAAAGCTGGTTCGCGAAATGTCGCGGTAAGCAAGAGTCGCCACCGTCTTTTATGTTCTCCAACATGGAAAGGACAAAAGCACATCAAAATTCCTTTTCGAGAATGTATCTCGGTTCGGGAGGTAGATTATAGAAAGGGAAGATGTTAGCACCCTTTCTATCCGTGGTTATCCACGGGCTCTTAGGTACTTGCTCTTATGTTTTCAAAAAAAAATTTGCTTTTCAAGTGTGTGTGGGTTTTGAAAAAAAAGTTTCGTTCGAAAAATTTCTAAGTAACTCTTGTATCTGTCCTCAAGAGTGTATGAAAATTTTGTTTGAAAACTTTTAGAAAGTGTAGGTGCGAAAAGTTGTTTTTTTTTGTTTTTGAAAGAGCAAGTACCCAGGAGAAATCTACCTACTCCAAGGAATTAAGCTGTGTAAGAGTCCTTTAGACAGTACAATTCCACTATAGAGAAGTAGGAAGCACCGTCGTTGGAGTTATTCAGGTCAATTCGATTATAGGGACATGTGTGGTCACCAAAGCAATAGTAGGACGCCTTAGTGGTAACCCTAATGTCCTAGATCCTTTTTATCCGAGGCAACCGTTTCGAGGCAACTGGATCTTTAGACAGGAGGGCGACCTCTAAAACACCCTATACTTGACGACCACGTTCGAGGCAACCAGTGAGGCGTACCCTAAGAGTGGCATGTGTGAGTGTGTCGAGTTTCAGTTTATGTTATCTTTGTACATGTTATGGTGAGCTACGATTGATTTTATTTTAAGGATAAGTCTTGTCATGCATAGCCTAATTAACATACATCTAGCAATTAATAGTTGCGGAATTTAAATTGCGGAAATTAAATCTAAACTATTACAAGGCGTCGGGTATTTACATCGCCAAAAACAAACCCTTTAATTTAAATTGCGGAAAGTAAAATAAAGCAATAAATAAATAAAGTCCTAATTAAAGTTATTACATTCCGGAAGCAAGTACAATAATATGGAAAAATGGATCGCGTGCAGAAAATTAAATTGGATGCGAGTTTTTTGGGTTTTGACCCTTTTTTGAAAGAAAGTGATTTTTTTGGTTATTTTTGAATTAAATTGAATTAAATTAAATGAACAATTAAATTAAATTAAATAATGAACATATTTTTGGATTTTTGAGTTTTTAAAGAAATAAAATAAATTGAACTAATGCTAATAAAAACCTAATATTCTAAATTGATTTTAAATATTGCAAAAAATATCAAAAGTTAAATCTAATTAAAGCTAAATTGATTAAATTAATTTATTTACAAAAATAAAAGTGATGAAGTTAATTTTAATAAATAAAATATTTTTTTGTGTTTTTGATTTTATTAAGAAAAATGTTAATTGGTTAGTGATTAATAAAAAGAATAGCGATTAATTAATTAAAGGAACATAATACAAATAGAGAGAAAATTTAGGAGTATACGAGCCTGATTGGAGGGGTGAAACAGTTGTTGGCGTCATGTGTAAACTGTTTTGTTTTGGCCATTTATATTTTGGCTTTTGGCCATTTATGTTCTGGCTTTTGGCCATTTGTGTTCTGGCCTCAATGTTCCTTAACCTTCTCAGGATGTCTGTCTCGCCATGTATTGGTGTCATGTGTAAGCTGTTCCGTTTTGGCCATTTGGCTTTTGGCTTTTGACCATTTGTGTTTTGGCCTCAACGTTCCTTAATAAACCTGCAAGGGATCCTGTCTAAATCTGCAGTGTTGAATCTCATGAACACATTAAATAAATTACTATATATCATAAAATACAAATAAAGCCAATATATGAAGAAATTTAATGTTTAGGCACAATATGACATGTATGAATGATTATACTCTTTTGATCATGGAGATCAAATCAATCTTACCTTTACTGGAAAAGTAGTGACATGGATGCTTTTATGCCCTTTTGATCATGGAGATCAAGCCAGCCTTACCCTTACTGAAGAAGTAGTGAGATGTTGGTTTGCAACTGAGATGGCTTGTTTGTAGTGAGAGAGGGATTTGTAATAAGGATTTCAAGGTTTTAGGGATCTTGAAAGAATTTGATATTCTAACAGTGTTGGCAAAGTTTTTTTCTCTTTTTTTCTCCTCCCTGGTTTGTGTGAAAAGAATGTGATTATATAATGGAAATTAGGGTAAAGAAAATGGGCTTTGAATGTGCAATTGGGCCTCCAATGTTCACTTGAGTTCGTCACTTTCCATTCTAAATCGCAGGGACTTAAGTGCAATTTTTGAAGTTGAAATGTGAAAACAAAATGTAGCCTATATCGAAAACTAACTCCTGTCCGAAAATCGACTCAATCGGATAAACGGTGAATTAGTTATGAATTTTTGAAGTTTCAGCTCAGACAAACTTATTTTGGGCTCCAGTGTCGACTCTGACACGTTCTTCAATAAAAAACTGGTATTGATCGGAGCATAATCCGGTCTCGACTTTTGAAGCAAAGTTGTAGATCTATGAGTCAGTGACCTTGTGTAAATATATGAGCCAAATCCGATAAAAATTGACCGAGTTATGAATTTTCGAAGTTTTGGCCCAGATGAAATAATATTCAGCATTCAGGATTTTCAGCGTGTCACGCACTCTGAGTAAAAAACGAAGGCCTTTTGAATACCGTTTTGAAATTCTGGCTGCAGATACTCAATGTCACGTTCAATGTTATGACAGCGTATCTGACTTACTATATGACAGTAAATACAAAAGCAATAAAGAACACAGTCAATTGTTTACCCAGTTCAGTGTGCAACAACACCTACTCTGGGGGCTACCAAGCCAGGGAGGAAATCCACTATAAGAGATGTTAATTCAGGAATAAACCAACCAGTTTATCTCCTTCACTTAAGACCTACCCAATGCAATTCCAATCTAAGTACAACTTAAACCTGAGTTCCTACTCACTCCCCCTCAATCACAGCAGTGATACATAAAACAATTTGACTTAAGAATTGATGAAGACACTCTTCAAAAACAAACACTTGATTAAGCTTCACAGCTTTTTAATCAAGCAACACAATCACTCTTGCTTCACAGCTTTGAGTGATGCACACAGCTAACTTGACTCTACTTCACAGCTTTAGTCAAGGAACATTCAAACACTCTTGCTTCAAAGCTTTGAGTGCTACACAACCCTTACAATTAGAAACCTATTCCAAGTCACTTATCACAATGATAATTGCTTGGAGTACAATAATCAAACCTAACAGATTACAAATGATCTTCTGATCAATAAAAGGGATGCCTTGCAAAACAGCAGCTCTGTTGAATATATAGCGGCTGCAACTTCAGTTAGGGTTTCCACAAAAACCTAGGGTTAATTCCGTTTGACCTAAAGACCAGGTCACAGGACTTTATTAACCAGGTTAGGGTTGAGCTAGGTTACCCCTCAGAAAACGCAGGATTCTGTTCAGGAAAGACTGAGTTATTTTCCTGAAAAAACTCAGACTTATCCAACCTGCAAACCTGTTAGTTCAGAACAGGATGTCATAACATCTGTTATGACATCTGAGAAAACCTGTCTGCTGATTTAGCAAAATGTGATCATTTTGCAAAATGCTCAAATACACACTTATAAACATCAGTACTTGAATTACAATATTTTTCTGCAAAGGTACCTAATGAGTCAGTACAAACTAAACTAGAATGTTATGACATCAGTCATGACATTCACACATACACTTGGGTTTTACCAAAAATGCAAGCCAATACCTAAACAACTACAAACTCCCCCTTTGGCAGATTTTTGGCAAAAGACCCTAAGCAATCAGAGATAGATAGCAGCAGAAATAAATGACTGCAGAAAAATAGAATGTCTAATTGAGCAAGTACATATTAAGTACCAAAATATTCTCCCCCTCTTTAGCCATAAATGGGCCAAAGATACATGTTCATAATGATTATACAGTTATCCAAAAACAATTAATAAGAGCAGCAACAGAAAAAAAAGAACTGAACACACTTCCAAACTCCACCAAATATCAGCACTAACCAACAACACCACCAAACAGCAACCAACCTTCAAGCACTGTCATCAGATCCAGAGGATTCGGGCTTCTTTCTTTTCTTGTGAGCAATGTCAGCATTCTTCTCTTTGTTTGATGTCTCAACATTCTTAGAGACATCTGGATTTGCTATTGCTTGATTAACATAGGCTGTCCCTTCCCTATTTGCAATTTCAGGGGGAACTGAAGAAGAAGGATGAGATGGATTACCAGAGGCAGAAGCTTGGGACTTTCCTGCATGTCTTGTTCTCAACTCTTTGACCTTGGTGGGGTTAGTTCCCACTTTTCTACGAGAAGAGATCTCCAGAACTTCAGAGTCCAGACAAGAAGAGATTGTCCTAGAATCTTGATCAGAGGAAGAGGTTGAAATAGTCGTATTGGATGATGATGGTGTTTGAGACATTTTGACAGTCCTAGAGGACCAACAGCAACTGAGGAGAAAATTCTTATTGAGAGACTGGGTTTTGATGAGGAGACGAGAGGGGAAGGAAGCAAGGGAGTGTCTATTCAACTTCTTAAAAGAATTGTAGGAAATGGGAAAATATAATTTTAAACCAATCAGAACAGGCATAACTCCTTTGATCCTTGTTTTAAGCAAAATTAATTGCTACAATTCCTCATGTTGGCAAATACCCAACTTACCCCTTAAGTTTTCAAATTGATTTGCATCCAGAGCCTTGGTAAAAATGTCATCCAGCTGTAGCTCAGTGGCAACATGTTCCAATTTGATTGTCTTCTCTTCTACAAGGTCTCTGATAAAGTGATGTCGTATGTCAATATGTTTGGTCCTGCTATGTTGAATGGGATTCTTGGAAATGTTGATTGTACTCAGATTGTCACAGTGCAATGTCATAACATCTTGTGTGACATTATACTCAGTGAGCATCTGTTTCATCCATATCATTTGAGAGCAGCTACTACCAGCTGCAATGTATTCAGCTTCAGCAGTGGAAAGAGACACACAATTCTGTTTCTTGCTGAACCAGGAAACCAGATTACTTCCCAAGAAGAAACATCCTCCAGAGGTGCTTTTTCTATCATCAGCACTACCAGCCCAATCAGCATCACAGTACCCAGTCAGAGCTGGTTCACAGCCATGAGTATACATCAATCCATAGTTGTAAGTACCACTTACATACTTCAAAATTCTCTTCACTTGATTGATATGACTGACTTTGGGATCAGCTTGGTATCTTGCACAAACTCCAACTTCAAAGGCAATATCAGGTCTGCTGGCAGTTAAGTACAACAAGCTTCCTATCATGCTTCTGTACAGACTTTGATCCACCTTAACCCCACTTGAATCTTTGGAAAGCTTTAGATGAGTAGGAGCATGAGTCCTTTTGTGACTTGCATTCTCCATACCAAACTTCTTTACAATGTTCTTAGCATACTTGCTTTGTGATAAGAAGATTGAGTCCTCCATCTGTGAGACTTGTAGTCTAAGAAAATAAGTTAGTTCTCCCATGAGACTCATTTCAAATTCAGCCTGCATTTGGTCAGCAAAGTGTTTAACCATATGTTCTGAAATTCCTCCAAACACTATGTCATCAACATATATTTGGGCAACCATCAACTTTCCTCCTTCAGTTTTGACAAAGAGAGTTTTGTCCAAGCCTCCTTTTCTGTAGCCTTTGTCTGAGAGAAACTTTGTTAACCTGTCATACCATGCTCTAGGAGCTTGTTTCAGGCCATATAGGGCTTTTCTCAATTTGTAGACATGATCAGGGTGGGTTGGATCCACAAAGCCTTTAGGTTGTTCCACATAAGCTTCCTCATTCAAGTACCCATTTAGAAAGGCACTTTTCACATCCATCTGAAATAACTTGAACTTCAGAAGACAAGCAATTGACAACAAGAGTCTGATTGATTCCAGCCTGGCTACAGGTGCAAACGTTTCATCAAAATCAACCCTTTCAACCTGGGTGTATCCTTGAGCAACAAGTCTTGCCTTATTTCTGGTGACAACTCCTTCAGCATCTGACTTGTTCTTGAATATCCATTTTGTCCCAATGATGTTAGTTCCTTCAGGTCTAGGAACCAGTTCCCAAACTTCATGTTGCTTGAATTGGTTCAGTTCATCTTGCATTGCACCAATCCAATATTCATCAGTTAAGGCTTCCTTGACATTTCTTGGTTCCATTTTGGACACAAAACAAGAGTTTGAGATGATTTCTCTAGATCTTGTGATGACTCCACTATTGGGATCTCCTATGATGAGCTCTTTTGGATGATCCTTCTGAATTCTGATGGAAGGGATCTTGCTAGCTTCCTTTGATTCAGATTCTGTTGTGGTGGAGTTGGGTAGGTCATTCTGTTGGGTTGAAGTCTCAAAGAATGTCTCAATAGTACAAGGAACATCTATTTCTTCATGATAGTCATCAATTATAACATTTATTGATTCCATCATGGTTTTGGTTCTGGAGTTGAATACTCTATAAGCTCTGCTGTTTGAGGAGTATCCTAGAAATATGCCTTCATCACTTTTAGGATCCAGTTTTCTTCTTTGTTCACGATCATCCAGAATATAGCATTTGCTGCCAAACACATGGAAGTACTTCACAATTGGTTTTCTTCCTTTCCAGAGTTCATATATGGTGGATGAGGTTCCCTTCCTCAAGGTGACCCTGTTATGAACATAGCAGGCTGTATTCATAGCTTCAGCCCAAAAGTACATAGGAAGTCTTTTGGCATGTAACATTGCTCTGGCAGATTCTTGTATGGTCCTGTTTTTTCTTTCCACAACTCCATTTTGTTGAGGTGTTATAGGAGAAGAAAACTCATGACTAATTCCTTCTGAAGAGCAGAAATCACCAAACTTGCTGTTTTCAAATTCCTTGCCATGATCACTTCTGATTCTGACAATACATCCTTCCTTCTCTCTTTGAATTCTTTTGCACAATTCTTTAAAAACTTCAAATACATCTGATTTTTCCCTAATGAAATTAATCCAGGTGAATCTGGAAAAATCATCCACAACCACATAGGCATATCTTTTACCACCAAGACTCTCTACTTGCATTGGTCCCATCAGATCCATATGGAGGAGTTCTAGAACCTTAGAGGTGGTCAGATGTCTTGACTTTGGATGTGACATCCTAGTCTGCTTACCAACCTGACATTCACCACAAACTCTTCCTTCATCAATTTGCAGTCTTGGAATCCCTCTGACTGCCTCCAAGGAGATGATCCTCTTCATACCCCTTAGATGAAGATGGCCAAGTTTTTGGTGCCACAGTTTCACCTCTTTTTCTTCTCTTGCAATGGAACACACAGATGAGAAATTAGTGTTCTCAGGCTCCCACAAGTAACAGTTGTCTTTGGATCTGACTCCTTTCATTACTATCTCTTGTTTGTCATTGATTACAAGGCATTCAGATTTTGAGAAATTGACCTTGAATCCTAGATCACACAATTGACTGATACTAATGAGATTAGCGGTCAGCCCTTTCACCAGCAGTACTTCATTCATACTTGGAACTCCAGGGCAGTCCAAATCCCCAACTCCTTTGATTTCACCTTTAACCCCATCTCCAAAGGTCACAAAACTGGTGGTGTGAGGCTTAACATTATTGAGGAGGTTCTTGATTCCAGTCATGTGTCTGGAACATCCACTGTCAAAGTACCAGTCTTCCTTTGCAGAGACCCTCAGGGAAGTGTGAGCTATCAGTGCAGTAGCCTTTTTCTTCCATTTAGTAGCATGTGGTACCTTTTTAGACTTAGGTTTGACACCTGAGTTCTGATTAGGATATCCATGTAATCTGAAGCAGAAGGGCTTTATGTGGCCATATCTCCCACAATGATGACATCTCCATCTTTGGTACCTTTTCTTCATATGTCTCTGTTCCTGATGTTGAGAGTTGTGTTGAGACATCTGTTTTGACATTTGCTTACCAGTACCAGATTTCTTTGCTTCCATAAATCCTAGTCCAGATTTATTTCCTACATTTTGTCCAACCTGAAGGATCTCTTCCAATTTGTCTGTTCCATTTGTCAACATCTTGACAGATTTAGTCATTTGATTCAGTTGTGAGTTTAGCAATTGAACTTCTCCTTCTAGATGACTTATAGTTTCAAGGTTTGCCCTTTTTTCAGCCTCCAGCTTTATGATGAGTTTTGATTGTTTCTCATTCTGCACACAGACTTCAGTACTTCTGATACACAATTTCTTGTAAGTATCAGCCAGTTCTTTAAAAGTCACCTCTTCATCACTGATGTCACTTTCAGAGGTACAAACACCAGTTAAAGCAGTAACTCGTTTGGCAGATTCTTCTTCAGAATTACTTTCTGAATCACAGTCAGACCAAGTAACGGTCATTCCATTTTGTTTCTTAAGAAAGGTAGAACATTCAGCTCGAATATGCCCATATCCTTCACAACCATGGCATTGAATTCCTCTGCCTTGAATTCCCTTCTCTTCTGACCTTGGCCTTCTGCTGGAACTGTCAATGTCAGAGGGAATGTTATGAACATTAGACCTTGACTTTGGATCTATTCTTTTGATGAGTTTGTTGAACTGTCTTCCAAGCATGGCTACAGCTTCTGAAATATTTTCTTCAACATCAGTGTTGGACATAAGTGCTATGCTCTTGTTCTTCTTGACACCATTATCAGTGATCCCCATCTCAAAAGTCTTAAGAGACCCAATAAGTTCATCCACTTTCAACTTGCTAATGTCCTGGGCTTCCTCTATGGCAGTTACCTTCATTGCAAATCTTTTAGGCAAGGATCTGAGAATCTTCCTCACCAGTTTTTCTTCTGACATCTTTTCTCCCAGTGCTCCTGAGGTGTTGGCAATCTCCAAGATGTTCATGTGAAACTAATGAATGGTTTCATCTTCCATCATTTTTAGATTCTCAAATTTGGTAGTCAACATCTGAAGCCTTGACATTTTTACTTTGGAAGTGCCCTCATGAGTAGTTTTGAGGGTGTCCCAAACTTCCTTGGCCAGTTCATATTGATGTACTAGTCTGAAAATGTTTCTATCAATTCCATTGAACAAGGCATTTAAAGCTTTTGAATTTCCCAGAGCTAACTCATCTTCTTCTTTACTCCAATCTTCCTCAGGCTTCAGACTGATTGTCCCATCTTTCTCAGTTATAGTGGGATGAATCCAACCTTTGTCAGCAGCTCTCCAAGCCTTTTTGTCCAGAGATTTTAGGAAGGCAATCATACGAGGTTTCCAGTAGTCATAATTCGTTCCATCCAGAATGGGTGGTCTATTTCCAAAAACTCCTTCTTTGTCCATAGTGCCAGAAAGTGATATCCCTAGATCTCACCCAGTAATACAGGCAGGGTGCCTGCTCTGATGCCAATTGAAATTCTGGCTGCAGATACTCAATGTCACGTTCAATGTTATGACACCGTATCTGACTTACTATATGACAGTAAATACAAAAGCAATAAAGAACACAGTCAATTGTTTACCCAGTTCAGTGTGCAACAACACCTACTCTGGGGGCTACCAAGCCAGGGAGGAAATCCACTATAAGAGATGTTAATTCAAGAATAAACCAACCAGTTTATCTCCTTCACTTAAGACCTACCCAATGCAATTCCAATCTAAGTACAACTTAAACCTGAGTTCCTACTCACTCCCCCTTAATCACAGCAGTGATACATAAAACAATTTGACTTAAGAATTGATGAAGACACTCTTCAAAAACAAACACTTGATTAAGCTTCACAGCTTTTTAATCAAGCAACATAATCACTCTTGCTTCACAGCTTTGAGTGATGCACACAGCTAACTTGACTCTACTTCACAGCTTTAGTCAAGGAACATTCAAACACTCTTGCTTCAAAGCTTTGAGTGCTACACAACCCTTACAATTAGAAACCTATTCCAAGTCACTTATCACAATGATAATTGCTTGGAGTACAATAATCAAACCTAACAGATTACAAATGATCTTCTGATCAATAAAAGGGATGCCTTGCAAAACAGCAGCTCTGTTGAATATATAGCAGCTGCAACTTCAGTTAGGGTTTCCACAAAAACCTAGGGTTAATTCCGTTTGACCTAAAGACCAGGTCACAGGACTTTATTAACCAGGTTAGAGTTGAGCTAGGTTACCCCTCAGAAAACGCAGGATTCTGTTCAGGAAAGACTGAGTTATTTTCCTGAAAAAACTCAGACTTATCCAACCTGCAAACCTGTTAGTTCAGAACAGGATGTCATAACATCTGTTATGACATCTGAGAAAACCTGTCTGTTGATTTAGCAAAATGTGATCATTTTGCAAAATGCTCAGATACACACTTATAAACATCAGTACTTGAATTACAATATTTTTCTGCAAAGGTACCTAATGAGTCAGTACAAACTAAACTAGAATGTTATGACATCAGTCATGACATTCACACATACACTTGGGTTTTACCAAAAATGCAAGCCAATACCTAAACAACTACACCGTTTGAACTCAATACCTTCTGTGAAAATGTAGCCAACTCAATTTGTAAACTTTTGGCACCAGAACCAGCTCGATAAGATGAAAATCGACCAAGTTATGATTTTCTGAACATGACGCATATAAACTTGTCACAAATTTTCTGTACAAAAATACTTGATAAATCCATATTTTTGAAGACCTTCTGATCGAAATTGGCTTCCAGCTGTGAGAGATGAAAACATAGATAATGTCAATACGGAATTTTGGCCACCGGAACGGGTTCAAAACGAGTCAAGATCTTCAAGTTATGAATTTTTTAGCGCGTAAAAACTGCACTTTCAGCACACTTTTTCACCATATTTCTTCAAGAAAACTCACACATTCGGATATCTTTTTTAAAGAATTGACTCTTGAGCCTAACTTGAATTTGAGAATACGTTATCAGAAATATCTTGGTGAAAGAACACCTGAATATGACGCGCCGGGTTGGACTTGTGAATTTTTCTTGAAATGTTTTGAGAAATATGGGAGGGCAAATTTTGGGGTACAACAGTTGCCCCTGTTCAATCTTCTTAGACCTGAGGATGTAGATTGGCTTGCGTGCCTTTCGTGATCTGAAGGTGGAAGATGATTGAACACTAGAGTGCCCAGAAATTTGCACTCGCATAGTAGAATATCAGCAATGTGATGTCGGGAATGGGCTTATAGATGCCATTTGGAAGTGTAGTGGATAGGAGGATGGGCTTATAGATGCCATCTAGAGATATGACCGAACCTTGTCGGGAATGGGCTTATAGATGCCATTGGGAAATGTAATGGACAGTTGAATCTGAATAAGAAATATAATAGCTTCCGTGTCTGGAGCATATCTAGTCTATATCTAATTGCTGACGTCTGAATAAACAGTAGAATGACCGCCGCGTATGGGGTATATCCATACTGCATCTGAGTGAGTGACAGAATGTCACCTGAATCTGGATCATATCTGGAATATCTTTTGAATGAATCTGGACTAAACAATAGAATAGCATCCAGGTCTGGAGCATCTCTAAGTTGTCTTTAGAAGTTTGAATCTGAATAAGCAGTAGAATAGCGTCGGGATCTGGAGCATCTCTAGGCCATCTCTGGAGAGAAATCTGAACAGGCAAAAGAATAACATTCGGATCTGGAGTATCTCTAAGCCATCTCTGACAGGAAACTCTGAATAAGCAAAAGAATAGCGTCCATGTCTGGAGCATTTCCAAGCTATCTCTGAAAGGAAACTCTGAATAAGCAAAAGAATAGCGTCCATGTCTGGAGCATTTCCAAGCCATTTCTGGGAAGAAACTCTGAATAAGCAATAGAATAGCATCCGGGTCAGGAGCATCTCTAAGCCATTTCTGGAAGAAACTTTGAATAAGCAAGAGAATAACATCCATGTCTAGAGCATTTCCAAGCTATTTCTGAATAAGCAACTCTGAATAAGCAACAGAATAGCATCCGGTTCTGGAGCATATCTGAACTATCTCTGAGAAGAAACTTTGAATAAGCAAAAGAATAGCATCCATATCTGGAGCCTTTCCCAGCTATCTCTGAATAAGTAACTCTGAATAAGCAACAGAATAGCATCCGGTTCTGGAGCATATCTGAACTATCTCTGAGAAGAAACTTTGAATAAGCAAAAGAATAGCATCCATATCTGGAGCATTTCCAAGCTATCTCCGGAAAGAAACTCTTGAATAAGCAGAAGAATAGCATCCATGCCTGGAGCATCTCTAAGCTATCTCTGAAGAGAAAATCTGAATAAGAAAAAGAACAACATCCATATCTGGAGCATTTCCAAGCTATCTCCGAAAAGAAACTCTTGAATAAGCAGAAGAATAGAATCCATGCCTGGAGCATCTCTAAGCTATCTCTGAAGAGAAAATATGAATAAGCAAAAGAACAGCATCCATATCTGGAGCATCTCTAAGCCATTTCTGGGAAGAAACTCTGAATAAGCGATAGAATAGCATCCAGGCCCGGAGCATCTCTAAGCTATCTCTGAATAAGCAACTCTGAATAAGCAACAGAATAGCATCCGGTTCTGGAGCATATCTGAACTATCTCTGAGAAGAAACTTTGAATAAGCAAAAGAATAGCATCCATATCTGGAGCATTTCCAAGCTATCTCTGAATAAGTAACTCTGGCGATATACAGGTATCGAATCCACAATCAATCGCTCACAGATATGCCCTGGCTAGATACAGGTATTGAATATGGAATTGCGACAGTTGATAGTAATCATCTTTGGATTGACCTTTTTTCCTGAAAAGGAAAAACGTTATCTGTATGCAGTGTCATGATGCATGAACTGCATGATATTAAGATGTCCTAAAAAATAAATGAGATTTGTGATATGATGTGTATGCATGCTATAATGTATGAAGATGTGATGTTTATGAATGTATTTTCGTCTAGGAAAAGAAATCCTTGACGGATGCCGGGAAGTTAACTCCTGGGCTGACGTCGAGAGTAGAGTCTCTCGCTTCCGCTGGGGATGATGATTGCAAGAATAAACTAGTGGGAGAAGATGACTCCTGTTGGGGAATAAACTTGGCGAAGAGATTACTCTGCGGGGAATTACTCTGTGGGAAGAGATACTTCGCCGAGATTTTAACGATAACTCCGCTGGGGATTCCGTTGATAAGCCCTGTTGGAGGATTTGATGAACTCCGCTGGGGATAGGAAGAACTTCGCTGAGGACGATCTTTCCGTTGTAATTAGCTGAGGATAACCCAGTTATAAGCTCTGTTGGGGAATAACCTTTGAACAAAGCCGGGGAGATGCTTTCACGCTCTGCGGGGGATAAGCTTCCAGAATATACTGGGGATAAGCTTCCAGAAATCTACTGGGGAGATTGATTCAACTCTCCTGGGAAGACTTTTGAATTGTACTGGGGAAATGGCTCCACTGGGGTGTCTGGTATTCCGTCGGGGAACAATCTTATATTTCTGTCGAGGAATATTAAGACTGCCGGGGATGCTTGCTGAGGAACATATGTATACTCCGCTGGGGAATATTGAGATTTTCTGGGGATACCCAACTTCCTTAAGGCTGACAGTAGACTAACTCTGCTTGGGGAGAGCGTTGCTGAGTTGCTGTGGGTACTGTGCCTTTTCAGGGCTGACGGGAGACCAACTCTGCTCGGGGGAGAGTATTGCTGAATCTGTCTTACTCCCGGGGGAGTGAAGGTATCTTGGTTACGTTCTTCAGCTGAATCTACCTTGTATCTTGTGGACAAAGCAGCTAGTACAATTTGGACCATTCTTATTGCCCCAGCTTCTGTGGGAGAAGGTACCTGTGAAGGCGCTTGATGACTGCCGATTTGACAAATCTTCTTCTGGTAGGCAAGTGACGAGATGACGGGACATAGTCGTACGCTTTTGTTCCCTAATTTTTGCCTAGACCGCCCTTTCGGGTTTTCAGTCCACCGGGATACCCATTTTTACCCAAGCCACCTTTTCAGGTTTTCGACTTGCCGGGTGTACAGATTTTTTCATTTTCATCCCTTATTTTTGCCCGAACCCTTTTGGTTCGCCGGGAAGCCCTTATTTTTGCCTAGGTGTGTCAACCTAGCGGGTCTTTGATTCTGCGTAGAGTTTTTCCGACTATATCCACGCTCTCAAGATGTAGGGAGGTGCCCCTGTCAGTAGTGTTGCGTTGCCCTACTATCAGAAGATCTTCGTTTGATCGTCCAATGCCCCAAGTGATCTAGATGGAGACTTGCCCCTGGTATTTGGCATTTGAGAGATTCTCCGAATCTTGACTTAACTGCCCCAGATGACGGACTTCGATCATGTCTGCCCCTTGGTTGGAAGTGCTTTTGTTCACTAGATATTCTTCGTGCGAACTTCTATGTTGTTCAAACAAATAGTCATATGCAAGCAATGTTATATCAGAAATGCAAAGCTTATGTCTGTCTTGAAGTTTTTGAAAATGCATTTTTTTCCTAAAAACAAGTGAATTTTTTGTAAACTGTGATGTCAACTCGTTATTTTACCGCAAGCCTTAAGGAGTCAGGATACCTTTCGTAACAGTATGCCTTCGAACTAACCCATGCTTCAGCTAGGACTTTTAAGGGTTATAATGTGGCCTGGTTCACGGTTTAAGAAACAAAAGATAAAGGCTCAAATTATATTTGTACCCACCCGTTCTTCGTGATGTTCTTCAAACCTAAACTCAGCTGATCGTGCGTTAGACCTTGTTTGAGTCTTTGTCCTGATATTCCAATGATGGTTCGGATATTGACAATTTATTTTGAATAGGCAGTCATTCCTTTTTTGGTTGAGGGTTTGTAGGACCTCTTTCTTTTTGATTTCGTTATCCCTGTTTTTTGCCTGAACTGTTTCTCTTGTGATTACAGTCAGCGGGATGCCCCAGTTTTGTAAGTCTCCTTCATAGATTTTGACTTAGTGGGCTTTTATTTTTGAAATAACGACTGCCTGTCTTTATGATTATTCGGAACCATCACTGTCTTTTGTATTGGAAGGACTCCTTTGATGCTGTTCATTGTGCACCTGGATCAACTGAGAAGACTACCCTGCCCCAGGTTATGATTAAGGGTTTTAATTTTTTGTGAAAAGCAAAACTCCTACTTCTTTGGCTTGAAGGGGTTGACGAGGGATTATCTTCCTTATAACTCCAGTGTTTAGGATTGAAAACAATTCCTGTACTTCATCAGCGGGGTCTGTTCAAAAGCATACTGTAAAGATCATGGTATCGTTTTCGTCATCCTCCCTCAAGAGGCTTAGAATTATTAATCGAGAGTTTGAACATCACAAAAATGGAAGCAGTTTGAATATAGCGAATGCGAATATATTGATTCAAAACAGACATATGCGATGCATTGATAAAGTAATAAAGTTTGCTATGACAATAATTGTTTGAACAATCAAAGAAAAATACAACTTGAACATTCGAATGAACAAAAGTTTTCAGTGATTTGGCAAAGGAGCAGTGATTATGTTTGGAGTCTCTGGTGCTTCAAACTGGATTTCCTTGGCGTCAATCATGTCTTGGACCTTGTTCTTCAGAGCCCAACAGTTGTCCGTAGTATGCCCCGGGCTATCAGAATGGTATACGCACCTATCGTTGGGATGATAGTTAGGAGCATAAGTGTTTGGATTTCGGAGAGGAGCCCTTAAGGTAATCAGCCCTGCCTTCAACATTTGTTGTAGCGCTTGATTCAGTGACATGTTGATCTTAGTGAATTTCCGTTTGGGTGAGACCTCCTTACGTTGATGCCCCTGTCTTTGCTGAGCAGGCATAGGATTAGAGATCTGGGTTGCCCCTACATGCTGATCATGACGACTCTTTTTACCATGCACAGCATTGGACTCCTTCTTCCCACTGTAAGGCTTTTTCTGAGTATCCGAAGGTGCAACTTCTTGAATCTTTCCAGCCTTGATACCAGCTTCAATCCTCTCCCCGGTCAAAATCAGATCTGTAAACCCAGCAGAAGAATTACCGATCAGATGGTGGAAGAACGGACCAGACAAGGTCCCTAGGAACATATCAACGAGCTCACGGTCAGTCAAAGGCGACTGCACCCTTCCAGCCAGGTCTCTCCACCTTTGCGCATACTCCTTAAAACCTTCACCCGTCCCAAGTGACATACCCTGGAGTTGGGTACGCGTGGGAGCGAGGTCGGAATTATACTGATACTGCTTGTAAAACGCAGTAGCCAAGTCCTCCCAGTTACGAATACTGGTTCCATCCAGCTGATAGAACCATTCGAGTTGAGTCCCTGAAAGACTTTCCTGGAAGAAATGGATCCATAGATTCTTGTCAACAGTGTAAGGTTGGATCTTCCTTACATAGGATCTGAGATGCAGCTTAGGACAGGAAGCCCCGTCGTACTTCGCAAAGGCAGGCGCCTTGAACTTGTGAGGGATCACCACCCCAGAAGATAAGCCTAGGTCTCCAAAGTCCAACCCGGGTACACGTTGAATCTCCATAGCATTTAACCGGTCCTCCAACTGTTTGTACCTGTCCTCAGCTGGAGGGTACTGTTCATCATTGAAATTCGTCTCGTTGTCGGGGACCACGGGACTAGGAACCTTTCTCTCTTGGGGACTGTCTTTGCCCACAGATGGGGTAGTTAGCTCAGCCTCATTTTGTGATCCATTCCCAGATTTGCGTCTAGGGTTGAACAGCACAGTCCTCTTCTTCTTCTTCTTCTCTTTCAGAAGCATAGTCTTCAAATCCTGTTGACCCTGGGCTAGGCTCATAACCATCTCTTGGAACTGGGCATTCTGGGCCTGGAGGGCCTTGATATCTTGTTCATTGGATGATTCAGGGTTCATGATGATTGCTGAAATAAACAGCGAAGAAGATAAGTGACCTGTAAAAAGGGTACTTGTAATGCAATGATATGTATGTATGCATGCAATGTTTTCAAGGATCTCGCGGGGTAAACAAGAAAAATTATTAGAATCTGGTATCTTGATTGAAGGAACTTCCTGTTGTTGAGAGTCCTTCTTCAAGAGTCAAGGCTCACCATATCGAGTGGGTCATAGCCCCTGACTCAAGTTATCAACCTTGGCTAGAGGAAAATAAATCCCCTTTTGCCCCTTGCTAGACATTTGGTTCATCATGACCTGCATCACAGACCCTTGAGACCCTTGAAATGAATTAGTCTTTATGTAGGATGCATGCAATGGTATGATGTTATGCTATGCATGGAGTGATGTAAGTAGGCCCTGTAATGAGTCCCAATTAAGGATTGTAAACAAAACCTGCAAGGAACCCGTGTTGTTAGATAACAAGTATGCAAGTAGTTCAAGTATGAAGGCACACAAGTCACACAAGAGAGCCCTTAGAGTTTAGGCCAACATGAAGTTTGGGGTACTACCCTCTTGAAGTTGGTGGGCTCAAAAACCTGTCCTATCAAAAGTAACCGGGTTCTAAGGAGCTCAATATCATTGGGTTGTTTTCTGTGTTCATTGTTTTGATTTAGCCACTGAACTGGCGATCAAAATATTCCAAGAAAATAACCCTCAATGAGTGTAGTATCGAGTATCTACCAACTTCGGACTGCACCAAAGTCGGTCAACTCACTATCCTAAAGAGGCCAGGATGGTCAAGTAAGGTTCCTAAGGTCAGTTGATGCTTCACGACACCACGCGGCGGCCCCGTACTCTCCTTGACTTGACTCAAGGGTTACCGGTACTCACCAAAGTGCCACATCAACGTAGCAAACTGCTTCAACCGTGTCGGTATACCCCGCACAGTTCCCTCACAGTTTTGTTGCTACTTTCTAAAAGGTATCCCCCAGATCCGGGTTAGGATCTATGAAACTCCCAAAACAGGCCCACAATATTAAAGCAATCAAAACAGGTAATTGAAAACATAAGAGTGGTCTAATCCTAAGGTACACCTGACTTACAATATCCCCAGCAGAGTCGCCAGTTCTGTGATCGGTGGAAATATAACTGACTGTTTAAAGCTGGTTCGCGAAATGTCGCGGTAAGCAAGAGTCGCCACCGTCTTTTATGTTCTCCAACATGGAAAGGACAAAAGCACAGCAAAATTCCTTTTTGAGAATGTATCTCGGTTCGGGAGGTAGATTATAGAAAGGGAAGGTGTTAGCACCCTTTCTATCCGTGGTTATCCACGGGCTCTTAGGTACTTGCTCTTATGTTTTCAAAAATTTGTTTGCTTTTCAAGTGTGTGTGGGTTTTCAAAAAAAAGTTTTGTTTGAAAAATTTCTAAGTAACTCTTGTATCTGTCCTCAAGAGTGTATGAAAAATTTGTTTGAAAACTTTTAGAAAGTGTAGGTGCAAAAAGTTGTTTTTTTTGTTTTTGAAAGAGCAAGTACCCAGGAGAAATCTACCTACTCTAAGGAATTAAGCTGTGTAAGAGTCCTTTAGACAGTACTATCCCACTATAGAGAAGTAGGAAGCACCGTCGTTGGAGTTATTCGGGTCAATTCGATTATAGGGACATGTGTGGTCACCAAAGCAATAGTAGGACGCTTTAGTGGTAACCCTAATGTCCTAGATCCTTTTTATCCGAGGAAACCGTTTCGAGGCAACTGGATCTTTAGACAGGAGGGCGACCTCTAAAACACCCTATACTTGACGACCACGTTCGAGGCAACCAGTGAGGCGTACCCTAAGAGTGGCATGTGTGAGTGTGTCGAGTTTCAGTTTATGTTATCTTTGTACATGTTATGGTGAGCTACGATTGATTTTATTTTAAGGATAAGTCTTGTCATGCATAGCCTAATTAACATACATCTAGCAATTAATAGTTGCGGAATTTAAATTGCGGAAATTAAATCTAAACTATTACAAGGCGTCGGGTATTTACATCGCCAAAAACAAACCCTTTAATTTAAATTGCGGAAAGTAAAATAAAGCAATAAATAAATAAAGTCCTAATTAAAGTTATTACATTCCGGAAGCAAGTACAATAATATGGAAAAATGGATCGCGTGCGGGAAATTAAATTGGATGCGAGTTTTTTGGGTTTTGACCCTTTTTTGAAAGAAAGTGATTTTTTTGGTTATTTTTGAATTAAATGGAATTAAATTAAATGAACAATTAAATTAAATTAAATAATGAACATATTTTTGGATTTTTGAGTTTTTAAAGAAATAAAATAAATTGAACTAATGCTAATAAAAACCTAATATTCTAAATTGATTTTAAATATTGCAAAAAATATCAAAAGTTAAATCTAATTAAAGCTAAATTGATTAAATTAATTTATTTACAAAAATAAAAGTGATGAAGTTAATTTTAATAAATAAAATATTTTTTTTGTGTTTTTGATTTTAATAGGAAAAATGTTAATTGGTTAGTGATTAATAAAAAGAATAACGATTAATTAATTAAAGGAACATAATACAAATAGAGAGAAAGTTTTGGAGTATACGAGCCTGATTGGAGGGGTGAAACAGCTGTTGGCGTCATGTGTAAACTGTTTTGTTTTGGCCATTTATATTTTGGCTTTTGGCCATTTGTGTTCTGGCTTTTGGCCATTTGTGTTCTGGCCTCAATGTTCCTTAACCTTCTCAGGATGTCTGTCTCGCCATGTATTGGTGTCATGTGTAAGCTGTTCCGTTTTGGCCATTTGGCTTTTGGCTTTTGGCCATTTGTGTTTTGGCCTCAACGTTCCTTAATAAACCTGCAAGGGATCCTGTCTAAATCTGCAGTGTTGAATCTCATGAACACATTAAATAAATTACTATATATAATAAAATACAAATAAAGTCAATATATGAAGAAATTTAATGTTTAGGCACAATATGACATGTATGAATGATTATACCCTTTTGATCATGGAGATCAAATCAATCTTACCTTTATTGGAAAAGTAGTGACATTAATGCTTTTATGCCCTTTTAATCATGGAGATCAAGCCAGCCTTACCCTTACTGAAGAAGTAGTGAGATGTTGGTTTGTAACTGAGATGGCTTGTTTGTAGTGAGAGAGAGATTTGTAATAAGGATTTCAAGGTTTTAAGGATCTTGAAAGAATTTGATATTCTAACAGTGTTGTGGCAAAGTTTTTTTCTCTTTTTTTCTCCTCCCTGGTTTGTGTAAAAAGAATGTGATTATATAATGGAAATTAGGGTAAAGAAAATGGGCTTTGAATATGCAATTGGACCTCCAATGTTCACTTGAGTTCGTCACTTTCCAGGCTAAATAGAAGGGATTTAAGTGCAATTTTTGAAGTTGAAATGTGAAAACAAAATGTAGCCTATATCGAAAACTAACTCCTGTCCGAAAATCGAGTCAATCGGATAAACGGTGAATTAGTTATGAATTTTTGAAGTTTCAACTCAGACAAACTTATTTTGGGCTCCAGTGTCGACTCTGACACGTTCTTCAATAAAAAACTTGTATTGATCGGAGCATAATACGGTCTCTACTTTTGAATCAAAGTTGTAAATCTATGAGTCAGTGACCTTGTGTAAAAATATGAGCCAAATCCGATAAAAATTGACCGAGTTATGAATTTTCGAAGTTTCGGCCTAGATGAAATAATATTCAGCATTCAGGATTTTCAGCGTGTCAGGCACTCTAAGTAAAAAACGAAGGCCTTTTGAATACCGTTAGAACTCAATACCTTCTGTGAAAATATAGCCAACTCAATTTGTAAACTTTTGGCACCGGAACCAGCTCGATACGATGAAAATCGACAAAGTTATGATTTTCTGAACATGACGCAAATAAACTTCTGTCACAAATTTTCTGTACGAAAATACTTGATAAATCCACATTTTTGAAGACCTTCTGATCGAAATTGGCTTCCAGCTGTGAGAGATGAAAACGTAGATAATGTCAAGACGGAATTTTGGCCACCGGAATGGGTTCAAAACGAGTCAAGATCTTCAAGTTATGAATTTTTTAGCGCGTAAAAACTGCACTTTCAGCACACTTTTTCACCATATTTCTTCAAGAAAACTCACACATTCGGATATCTTCTTTAAAGAATTGACTCTTGAGTCGAACCTGAATTTGAGAATATGTTATCAGAGATATCTTGGTGAAAGAACACCTGAATATGACGCGCCGGGTTGGACTTGTGAATTTTTCTTGAAATGTTTTGAGAAATATGGGAGGGCAAATTTTGGGGTACAACACCTACTATTAAGGAGTAGGTAGCTCCACCGTTGGAGTTTAAGGGACAATCGAAAGGGACGAAAGGGACAATTATGATCACTAAAGCAATCGCTAGGAAACCTTAGTTGTTACCCTAGAGTCCTAAAGATCTTTCTGAGGCAACATTCGAATGGGTCATTTTGATCTTTTGAACTATAGGGCAACCACTAAAACTCCCTATACTTCATGATCGTTTATCGAAGGCAACTGAAGTGGGGCAAACCCTAGGAGTGAGCATGTGCAAGTGTTTGTTTTTCAGTTATTTATCTTTGCATAATTAGGGTTTTCTACTGTTTTAAATTATGATCTTTTGCGCATACAATCCTATTATCAATCATCTAACAGTTTATAATAATGTAAGTAAAAGTGCGAGAAATAACCTAACTATTACAAGGCTTTGGGGAGGGGGATTACATAATCAAGA
Organism: Vicia faba; assembly: GCA_948472305.1. Taxonomy (NCBI): domain Eukaryota; kingdom Viridiplantae; phylum Streptophyta; class Magnoliopsida; order Fabales; family Fabaceae; genus Vicia; species Vicia faba. The sequence goes on along the minus strand of CATIWC010000246.1, from coordinate 169,338 downwards.
ACCGAGGGAAAACAATAAATAAAAATAATAATAAACCTAATTAACTATTACAAACTCGGAGCAATTACATTAATTGGAAAAATAAACAAATAAATGTGTGCGATGAAATTAAATACGAGGAATTAAAATTAAATTCAAAGGTATTTGATCAGTGAATAAAGAAAAAATACTTTTTTTGGGTTTTTTGAGAAAAAGTAATTAACTTTGCAAATTAATCTAATTCTAATTAATTTTAATTATGAAGAAAAAGAATTTAAGTTATCCTAATTAACCTAATTAAAAAATAGAATTAAATATTTTATAAAAAAACCTAATTCTAATATTTTTTGTGTTTTTATGATTTTTGATTGAATTAAAAAAAACAATGATTTTTTTATGAAAAAATAATTAAAACAAATAATTAAAATAAGAAATTAAAAAAGAAAAAGAATGGGCCTAGTATGAAAAATAATTCTGGGGGTGTGAGGAGTTGATTTTCCAGGCCCAGAATAGTTGGCCCATTTGCGCTGGATCCAGTGGGGATCACCTTCAAGGAGTGCACCGTGTGTTGCGCTTGTGATATGTTAGATCTGGGCCATGTGATGATCCAATGATGAGATGTTGAGGTGTATGGTAGGCGCGTTTGGGCTGATAATACCAGATCTGCAATCAAACGTTAGGAAAAATATTATGTAGGAGGCAAGGATCGAACCCCTGACCTCCTACACACGCGCGCCTTGAAACCTTCTCTCTTTGCCATCTGTGCTGGATTGTTAGTCATGCATATAATCAAATAAAATGAATATAACGTAAACAGAACGCTATGCCCAGAAAAATGCGCGAATTTTAAACGAGCCAGTGGTATGCTGCCACACCCTCATCTTCTTCCCCAGGGACTATTGTTTTAGAAAGAGCTTTTATCTACGGACGAACTCGTCACTATAGGCTATAGTGACGGTTCTTGTGCGTGGCTACAAACCTGCAAACATTCAAAATGCAATACAAGCAGAATACATTCCATCCAAAGCCATGGATCAATTGTAAATTAACCCCTGAACACGAAGAGGTCCTCAATTTGGCCTAATTTTGCTTCTAACTAGGGTTCCCCATACCTGCACTCAAACTCCAATCAAAGCATTCCAATACTTTATAAATATGATAACAAACATAGATATATAATCAAAACATGTTTATGATGCAAGAATGATTGTAACCGGGTTTTGAAAAAAGGGCAAATCGTGAAGGTGCTAGCGTGTTACTTGATGCTTCAGGCCTTGATAATGCTTGCAATCACTTCATAGGATGCCCAGGGATGTGTTTTGATCCTTGGAATGGCTTGAAACGGCCTGTAGACAGGAATCTGATTTGCACTTTTTTGACAAAAAGTTGACCTTTGTTCTTGCTCTAGGGAGGCAGGCTGCGTGTGAATTCTCCTCCTTAGGGTTCACAATGCTTTGTTATAAGTAGTGAATCAGATTAGGTCAATAGAATTATCAAAAATCCAAAGGTATAATGGCCTTGAAGTTTGATTCAAATCTTTCCAACATTGGAGATTTCCTCTTGTTTTTGGAGCTTGCACGATTTGTTTCATGTTATAGAGCTTGCATGATCCATAATTCAATGCAAAACAAATCTCATTCCCTTAATTTGATTTATTTTTATTTAATTTGATTTAATTTGAATTTACTTGATGTTTAAATGAATAAAAATCAAAATAAATTAAATAAACAAAAATAAAAAGGCATGGAGGGTCCCATAGGTCGTGGACCATGCTAGGACTGAGATTCAATCTTGAAAAGATGGGCCCATGTGGAAAAAAATGCAATTTTGGGCATTGTTGACTTTGTGCAAATTTCCATAAATGGCCAACTTTGACAGTGCATATCTCTTTCAATTTTGACCCTAAGAGGGTGTTCTTTGACTTTTTAGAAATATTAGGATGTCCCCTAAGCAACCTCTTTGGTTTAATCTCAATTGGATCTTCCATGTTCATGTAAGAAGCTTTGACCCAAAAGGTGTTTTTGTTGACTTTTTGAAATGACCTATAATGTCTGAATTTTTATCTTTTCATGAGTGCATTTCTTGAACTTGAGGACTGAATATGAGTTGTAGGGAATTGGATTCTCTTCACAATGAGCCTTAGATGAGAAATTTCTGATAAAGTATGAGAAAGTTATGCTTGATCAAAGTTTGGTTGACTTTTCCTATAGAAACCCTAATTTAATAACTTTTGAGTTTTGGTGAATTAGGAGCATTCCTTGAGGAATCATGATCAACCCTTTATCAAATGATGGTTGTTACTTCAAAATGGTGATGTTGACCAAAAATCTTTAAGTTTGACTGTATGTGGATCACAGTTGACTTTTGCCCTAGCACGGTTAATTTTCAGGCATTTGAGCTATTGATTGAGCAAACTTCTTGTGCAAGGCATGAAACTTGGCATGAATGATCTTGGGGACATATTAGGGCAATGGAAACCATTTAGGACCCTTGGAACTCAAACATCTTGATGAGGACTGAAACTCTAGTTTAAGGCTCATTGTCTTAGGAAGAGGATTTGTCTGGTCAATCCTTAGTCAATCTTGAGCAATTGAGGACCTCTAGGAGTGTGTTTTGTGTAAAAATTGGAGGGTAAATTTTGGGGTACAACACCCAAATGTGGAGAGACTTATCTTGAAGGGTCCAACCTCCCTTGTTTGACCGGGAATTAGTTGATATGTTCATAGATATTCTGACAGGCCCATTCTTTAATCATCTGATAGGGAGTTCTTCATCTGGCTTTATTGAGCTAATTTTGACAGGAGAAAGAGTTGAAAGTGGTATTAAGAGTGGGAAGATTCTAATAGCTGCAACTACTAATGTTGTGAAGAAGCCATTCAGTGGTAAAAAAGAAACTAATGTTGTCTATGGCCAGAAGGGCCATAGTAAAAATGACTGCCATTAGTTTGTCGGGGCGGTATTGATCTCTAATCCAGTGCCTGTTCCATAACCACAACAGGGAAACCGTCAAAGGCCAGACGCTTCGTCAAGGCAGTTTACCAAGATCGACATGCCATTATCTCAGGCATTACAACATTTGTTAAAGGCTAAACACATTTCCCTGTGGGATCCTCCTCAGAATCCCGACACATCCTCTCCAAAGTACAATCCAAATGCGAGGTGGCCTATCATTCAAACAGTTCTGGGCACGACACCAACAATAGTTGAGCCCTGAAAAGCAAGATTCGGGACATGATTGATAACAAGGAAATTGAGTTCGACCCTCCAGAGACTCCGAACGTGATTACTGCACCTATGCCGAAACATGACAAAGGCATAAGTTCTATTGAAGATGTTTTGTATGTTACTTCTGTAAGCAATGTGGTTACTCCTCTCTCAACAGTCAAGGAGAATTTGCTACAAGCCGGCTTATTTTCGGGTTGTGTTAAAGAATGTTATTGCTATTCAGTTCAACCCATTGGCTGCGGGTTACTGAAGAAAGGCGTTCAACGCCTTATGGATGAACATGTAATTTTGATTGAGAAATTTCCATATGTTGAGAATTTGTGCCAAGATTTTTCTGTCATATCTGGTACTCCTTTCAGGATCACTTCCAAGGGTCCTGTAAGGATTACTTCCAATCCAAAAGCAGCTCCTTTAATCATTACAACACCTGGGCCCATCCCATATTCCTCGGAGAAGGCGATTCCATGGAATTATGGGTCTGACGTCTATTACCACGACGTTAAACAAGAGTTGTCTGACAAAGATGATGAAGAGGTTGATCCCAATATTAAAAATATTGTGGGGACCAGCAAAATTATTAGAAGCGGAAGGATTTTCTCCCAAGAAATCTCTCCACTTGTTTAAATCATAATTAACAAGACAGCTGACGAGGCTCGGGGTAAAGAGCCAATGATAGATCTTGTTCAGATAGAGGCGCCAAAAGAAGCTATAGTCAAGGACACCTCTGGACAAGAGCTGGAAGAGGTTTTGAAAATCATCCGCAAGAGCGACTATAAAATTGTTGAACAGTTGGGGCATACCCTGTCCAAAATATCCATGTTATCTTTACTATTGTGTTCTGAAGCCCATGCGCAGGCTTTAGTAAAATTCTTGAAGATTGCTCATGTGCCGCAAGAAATTTCGGCTGACCAATTTGGAAGTTACGTATCGAGTTTAACAACTGATAATGGATTAGGCTTCTCCGATGCTGACCAGACTCCAGATGGGAAAATCATAATAGGGCCATGTATGTCTCCATTGAATGCAGGGGCACTACGTTGGCTCCTGTGTTAATTGATATTGGGTCTTCTCTAAATGTTCTGCCAAAGGGTGCTCTAGACATATTAGATTGCGAAGGGGATGTGCTGGAACCCAGTGAAACTATAGTTCAGGCCTTTGACGGGTCCCAAAGAAAGGTACATGGAGAACTGGACCTTCCTATCAAAGTGGGTTCACAGATCTTTGAATTCACCTTCTATGTAATGGACATCTGGCCAGTTTATTCTTGTCTATTAGGATGCCCCTGGATCCATGGGGCAGGTGTTGTTACCTCCACCTTACACCAGAAATTAAAGTATCCTAGTAAAGGAAAGATTATTACTGTCTGCGGAGAAGGAAAGTACATGGTCAGCCACCTGAATTCATTTTGGTACATGGAGATGGACGGATAATTTATCGAGACTCCATGTTAGACCTTTGAAGTGATTTCCCATGTTGTTGTTGAAGATATTTCTACCATTCCAAAGACCACCAAGGTTCCGCACAAGATGGCTTCCTTAAAAGATGCCAAAGCAACTATAGAAGATGGTGTTTGTACTATTTGGGGTCAGCTTCCTAATATCCCTTACAAATCTGAGAAGTTTGGTTTGGGCTTTACTGCATAAGGTCAAAGGGTTGTTCGTTGCACTCGAGCTGGAAGACCTCCATTCGGTGTCAGCAACAATGGATTCAACGCAATAAAAGATGTTGACAGTGTTTGTGATCTCAGTAACTGGGTCTTTGCTACCATTGGCAACGGGCTTAGCAACTAGAAGGCAGAAGACATTATCCCTATCTCCTTTAGTCAGGAGTAATACCTATTTTTGTTTTATTTCTTTCAGAAGTTTGGTGATGTAATTTATTTTAAAAGAATGACTTTAAACCTTATGTCTTACCCAGGGCACAATGGTTCATTCGTTAAGGATTGTCATTTCATAATTCATATTTTCATTTAAATAAAAGCATTGGACGTTTTGCATTCAAATTTTGTGCTCTCTATCTTTCTTTTACTTTACTGCACTTTCAAATAGCTATGCATTCTTACACACACCCATACACTACATTGTAGATCCATATCCACTCTTGATCTCGTTGATAACAATTATGCTATTGCTCTTAATACAAGAAGAAAAGGCTATCCGACCACACGAAGAAAAGGCTATCCATATCCATATCCGATCTACCAAGTCGAGGACGAAGGTGAGGAAGATTATAAAATACCACGAGAACTTGCCAGACTCTTAATACAAGAAGAAAAGGCTATCCGACCACACGAAGAGTCGATTAAAGTGGTAAACTTGAGTTCTGAGACATAGAGAAAAGAGGTTAAGATAGGCGCCAACTTAGAGGGAAGTGTCAAGAACAGATTGATTCAAATTTTGCACGACTATGTTGAGATATTTGCTTGGTCATACAAAGACATGCCAAGGCTCGATACTGATATTGTGGTTCACCATCTGCCAATGAAAAAGGGTTTTTCTCCGATTAAACAGAAAGCTCATCACATGTGCCCTGAGATGTCAGAGAAAATCAAGGTTGAGGTTATGAAACAATTTAATGCAAGTTTATTAGCAGTGACGTCATATCCTTAATGGGTTACATATGTTGTTTCGGTACCAAAGAAAGATGGCAAGGTACGTATGTGTAGATTAAAGGGATCTGAATAGAGCGAGCCCCCAAAGATGACTTCCCGCTGCCACATATTGATGTCTTGGTCGACAACATCGCTCAGCACAAGGTATTCTCCTTCATGGATGGTTTCTCGGGTTATAATCAAATCAAGATGGCACCCGAAGACATGGAGAAAACTCCCTTCGTTACACAGTGGGGAAGTTTCTGTTACAAGGTCATGCCTTTTGGGTTGAAGAATACCAGGGCAACTTATCAGCGGGCCATGGTAGCCTTATTTCACGACATGATTCATCATGATATAGAAGTCTACATCGAAAACATGATAGCAAGGTCACAAACTGAAGAAGAACATCTTGATCATCTGCGTAATTTATTTGAAAGGCTGAAGAAGTACAAACTAAGGCTAAATCCCAACAAATGTACCTTTGGGGTGAGGTCTGGAAAAATCGTAGGTTTCATCGTCAGTGGTAAAGCTATTGAAGTTGATCCCGCAAAAGTTAAAGTTATTCAAGAAATGTCAGCTCCCTTCACCGAGAAGGAAATCAGAGGTTTCTTAGGACGACTGAATTACATTTCCCGATTCATTTTCCATTTGACTGCTACTTGTGAACCAATCTTCAAGCTGTTGAAGAAAGATCAATCAGTAAAATGGAACGATGACTGTCAAATGGCCTTTGATAAAATCAAGGAGTACTTACAAGAACCTCCTATTCTGAAGCCACCAATTGAAGGAAGACCTTTAATTATGTACTTAACAGTGCTAGAGAATTCAATAGCGTGTGTACTGGGGAAACATGACGAGTCTGGTCGAAAAGAGCATGCAATATACTACCTTAGCAAAAAGTTTACCGACTGTGAAATAAGATATTTACTACTTGAGAAAACTTGTTGCGTTTTGGCATGGGCTGCTCGCTGACTAAGACAATATATGTTGACCCATACTACTTTATTGATCTCTAAAATGGATCCCATTAAATACATATCCGAGAAGCCAACCCTCTCCGGAAGAATAACCTGGTGGAAAACGGTCTTAACAGATCACGACATTTAGTACACAACTCAAAGAGCAATCAAAGGAAGTGTAGTGGTAGATCATTGGGTACATCAAGCTGTAGACGACTATCAGTCTATGAATTTCGAATTCCTGGATGAGAACATTATGCTAGTTACAAATTGTGAAGAGCTTGGACCGTATGAAGGACCTGAGCTAGGATCTCGATGGAGTATGGTTTTCGATGGAGCTTCTAACGCACTTGGTAACGTGATCAGTGTTGTAATTATATCTCCCCAGGGTTGTCATACGCCTTTCACTGCCAGACTTTGCTTTGAGTGCACCAATAATTTGGCTGAATATGAAGCGTGCATCATGGGTATTAAAGATGCTATTGACCTGAGAATCCAATTCCTGAGCGTATATGAGGATTCAGCCTTGGTAATCAGTCAGTTCAAGGGAGAATGGGATATGAAGCATCTGAACCTTATCACATACTGAGAGCATGTGTTAACCTTAATCCTGTACTTTGAGGAGATTACGTTTGAGCATATTCCACGAGAGGAGAACAAGTTGGGAGATGCATTAGCTACAATGTCATCCATGTTCAAGATCATATGGGACAATAAAGCTCCTAGAATTACTATAGAAAGACTGGATGAGCCGACACACTGCTATGAAATTGACATTGACGGAGTAGAAGTGAAGCCTTGGTTTCATGAAGTGAAAAGATATCTTGAGGCTCAAGAGTACCCTGAAGGGGCATCTACCAATGACAAGAAATTCCTATGGAGGTTCTCGACTAAGTTCTTCCTAAGCAAAGAAATTTTATACAAGCATAATCATGATTCGACTCTACTTCTATGTATGGACAAGAAAAAAGCAGAAAAGATTATGGAAGATATGCATGAAGGTATCTTTGATACTCACTCCAGTGGACATACTATGGCTAAGAAGATTTTGAGAGCAGGTTACTATTGGTCGACTATCGAAACCGGCTGTCACCACCACTCGAGAACTTGTCATAAGTGTCAGATTTACGCTGATAAAGTTCATGTGCCTCCAGATCCTATGAATGTTTTGATAACTCTTTGGCCATTCACAATGTGGGGAATTGATATGATCGAAGAAATCAAGCCTATTGCTTCTAACGGACATTGTTTCATTCTCGTCGCCATTGACTACTTCATAAAATGGGTTGAAGCAGCCTCGTTCGTCTCTGTTACCAAGAATGTGGTCGCCTGGTTCATAAAACATAATCTTATCTACCGATATGGCATCCCCGAGAGAATCATCACGGACAATGGTACCAACCTCAATAACACTATGATCGCTGAACTGTGCATACAGTTCAAGATCAAACACCATAACTCTTCTCCATATCGACTAAAGATGAATGGCGCAGTGGAAGACACCAAAAATAATATTAAGAAGATCATACAGAAGATGGTCATGACTTACAAAGACTGGCACGAGATGTTACCGTTTGCTCTTCATGGCTATCGCACTTTAGTGTGAGCATCAACTGGGGAAACCCCATTCTCTCTGGTTTATAGTATGGAAGTTGTCCTACCTGTTAAAGTTCAGATTCCTTCTTTGAGGATTATGAAGGATGCAGACTTAGACGAAGACAATTAGATTCAAACCAAGCTAGACCAGTTGAATCTGATTAACAAAAAGAGGCTTGCGGTTGTCTGTCACAATTAAATGTATCAGAAACATATGATCAAGGCGTTCAACAAGAAAATCAAGTATCGGGTATATCAGGCTGGTGGCTTGGTAATAAAGGGCATCATTCTACCGTAAGGTGATCCCAGGGGAAAATCTACTCCCACCTAAGAAGGTCCATTTGTTGTCAAGAAAGTATTTTCGGGCGGTGCTATAATACTAACCACCATGGACGGTGAAGATTTCCCGCACCCTGTGAACGTGGACATAGTTAAAAAATACTACGCACGAAAACAACCCGCTAGGTTGAATAGCCTAGGAAAAAATAAGGGCATCCCAGTAAACCAAAAGGGTTCGGTTAAAAATTAGGGATATATATATAAATGATTGAACACCCGACAAATTGAAAACCTGAAAAGGCGGTTTGGGAAAAAAAGGGTATCCTGGTGGACTGAAAACCCTAAAGGGCGGCCCATGAAAAAATTAAGGATTAAAGCGTACGACTATGTCCCGTTGGATCATTTACAACAAGCTTTATTACCAAAGTCAAAAGTTCAAATGGTACAGATCAGTTCAATCAACTTCTTCCAACAACAAGGGATGAGATGTTCGAAGACATAGGGGCAATAGCGGAGTTGGAACCCAATGAGATTATTTCCACATAGCTATATGTTTTATTTTCACTTCTTACTCTTTTCATTTCATGACAATTTCCTCTTACTAGGATTTATGTCTCTTTGTACAAAATCGTCTGTTTATAGGCAAACTATCAATACAAATACACCCTAAAATTCAAACTTTTTGTTTTTTAATTTTTCTGTTTTGTTTGCAATAACATCCAATGATTAAAATTGAATGAACATATGCATATGAACAGGATTAACTATTAACAAATATATGCATAAGAACAGGAATAAGCATTTACTCAAGAATCTAGGAGTTGGGATGATGTTCAAGCTGTCCACAAATCCCCACAAAGCCACTTCCATGAGATTATTCCCACAGAGTAGTCTTCACAAAATAATCTTCAACAAAGATATATCCCCCACAAAGTAGTATACACCAATCATACTCACCAGTCGAACCCCCCAGCGGATAAAAGAATATGATCTTTTTCTCGGTAATATCACCCACTTACGGAGTTTCAATTAGTACAGTTCATGGAAGTTCTCTTCCCCAGCTGAGTTTATTCCTCCAATACTGTAAAAAACCCTGCAGATTTCTTCTCTCCAGCAGAGCTTATTTCATCAGCAAAAATGTTTCCTCAGTAGAGTATTTCTCCATCAACAGGGTTTATTTCCCAAACAGGGTTTATTTCCCCAATAGATTACAGTCTCCCCAGCTTGAGTCTATTCCTCAGATTGCTACAAATCACCAGCAAAATTCCTCTCCCCAATGAAGTTGCCACTATCCCCAGAATGTTGCTACGAAACCTAGGACCAGACCAGATATCAGCCAACTTTGTCCTCCCCAGATGAGTCGGAACGTATTCCATCTCTTTTATCCCCAATTAGGGTATATAATAATTAAACTCCCCAGTAGAGCGATGAACGACTAATGTTCCTAAACTCTTGTCCCCAAACAGAAGTCAACATTTCCCAATGGAATTTCCTCAAACAGCAAGCAGGAATCCCCAGCAGAAGTTGTAACACCCCAAATTCTACCCGGTAGTTATAATGAAAAACCAGAGTAATTAAAATTTTCCAACACATTTGGGATATCACAATTCAAAATGTTGCAACACATAAATAGATACATAACACTTTAGTTTTCGGAGGATCATATAACAACTTGCATCAGCTTTTAAAACAAAACCACTTATTTTATTAATAACGCAGCAGAATCATAATTACAACTTCAAGTAGCATCATATGTTTGGTTCAACTAAAACGACTTGAGGGGCAACATATTTATTTCATATAATTCAACTTAGGATTCAACAACTAAAACATTTTTAACAAATAAACAACTATTCGATCATTTCCCCAGAGTGTTACGTATTAGAGCGAGCAACCGACTTTGAACTAATAAGGCTAAGCAAATATTCATTCTTGATTACCTGCACGTTACCAATAGAGGGCAACATTCAAAGAGTAAGGGGTGAGATTCTTAAATCTTATAAGTGAGCGCATGATAAATTATATATTAGAATTCAGGAATATAAAATCACCACTTCACAACTTTCAAACATCCTTAATTTCAACAGAATATCAACACGACATAACAACTAATTCACAACCTTTAAATGATACATGTTACAATAAGTCAACAACATAAAGAAACAACAAATCTATCTTCACCACAACTCAAGATGCAACATCAAATGCAACTCAAATACAACACACATGCATGTGGTACCATTGGAGTAGAACTCCTAACTTAAAAACATTTGTCAGTAATCTTGAGGCATAAGGCATAAGCCTTCAACTTAATATTTTGCCAATCCAGGCCAACGTGGTGCCAATCCTAGCCAACTTAATAATGCAAATGTATGTGACTCAATGAATGCAACAATCATATACAACAACAACAATCACCGTCACAAATGCATAAGCTTATATAGTCACTTTACCAATAATTGGAGGTACTCATCGTTGCTTCAACACTGGCCATAGGTCTACAACTTAATCAACTTATCAATCACAACATATAAACGACAACATATTCAACAACAATAATGTATTCAACAACATTGGCATAAACCTACAACTTAATCAACTTAGCAATCACAATATACAAACAACAACATATTCAATAACAACAATGTATTCGACAACCTTGGCATAAGCCTACAACTTAATCAGCTTATCAATCACAACATATAAACAACAACAACAATGTATTCGACAACGACTTATTCACAGCAATAACCAACAACACAATTCCATAAACCAGAACCATTCAACTTATTTCGACTTCGCCTGCAAATCAAATTTATTCTACATAATTCTAACCAAAACAAACCAACTAAAAATACCTATATGTATATACGACTTATTTCGAAAATTTCAACTAATTTCGGTTAACTACTTTTACCGTTCAAATCTACAACTTCTATCGATAACTCTCTGCTAAATTATTGCATCTGCCACTAATATACTAATCTGTTAAATTATTTATTACCAACTCCGCAACTAAAACCATCACTGCTATTTTAATTTATAATCTACTACTAACATAATTCTACTAATTATTAACTCTGCTACTTTATTCTACTGTTCCTCTAAATTTACCACTTATTATTATTTTTGTTATTATCCTCAATCACATAAAACAACTCTACAAAAAAAATGCTACTACTACTAATGTTCCTTCTACTATAACATGCTACTGATAAGAATAGTTTAATTTGTTCTCAAACTGCTTTTGTGTTTAAATAAACTCCAGATTGATACCACATTAACAGTTATATAGCATAGTGTCAGAGAAACAGAAAACTGAAACAAGTGCCCCTGCCTAACACTCAGTGCCTACGACACTTTCCTTCCACCATCACCCTAGTGCCGAATAGCACATCCTCTTTCTTCTCAAGGTTCCCGAATGGCAACCTCCCATATACAACAAGTGCCGAGCGGCACTTCCACCCCAGGCCAATTTTTCTTCTTATTATCTTCGATGCTATTTCATTAAATTTCCTGCTATACTGTCTCGATACCAAATCTATTTCAGAGACAAGTTATAACACAACAACCCTCTTATTCTTAGAGAATTCCATAATCAAATTAATTATTACCACAACAACTTAAGCCAACACAAATCAATAAAACAGTATAATACCACATACTAATTGCTATATACAAAATATCATATACCCCTTTATAGGATAAGAAACCCCACCCTTACCTTAGATTGACGGTTCTATATAATTTTTGGTCGAATCCCGATTGCCATTCGTTGCTGCCATAGCTCTAAACCTTTACTCTTCTTCTTTTCTCCATGTACTGCATACTTTTCTTTTCTCTTTCTCTAAAACCCTTATTCTTCCTTACAGCTACTTCTTATTCTCTCTTCTACTTTACAAAACATAATTCCTTCTTATTCAACTTTAACATATAATTTCTATTATTCTTAATAATTCTATTGGGCCTAATCTTAGCACCCTCACTTTTACCACTATCACAACATAAGCCTAATTAAATAAATAGTCACATAATATAATCTAATATTATTTCCAATAATATTCTTCAACTATGATTGATCCGCACTTTAAATAAAACTAACTCACAAATAATATTATAATAATAGTCCTCCGACTAAATCGTCTAATTTATCCGACTATCAACTTACCGCTCAACTCAACGTATTTATCCAATTATGCTTCTTTAAATAATACTGATAATTCTCAACTTCAACAATTCCAATAATTAAACCCTTAATTAATTTAATTAAATAATTAATTAAATTCGGGGCGTTACAACTCTCCCCCACTTAGAATATTTTCGTCCTCGAAAATCTACTCGATACTACCACCCTTAACGCGAAGTTCACATCCAACTTTTTGATCCCCAAGTCACGTTTGGCAACACTTCGATCACTACTTGACCAACATAACAATAACTCAACATAATTCAAATCGATTACACACATGCCAATCATTCAACACTTCGCGACCTAATTGTTCCTAGCATCTCAACTACTCCACCATAATCTGACATACCAACATTTTAAGTAGAAACAATTATAGCACACTTATACTTGAATATACATCATCTCAATATCATCTTAACACCTTTTTCAATCCTCTAAACACATACACAATTTTATTCTTGTATGTCAATTATCAACAAAATATCAACAAATTTGTTCACATCGTCGTATCACTCTTATAATGACAGCAACACAACCAACATAATCAACTCCATCACATTATGAAATATTATCCCGTACTTACGGTAACCAACACAACATCACGGCAACAGGAACCAAATCATCAAAACATCAACTTAACTGTATAACTCCACAAATACACACAAATCATCATTAACTAACAACCACAATAATTTCCGTCAAACATATAGTTTGCAAGTTTCAATCTAGTTTCGGACTTTGCTCAACATCCACCATAAAACCATTATTCACTTGGTATTCTCAATCTTTCACATTTGCAACGTTAGCTCGCATATAACTCGATACTCTGACTTGTTCCACGATATAACATCAACCACTTTACACACCATTAAGATAGCACAACAAATCTATATCATCCAACATGGTCTTGTCTACTATCAACAATAGATTAAGGGTGATCAGTTCCCCAATTTTTCAATAGATAGCCGACAATCATAATGGAGTATAAACTATCGTTGCTACTATAATAGTGTTCCTTTAGAACTTGTACTCAAGTCACCTAAAGCAGCAAAATCCAATAATTTCCAATGAGGTTTACAAGTACTCCCATAATTTCCCTTTCGTTCCAATCACACTCTCAACATTATCATCTCATCTAACAACATTCCATATATATCTACACCTCAAACAACTACGATAGTAATCATCCAAGCTCAACGAGCTACTAACCTCTATAACAGACTTCGTTGTTCTCCAACTTAGAACTGCATCCACCTTGAATGGATCTACATACACTTTCACTTGGAAATAAAAATTACTCAAGAGAACTCTTCTTCCAAAACTATAACATACATCCTGACAACTTAGCATAAATCTTCCTCCTTTTCGACACCGTAATTTCCATACAACTTTGCACTATCATTTTTCATTATAATTAATAACACCAAAGCTTTCCAAATGATAACTTTGATTTCACAAATTAATTTAAATAAATCTTCCAATTTCTCCTTTAATTCACCCAACTCGGACGCGGACGTCCCGTACAACACTGAAGAACAAGTCTAGTCCCAAAGACAAGCTTAATAATAAACTGCACTTAATTCCAATATCATCATGTGATAAATGAATCTATTACAGCTACTGGAACCATTTTTAAAATGAAGCTAATTTCGTTAGCATTCTAACACTTCAAACGGAACTCAAATCGAATGCCCGGAACTCTAGTTATGAATTTTCGAAGTCCCACAACAATTCTGCAGTTTCCTGCGATTCGCTTACGGAAATTCCACTCCGAAACTCATTTGTCTTCAACTTAGACATATTCCAAACAACTCTTAACATATCTCGTACTCCAAAACCTCTTATAACTCGATATATGTATTCCTTCACCAAAGTTCAGGTTCCAAAACAGCAGGGCAATAATTCCTTTCGCAACGCTACTCACTTCTTCAAGTTTCGACTCAGACTTGCGATTCACAACTACTTATCAACGTCAACTACTTCCGACAATCACTTATGTGATCCCAACATAAAAGTTACCGCAACTTTATTACTCCATCATTGTTCAAACATCGACATCTTACACTTGCTTCGTAAATCAACAAATATTACATCGCTCTTCATTCTTCGAGAAGTAAGCACAACCAATGTCTGATCAATTTCTCTCAAGGCGCTCTAACTCGACTAATAACAAGACCTTGAATCCAAGTCTCCTTCAAATTCGGGAACAACAAGACTCCAATAATTCTTGCATTATCATCATCGGCAGCACACTGAACCAACACCTTTCAATTAAACATATCCGAGAAGCAAAGCTTCTCCCCGACTTATCTTCAACCAACTTCCTACATACAACTCGATTAGAAAAACAACAAGAACCGACATGTTTCACACACTTATCGCGTACTAAGGAATAAACCACATTAGACAACTTGGTCAGACGGACCGATCTGCTCTGATACCACTATTGTAACACCCTAAATTCTACTAGGTAGTTATAACGAAAACTCAGAGTAATTAAAAATTTCCAACACATTTGGGATATCACAATTTAACATGTTGCAACACATAAACAGATACATAACACTTTAGTTTTCAGAGGATCATATAACAACTTGCATCAGCTTTTAAAACAAAATCACTTCTTTTATTAATAACGCACCAGAATCATAATTACAACTTCAAGTAGCATCATATGTTTCGTTCAACTAAAACAACTTGAGGGGCAACATATTTATTTCATATAATTCAACTTAGGATTCAACAACTAAAACATTTTCAACAAATAAACAACTATTCGATCATTTCCCCCTGAGTGCTACGTATCAGAGCGACCAACCGACTTTAAATTAATAAGGCTAAGAAAATCTTCATTCTTGATTACCTGCACGTTACCAATAGAGGGCAACATTCAAACAGTAAGGGGTGAGATTCTTAAATCGTATAAGTGAGCGCATGATAAATTATATATTAGAATTCAGGAATATAAAATCACCACTTCACAACTTTCAAACATCCTTAATTTCAACAAAACATCAACACGACATAACAACTAATTCACAACCTTTAAATGATGCCTGTTACAATAAGTCAACAACATTAAGCAACACCAAATCTATCTTCACCATAACTCAAGATGCAACATCGAATGCAACTCAAATACAATGCACATGCATGTGGTACCATTGGAGCAGAACTCCCAACTTAAAAACATTTGCCAGTAATCTCGAGGCATAAGGCATAAGCCTTCAACTTAATATTTTGCCAATCCAGGCCAACATGGTGCCAATCCAGGCCAACTTAATAATGCAAATGTATGTGACTCAATGAATGCAACAATCACATACAACAACAACAATCACCGTCACAAAGGCATAAGCCTATATCGTCACTTTACCAATAATTAGAGGTACTCATCGTCACTTCAACATTGGCCATAGGCCTACAACTTAATCAACTTATCAATCACAACATATTAACGACAATATATTCAACAACAAGAATGTATTCGACAACGTTGGCATAAGCCTATAACTTAATCAACTTAGCATTCACAACATACAAATAAAAACATATTCAACAACAACAATGTATTCGACAACCTTGGCATAAGCCTACAACTTAATCAGCTTATAAATCAAAACATATAAACAACAACATATTTAACAACAACAATGTATTCGACAACGACTTATTCACAGCAATAACCAACAACACAATTCCATAAACCGGAACCATTCACCTTATTTTGACTTCACCTACAAATCAAATTTATTCTAAATAATTCTAACCAAAACAAACCAACTAAAAATACCTATATGTATATACGACTTATTCCGACAATTTCAACTAATTCCGGTTAACTACTTTTATCGCTCAAATCTACAACTTATACCGATAACTCTCTGCTAAATTATTACATCTGCCACTAATATACTACTCTGTGAAATTATTTATTACCAACTCTACAACTAAAACCATCACTGCTATTTTAATTTCTACATCTACTATTAACATAATTTTATTAATTATTTACTCTTCTACTTTATTCTACTGTTCCTCTAAATTTACCACTTATTATTATTTATGTTATTATCCTCAATCACATAAAACAACTCTACAAAAAAATATGCTACTACTACTAATGTTCCTTCTGCTATAACATGCTACTGATAAGAATAGTTTAATTTGTTCTCAAACTGCATTTGTGTTTAAATAAACTCCAGATTGAAACCACATTAACAGTTATATAGCATAGTGCCACAGAAACGGAAAACTGAAACAAATGCCCCTGCCTAACACTCAGTGCCTACGGCACTTTCCTTCCACCATCACCCTAGTGCCGTACGACACATCCTCTTTCTTCTCAAGGTTGTCGAACGACAACCTCCCATATACAACAAGTGTCGAGCGGCACTTCCACCCCAGGTCAATTTTTCTTCTTCTTATTATCTTTGATATTGTTTCATTAAATTTCCTGCTATATTGTATCGATACCGAATCCATTTCAGAGACAAGTTATAACACAACAACCCTCTTATTCTTAAACAATTCCATAATCAAATTAATTATTACCACAACAACTCATGCCAACACAAATCAACAAAACAGTATAATACCACATACTAATTCCCACATACAAAATATCATATACCCCTTCATATGGTAAGAAATCCCACCCTTACCTTGAATTGACGGTTCTCTATAATTTTAGGTCGAATCCCGATTGCCATCCGTTGATGCCATAGCTCCAAACCTTTACTCTTCTTCTTTTCTCCATGTATTGCATCCTTTTCTTTTCTCTTTCTCTAAAACCCTTATTCTTCCTTACAGCCACTTCTTATTCTCTATTCTACTTTACAAAACCTAATTCCTTCTTATTCAACTTTAACATATAATTTCTATTATTCTTAATAATTCTATTGGGCCTAATCTTAGCACCCCCCACTTTTACCACTATCACAACATAAGCCCAATTAAATAAATGGTCACATAATATAATCTAATATTATTTTGAATAATATTCTTCAACTATGATCGATCCACACTTTAAATAAAACTAACTCTCAAATAATATTATAATAATAGTCCTCCGACTAAATCGTCTAATTTATCCGACTATCAACTTACCGCTCAACTCAACATATTTGTCCAATTATGCTTCTTAGAATAATACTGATAATTCTCAACTTCGACAATTCCAATAATTAAACCATTAATTAATTTAATTAAATAATTAATTAAATTCGCGGCGTTACTTACATCTTTTGGCTCAGATTAAATTAAGCATAGATTTATTCTGATACTTCTTCCAGTAGACATTTTCTGGCTTAGATTAAATCAAGCATAGATTTCTTCTGATACTTCTCCCAATTAAGGATGGACACGAACATCTTTTGGCTCAGATTAAATCAAGTGTAGATTTATCCTGATACTTCTTCCAGTAGACATTTTCTGGCTCAGATTAAATCGACCATAGATTCGTTATGATACTTCTACCAGTTAAAGACAGGCGTAAACATCTTTTGGCTTAGATTAAATCAAGTGTAGATTTATTCTGATACTTCTTCCCGTTGAAGCCAAGCGTAGAATTAGTCTAATCTCTATCAACAATTACTTAGGATGGCATCTATAATCCCATATCCAATGACTCATAATTACCTCTCCAAATAGAATCTTTAAGCCCATTCCCAGTATAATCAACCAACAATGTTACTTCGTGCACAGGCGAGTGAAAATTTCTGGGCACTTAAGTGTTCAATCATCTTCAACCTTCGAGTCACGAATAGCAGACATGCCAATCTAACTCTTCAGGTTTAAGAAGATTGAACAGGGGCAGTTGTTGCACACAAAAATTTTCCCTCCCATTTTCTTCAAAACATACTCACAAAGGTCTCAAATACTCAAAGCCACTCAAGAGTTGACTGGTCAAACCTCCTCCTAAGCAAGGGTTTCAACTAGGGTTTGGTGCTTCTCAAAGAAGATTGGGTTGCAATTGTATCAAATTACTTTCATGGTTCATCATAGGTCCTCTATAATTCTTATGTCAAGTTTCAAGTCTTACATCACATGTTTTCTCAGTCAATGGCTCAGAAGATTGAAAGTTAACTGTATTGGATAAAAAGTCAACTATGGTCAACAAACAGTCAAACTTCAAGATTTTTTTGTCAACATCAATATTTTGAGGTGATATTCATCATTTTATCAAGGGTTGATCATTATTCCTCAAGGAAAGCCCTCAAATAATTAAAGGTCAAAAATTTCCAAATTAGGGTTTTGATTGAAGATGACTGATCATTGACTTTTGGCCTAGTGCATGACCTAATGGCTTAAAGCATAATCTTAAAGGATCAACTAAAACATCTTTGCCTAATCACATGGCTAAAGACATTTCAAAAGATACAAGGGATTGATAGTTAAAGAATTGAATCAAATGATAAAAAGTCAACAGTCATACAAAAGTCAAACTTTGACTTTTTGGTCAACATTGGAATTCAAAAAATCAAGAATCATCAAAATATTCAAAATTACCAAGTTCTATCATCAAGAATCAACAAAGTCAAGAAAATCAAGAAAAAATTCAACAAAAGTCAAAAGTTGGAAAACATTTCAACACTTAGAAAAATTTCTAAGTGTTTTGTTCTTAACAAAGTCACTACTTTATGGCCATTTTTCACTAAGATCCAAACTGATTGAAGGAAAACTTTCAACATGTAAGTTGTAGGGATTAAAGAATTCTACAACTTGGTTAATGTGGGATGATCCTCAAAAAGTGCTTGGATTAAGAGATATGGGCCCATGAAGTTCTTATATTTAAATCCAACACTTAGAAATATTTTTGATCAGTTTTTTATCTCAACTTCTTAGCCATTTTTCACCAATTTCCCTTTTGTTTTAGTCAAAATGGTCATCATGAAAATTGAACATCCTGATTCAAGATTTCCAAAACATCCAAGAGCCTTAAAAAATCATGTTTGAGCTGAGAGTTTCGAAGAGACAAAGTTGACCATTTTTGCTTGGATTAGAGGTAATTTATTTGATGAACATATAGCCAAATCTCATAACCTTGCTACATAATCTCCCTTTTCAGATCTATTACCTTTCAAATCTCTCCATAATCAGAATATTATACGCTCTTTTGGCTATTATCCAATTAACTTAAGCCTTATTTAAGTGATTATTCCATTAATGGCACAAAGTTGACACTTCTATTTTGAAAAAGCAAGCTTTACAACAAAGTCAATGCATTGAGCTCCTAAATTTTTTCCCTCTGATCACACTCAATAGGAAAGTGAAGAAGAAAACCCTCTGCACCCAACAACTATATAGCACTCTTGTACTTCTCCATTGGAACCACTATTTTCACGTAACTTGACATTTGAAATCCAACCAAGCCATAACTTGATAGCTTGAGAATTTGTCCATCATATTACCTCTGAGTTTTCTCTATAAATAGAGAGCTCATTTTTAATCCAATACATGAATTTACAAGACCTCAAACCCTCTCAATCTCTCTCAAACCCGAATTGGCCACAAAAACCTCCATTATTGAGCTTTGAAGTCCAAAACTTCGAAAATCACAACTTCTCCAATATCTTTGCAAACCAACCACTAAATCATCATCAATATACCATACAAAAGTGATACAAACACCTGTGTCACTTCTGTAATCACTCTATCATCATCCACCATTTTCAAAATCTAACCTTGTAACTTGACTTGTGTAGAACGTTTCATCCCTCCTCAAGGCAAAGTAGGGGTTGGAATACACTCAGGGAGGTCCCAGCAAGCTAAAGCAATCATCATGTTACTTCTGGAAGTACTTGAAGAAGCGTTGGACTTTCTCCAACTTGGTATATATTTCAAACTTTGAATTTTCTATTTAAGCATCATTTGCATATACATTTTAAAGGAAAAATGTAGATATCATGTCTATGAAGCTAACCATATCCTTAAATCTCATTTTAATTGACTGTGTGATGAGAGTTTTGGAACTAAGTTTTCTGAAATGTTAGGGTTTCAGTTTGTTACTGTGATACGGTGGCAGAACCGACTGTTAATACTGGTTTGCATTTTTTGTTTGCAAATGTCGCAGTAAGCAAGAGTCGCCACTGAATTTTATTTTATCCAATCAGGAAAAGAAAAAAGAACAGAAAAAACCTTTTTCGAGATGTTTATGAGTACGGGGGGTAGGTTATAGAAAGGGAAGGTTCTAGCACCCTTTCTATCCATGGTTTTCCATGGGCTCTTAGGTACTTGCTCATGTTGAAAACTGCTTGTGTGTGCTTGTTTTGAAAAGTTTTTTTTACTTCATTTTAACCCTTGTTCCTGTCCTCAAGAGTGTTACGAAGTTGTTTTTGAAAACTTTGTTTGGAAAGTGTTTGTGTGAAAAAGTTTGTTTGTTTGAGCAAGTACTTAAGAGTTTTCTACCTACTCGAAAAAGGCTGTTCATTTTCTTTTTAGACAATGCTATCCCATTATTGAGAAATAGGTAGCATCGTCGTTGGAGTTTTTTAGGGACATTCGAAGGGACAAGTACGATCACAAAAGAAATGTTAGGAAATGTTAGTAATCATCCTAAAGCCTTAAAGATCTTTTTTCGAGGCAACATCCGAATGGGTCATTTTAGATCTTTCGGGGCTAGAGGACGGCCAGTAATAAACCCTATACTTCATGACCGTTTACCAAAGGCAACCGGAGTGGAGTAAACCCTAGGAGTGAGCATGTGCGAGTGAGATTTCAGTTGATTTATCATTGCATATTAAGGGTTTTCTACTGTATTAATTTTTAGTTAGTCTTTCCATACAATCCTATTAACATACATCTAAGCAGTTTATAGTTTGCAGAAATTAAAAGTGCGGAAAGTTAAAGTCCTAGCTATTACAGGGCTTTTGTAGATACATTATTATTTTGGACTGAAAATAAAGATGCGGAATTTAATCCCTAATTACTATTACAAACTCGGAGCAGTTATAGTAATAGAAAAGGGAATTAAAAATGCGCACGGCGAATTAAATACGAGGATAATTAGCAAAACCTAAAAAATCTAGTTGAAAAAGATTTAGGTTAGTTTTTTTGAGAAAAATTAATTAGGTTATGTACAAAAACTTAACCCTAATTCTAATTGATTTTAATTATAAAACAAAAAGAATTAAATTGCCCTAATTTGAATTAAACTAATTAATTATGAAAAAAATAATTTTTATGAAAAAATGATTTTTTTGATGTTTTTGTGGTTTTTTTATTAAATAAAAAAAATGATTTTTTTGGGTTATTTTTGTAAAGATAATAATTAGTAAATAATTAAAATAAGAATTAAAATAAAAAAGGAAAAGAGATGGGCCTGTATTGCTGAAAGGGGGGTGTGATGCCTAAATTGTTAGGCCCATTATGCTGATCAGCTCAGTCAACACGCTAGATCTTGTGTAGCCACGCTTACAGGGTGCATCATGAACCTCCCTTTGATTGAGTGTTGGATCTGGAGTATGAACGATCTATTGGTTGGATCTTGGGTTGCATGGTAGGCTCTTGGAAGCGTGTATGCATGGGACCTATTGTCAAACATTAAGAAAATAGAGAAAATGTTGGGACCTGGGATCGAACCCAGATCCTTCCACTCAATACCACGCACGCCTTGCCACTGGACCACCTGTCTTAGTTGTTATAATATTGAAACGAAAATAACATAATGTAAATTAATCACAAGTTTCAGAAAACGCGCGAAATTTGAATTGCCCAATGGTGGTCAGCCACGTTGTTATCTCTTTCCCCGGGACTGCCGTTTTTGACAACGATCATTTACCTACGAACAAATCCGTCGTTGTATTCTATAGTGACGGTATTTTCCTGTAGTTATAAACCTGCAATATCTCAAAATTCAAAGCAAGCAATATTAATCCGAACTAAAAACATAGACCCACTAAGAATCTTGCCATGAGTTCATTGGTATCATTAATGAGTCCTAATTTTTCCTCTACAGAGAACCCCTAATTTAAAGCTTCCAAACCCTAATAATGGCATAAGCTTGTTCCTGCACTAGAAATCAAATCCATGTTATCCAAAAGATCACAAACATGATTATGAATACATTTATGCAAGAAAAACGAAGGTAAAATGCATAAAACCCTGAAAATGAGTTTAAGTTATAAGGGTGCAAACTGTGATCTGTATCTTACAGTTCTAGATGTTTTGTGGCTTGAGAATGATTGGAATCACTTCAGAGTACGTACAGGAATAGATTGGTGGGTTTGAATTGCTTTAAATCGTCCTCTATGATGGAAACCGATCCACACTTTTGCTTCAAAAATTTGAGTTTTGTTTGGGGTTCTCACCGCTGTAATCATCTCCTTGCGCATTGGTTATGTTCAGCATATATACTAGAGCATATTAGGTCAACAAAAACAATTTGTATCTTGGCAAATCATGAAAATTTCATTTGATTTTGCTCTTGTATTATATGTTTCCAAAATAGGCCTAATCATGCCAATTTTTGCTTCAATTTGCTTTGCACGATTTGATCTTATATGCCAGCTTGATTAGATTCTGATTCCTATAAAAATCAGATCAAAACCATTCTTTTTTATATATTTTTCAATTTATTTGATTTAATTTGAATTTTAAATTAAAAAAATCAAAATAAAATAAATAATGAAGCAAATAGTATGTGGATGTTGATTTGGGTCGTGGACCATGTCACAAGCAAGATGCAAGCATGATAAGCTAGGCCCATTTGACAAAAAATGCATTTTTTAGCACATTTGACTTTTGGCAATTTTGCAAAAATGGTCAACTTTGAAAAGGCATATCTCCTCCAATTTTAATCCTAGAGAGGTTTTCTTAGACTTTTTAGAAAGATTAGGGTGTCCTCTAAACAACCCTTTTGGTTTCATCTCAATTGGGTCTTCCATGTTCATGTAAGAAGCTTTGACCCAAAAGGTGTTTTTGTTGACTTTTCAAAAGGACCTATAATTTAGAAATTAATATATTTTGATGAGTGTATATTTTGAACTTGTGGGATGAAGATGAATTGTAGGGAATTGAATCCTCTTCAAAATGATCCTTGGATGGAAAATTCTGATTAATTATGAAGAAGTTATGCATGGTCAAAGTTTGGTTGACTTTTCCTATGAAACCCTAATTTAGCAACTTTTGGGTGTTGATGAATTTGGGGCATTCCTTGAGGAATCATGATCAACCCTTGATCAAATGATGGATATCTCTTCAAAATATTGATCAAAAATCTTGAAGTTTGACTGTATGTGGAAGATGATTGAACACTAGAGTGCCCAGAAATTTGCACTCGTCTGGGATGGTGCTGGACTTTGTAGATAGTATCGGGAATGGGCTTACAGATGTCATTTGGAGGAGATGACGGAAGGTCACCAAAGATGGGCTTAAAGATGCCATCTGGAAGGTATGATAGAGAATCGTCGAAGATGGGCTTAAAGATGCCATCTAGAGGTTGTTGATTTCCTGAGATATTCCTTTGGTGAGAATTCCTGTTCGTGTCATTGAGGAGGAATCTGCTGAGGAATGTTGGTCACTGTCTTGGGAGAAATAGAATTTTAGGAGCTTCAGTTGTCTGTTACTCTACTAGGGAATCATCTCTTAGTCGAGGAGGTGAAAGTGAACTGTTATCTAGTCGTGCTCCAGGCTTTATAGTGATTTGCTAGGGATAATAAGACTGACTGCTATCTGGTCACGCTCCAGGTTTCATAGTGACTTACTGGGGAGATGAGATTAAACTTGCTATCTGGTCATGCTCCAGGCTTTGCAATTTCTCAATTCTTATCTGGTCGTGTTCCAGGCTTCAGAAGGAATTAAGTGGTTATCCGGTCGCATCCGGGTTTCAACTTGAATTTAAGTCATACTAACATCCAATCGTTTCCAGGCTTCATAGTAATTGGCCGAGTAAATTACTATCTGGTCGAATTCCAAGCTTCGTAGTACTTCATACTGTTATCTGGTCGTGCTCCAGGTTTCACAGTGTCTCTTTCCGTTATTTGGTCGTGCTGCAGACTTCACAGCGTCTCATACCATTATCTGGTCGTGTCCCAGGCTTCAGTAATTTGGAGAAATTAAGATATTATCTGGTCAATTTCCGGGCTTCATAGCTTGAATTTGAGATATACCACTATCTGGTCGATTCTGGGCTTCGTAGTATTTTGTACTGTTATCCAGTCGATTTCCAGGCTTCATAGTATGATGTATTGTTGGTTGACTATTATCCGATCGGTTTTCGGGCTTTATAGCCTTTTTAAATGGAATATAAATCTTAGTATCGATTTGACTGAACCAGGGAAAGGTCTCGAGTTGTCTTCAACTGGGAGAGAAACCTTAGTATCGACTTGACTGAACCCGGAAGAGGTCTCGGATTAACTTTGACTAGCATAGAAATCAGGGGAATCTTAGAAACAATTCGGCTGAACCAGACAAAGTCTTAGAACATCTTCAACTAGAATAGAAACCTTAGTGTCGGTTTGACTGAACTAGAGAAAATCTTGAAAAGTGTTGGAGTATCTTCAACTGGAATAGAAACCTTGGTGTCGGTTTTAGTGAACTAGAGAGAACTTGTGAGAACTTGATTGCATCTTTCCCTAAAAGGTAAAGAGTTAGTCGTATGTAATGTCATGATGTATGAAATGTATTGAGTAATGATGTTCTCAAAATAAATGAGATTGTGTTGTGTAATATGTATGCACATGCCATGATGTATGGGTGTGCAATGCTATTGTGATATTCTCTAGCTGGGGAAAATAAATATTGAACTGCTGCTGGAGAGTATAAGGAGTTAAGTTCTTCATTTCCACTGGGGATAGTGACCGAAGATGATTAGTTAGGGATTTACATCCATTCTGCTTGAGAACATTATGCCAGAGGAGACTCTGTCTGAGAATAATCCTGCAGGGGAATGACTTTGTGGGGAAGAGAGATACTCTGTTGGAAGATCTGCTGATTTGGAGAAATAAACTCAGCTGGGGATGAACTTCCATTGCTGGAGAGAAGAGCTCTATTGGAGATTGAGCTTCCGATGTCAGAGAAGTAAACTCTGCTCGGGAGATGGCTTTATAAACTGCTCATGGTTATAAAACTCGTCTAGGGAATGCAGATATCAGCTTTCTGCTGGGGAAGTGATTCCTTCTTGGGGATACGGAGGTCGGACCTTGGTTGTCTCGGCTCTGTGGCGAATATAAGTATCACTGGCTTGTATGTGATAGTGACTTTGCTTCCAACTGTCTCTGCCCCTTGTACCATGATGGATGGGGTAACTGTCGATATTTAGGCTTTGTACCAGTTTCTTTGAGTTCTTATTAATTGTCTTTCTATTTTATATGCAGATATTTGAGAACAGTAATCATATTCCAATGCATATGTCAAGAATAAAACATTGGATGTTTTTTTTTTTTTTGCAAAACAAAACAGAAAGCGTAAAAAAGGAACCTAGAGTTTTGTACTCAAAAGACGCTTTGTATTGATTTGAAATTTGCCTATAATACGCGTTTTTTACAAGGAGGTTGACGCTCTAGTAATAGAACGCCGCTGTAAATATGAAAAGTATTATAAAAATTGTGTACAAAAAGAAAATAGCTATGTGTAGTGATCCCATTGGGCTTCAATTCTGCTATTGCCCCTATGTCTTCGAGCATCTCATCACTTTGCTGCTTCTCCGAAGCTGATTGTATTGATCGGTACCGTTTGAGCTTGATATCTGATTATTGAGGTCTGATCGCAAGGTGATCCAATGGGACATAGTGATATGCTTTAATCCCTAATTTTTGCATGGACCACCCTTTCGGGTTTTTAGTCCACCGTGATACCCATTTTTGCCCAAGCTGCCCTTTCGGGTTTTCGACTTGTCGGGTGTACAATTTTTTTTCATTTTTTATCCCTAATTTTTGCCCGAACCCTTTTGGTTCGCAAGGATGCCCTTATTTTTGCCTAGGTATGTCAACCTAGCGGGTCTTTATTATGCGTAGTATTTTTTCACCATGTCCGCATTGACAGGGTGTAGAAGGTCGTCACCATCCATGGTTGTCAGAATTATGGTTCCACCCGAAAATATGTTCTTGACTACAAATGGTCCATCATAGGTGGGAGTCCATTTGCCCCTGGGATCACCTTGCGGCAGTATGATGCGATTGATAACCAGATCCCCTACTTGATACACTTTTTATCTGACTTTCTTGTTGAAGGCGTTGATCATTTGTTTCTGATACATTTGACCACGGCAGACAATAGTAAGTCTTTTCTCGTCGATTAAGTTCAATTGATCAAGTCGAGTCTGGATCCAATCATCTTCGCTCAAACCCGCATCCTTCATAATCCGTAGAGAAGGGATTTGGACCTCCATGGGTAGGACATCCTCCATGCCATATACCAGAGAATAGGGTGTTGCCCCTGTCGACATATGTGCTGAAGTACGGTACCCGTTAAGAGTAAATGGTAACATCTCGTGCCAGTCTTTATATGTCACTGTCATCTTCTGTATGATCTTTTTGATATTCTTCTTAGCAGCTTCAACAACCCCATTCATCTTCGGCCGGTAAGGAGAAGAGTTGTGATGTTGAATCTTGAACTGTTTACAGAGACCGGTGATCATTGAATTGTTGAGATTGGTACCATTGTCCATGATGATTATCTCAAGGATACCATAATGACAAACCAGGTAATGCTTGATGAACCGTGCCACCATATTCTTGGTAACCGTAACGAAGGAGGCAGCCTCAACCCACTTCGTGAAGTAATCAATGGCCACTAGGATGAAGCGATTCCCGTTGGACGCGGTAGGTATGATCTCGCCGATCATGTCAATGCCCCACATTGCAAAGGACCAGGGAGCCGTCAAAACATTCAAGGGAACTGGAGGTACATGAACCTTATCAGTGTAGATTTGGCACTTGTGGCAGGTTTGAGAATACTGATAACAGTCGGCTTCCATAATGGACTAGTAGTATCCTTCCCGTAGGACTTTTTGCCATGGCATGTCCACTGGAATGAGTTCTAAAGTTACCTTCGTGTAGGTCTGCCATGATCCTCTCTTCTTCGCTCTTGTCTATGTACCGCAGTAAGGTAGAGTCATGATTGCGCTTATAGAGGATTCCATTGCTGAGGAAGAACTTTGCAGCAAACATTCTCAGAAATTTCTTGTCATTGACAGATGCCCCCTCGGGGTATTCTTGAGCCTCGAGATACCTTTTCACCTCATGAAACCAAGGTTTATCGGCTACCTCCTCAGTATCGATCTCACAGTAGTGTGTCGGTTCATCCAACCTCTCAATAGTGATTAGGGGAGCTTCATTGTCCCACCTGAACTTGAACATTGACGACATAGTAGCTAGCGCGTCCGCTAGCTGATTCTCTTCTCGTGGGAAATGTTCAAAGGTGATCTCTTCAAAATGCGACAGCAGTTTCAGTATATACTCTTTGTAAGGGATAAGGTTTTGGTGCTTCGTATCCCACTCGCATTTGATCTGACTTATCACCAAAGTGGATTCCCTTAATACACTCAAGAAGTTGATCCTTAGGTCAATAGCAGCTCTAAGACCCATGATACACGCTTCATACTCTTCCATGTTGTTGGTACAGTTGAAACACAATCGGGGAGTGAACGGATTGTGACAGCCCTCGGAAGATATGATTACAGTGCCAATGCCGTTACCCAGTGCGTTTGAGGCTCCATCAAAAAACATAGACCATCGGGGTCCTTCATCCGGTCCAGGTTCTTCACAGTCGGTTACTAACATGATATTCTCATCCAGGAACTAAAAATTCATGGACTGGTAGTCATCCACGGCATGATGTGCCAAATGATTGGCTAACACACTTCCCTTGATTGCTTTTTGGGTTGTGTATTATATGTCGTACTCGGTTAAGATCATTTGCCATCTTGCTATTCTTCCGGAGAGAGCGGGCTTCTCGAAAATGTACTTGATCGGATCCATCTTAAATATCAACAAAGTAGTGCGGGTCAACATATACTGTCTTAGTCGGCGAGCAGCCCATGCCAAAGCACAACAAGTTTTCTTGAGCAGTGAGTATCGTGTTTCACAGTCGGTAAACGTTTTGCTAAGGTAGTATATTGCGAGCTCTTTTCGACCAGACTCGTCATGCTGCCCCAGCACACACCCCATTGAACTATCTAGCACTGTTAAGTACATTATCAAAGGTCTTCCTTCGATCAGAGGCATCAAAATAGGAGGCTCTTGGAGATATTATTTGATTCTGTCAAAGGCTACCTGACATTCTTCATTCCACTTTACCACTTGATCTTTCTTCAGAAGCTTGAAGATTGGCTCACAAGTAGCAGTCAGATGTGAAATGAATCGGGCAATGTAATTTAGGCATCCTAAGAAACCTCAACTTCCTTCTCAATGCGGGGAGCCGGCATCTCTTGTATGGCCTTCACCTTTGCAGGGTCTACTTGAATACCTTTGTCATTCACGATGAATCCCAGAAGCTTACCAGACCTTACCCCGAAGGTGCACTTGTTCGGATTTAACCTCAGCTTGTACGTCTTCAACCTATCAAACAACTTTTGTAGATGATCAAGATGTTCTTCCTCAGTTTGAGACCTGGCTATCATGTCATCAACGTAAACCTCTATCTCATGGTGAATCATGTCATGGAAGAGATACCATAGCTCGCTGATAAGTTGCCCCGACATTCTTCAACCCAAACGGCATTACCTTGTAGCAGAAAGTGCCCCACTGTGTAACAAAGATTGTCTTCTCCATGTCTTCAGGTGCCATCTTGATCTGATTTTATCCATATAAACCATCCATGAAGTAGAAGACTTTATGTTGTGCGATGTCGTCAACCAGAACATCGATGTGGGGAAGCGGGAAGTCATCCTTGGGGTTGGCCCTGTTCAGGTCTCTGTAATCCACACACATTCGTACTTTACCATCTTCCTTAGGTCTGGAACCACGTTAGCAACCCACTGCGGATAGGAGGTGACTGCTAAGAACCCTGTGTTGAACTGCTTCATAACCTCTACTTTAATCTTCTCTAACATCTTAGGGCGCATACGACGGATCTTTTGCTTTACCAGAGGGTAGTCTTCTTTAGTTGGTAGACGATGAACCACTATATCAGTGTCTAGTCCCAGCATGTCTTCATATGACCAGGCGAATATTTCAACATACTCATGCAACATCTGTACCAACCGCTGTTTGACACTAAGCTCTAGATTTGCACCTATCTTAACCTCTTTTTTGTCTTCCTCTGTACCCAAGTTCACTGTCTCAATCGACTCTTCATGAGGCTGTATGGCCTTTTCTTCCTGCTGTAATAGTCTAGCAAGTTCTCTGGGTACCTCACAATCTTCCTCACCTTCGTCCTCGGCTTGGTTGATCGGATTTTCAAAGTCATAATGAGCAGTAGAAGAACTGTTATAAATGGGATCCAAAGTGGATATGGATCTGCATTTAGATACGTGAGTGTGTTTAAGAGCATAGCTGTATAGACAAAATAAAAGAAAAGAAGAACAAAGAGCGGAAAATTTGTATGCAAACGTCCAATGCTTTATTAATGTCATATGAAAATGAAACATGATAACCCTCACAAATAGAACCATTGTCCCCCGGGTAAGACACAGGGCTATAGAGTTTATATTGTTTTTAAATTACATATCCGAAAAATTAGAAAGACAATTACTCTTGAAAAAAAGTAATCGGTAGAAAGTCCTTGGCGTCCAGTTACTGAGTATACTGTTGGTAGTCGGGAAGATCCAGCTGTCAATGTCGGAACCACCATCACTGTCTTCAAGCGCATTGACCCCAGAATTGTTGATATGTAGGGGAGGTATTCCAGCCCGAGCGCGACGAACAGCCCTTTAAGCACCTGTAGTGAATCCCAAACCAGATTTGTCAGACTTGTAATGAATAACAGGGAGCTAACCCCAAATGGTAGACCCACCCTCTTCAACCATTACTCATGCATCTTTGAGAGAAGCCATCTTCAATGGAGATTTGGTGACCTTCGAAGGACTGGTGGTAGTTTATGTTTTATCCATAATCTAAGTTACCTCTTCAAAGTTCTGGCAAGGAGTCTCGATGAACTCGCCATCCATTTCCACGTACCTAAAGGAGTTCAAGTGATTGATCATATACTCCTCTTCACCATGCACAGTGACAATCTTTCCTCTTACTGAATACTTCAACATTTGGTGGAGGTTAGAAGTAACAACCCTAGCCTTATGTATCCAAGGGCATCCCAACAAGCAAGAATATGATGGTTTGATATCCATTACGTAGAAAGTGGAGTCGAAGGTCTGGGAACCAACTTTTATAGGGACATCCACTTCCCCGTGCGCCATCCTCTTCGAACCATCGAAATCTCTCACTACTATACTGCTAGTGTTGCACCCCAAAATTTGCCCTCCCATATTCTCCAAGATTTGTCAAGTCAAGGTCACAAAATTCCCCAAGGGTTATGCAATTCAACTGTCTCCTATACAGTCAAAACTAGGGTTTGTGTTCTGATCAAGAAAAGGAAGTTTTCAAAGGCCCAATCAAGTCTCATATGCTTACAAAGATGGTCAAGTATCCTCATGTCAAGTTTCAAGACATTCAGCTCAAAATTGCACAGTCAAACCCCTAGATTGCACTACAGTCAACTGTAGGGGCAAAATGGTCATTTGACAGTCAAAAGTTCAAATTTTTGGTCAACATATCATTTTGAAGCCACAAACATCATTTGATCAATGCTTGATCATGATTCTCAAAATTTGGCTCAGAAATCATCAAAGATGCAAAAGTTGCTATATTTGGACAGCTGAAAAAGTCAACTGAAATTGACCAGGGCATAACTTTCACATGGATTATCAGAAAAATTCCATCCAAAGCTCATTTTGAAGAGAAAGACATTTCCTAAAATTCATCTTCATGTTCCAAGTCCAAGAAATGCTCTCACAAAAAGTTATCAATTTCTACATTATAGGTCATTTTCAAAAGTCAACAAAAAGGGACTTTAAGTCAAAGGCCATAACTTGAGATTGGTAAATCAAAATGACATGGGACCAAAGGCATTGGTTAAAGGACTCAAAGACCTTTCCAAAATGTCCAAGAACATGTGCAAAGCTTAACATTTGACCAAGTTATGCCTTGTGGAAGTTGGGAAATTTTTGGAAATTTTTGAAAGTCAACATTACTTCAAAAGGCCTAAATTTGCTATTGGGCCCATTTTTCTTCCAAGTTTCTTCATGCCAAGCCTATGCACGACCATTAGGCCCAAAGGGAAGTATTTTCTCATATTTTAATTATTTATTTGAATTTATATTAATATTAATTCAATTAAATTATTTAAATATGTGAAAAATATAAACTTGACCTAAAAAAATCTTTTTATGCATGATTTGGCTTCTATAATTCGTGCACATGCTAATAGGGAAAGATTTGGTGCTAATTGATCATGATTGAACCAAATAACATGAAAAAAGATTCAAAAAAAGATCTTCCAAAATCAAAGATTGAAATCATCATGGCAAGAGATTTTGTACAACTTTCTTAACCTAAAAGCCTCTATACATACTCAGAATCATAAACCTAATGCCTAAGGACTCCAAGCTGCGCCCAAACAAGCGATTGCATATTGAAATTTTTCCATAAAAACTTAATTCTGAAATCAACCTTAGAGGTCGATTCAAGCCTCCAAAACTATCTCAACAGCTTGCCAAGGTTGTCTTGAACACGTTCCAATCAACAACAACAACCAAAACCTCAAGAGTTGGTAGATTAAACTGGAACTGTACAGCATGAAACTCACAATCGTATTTTCCATTCTAAGCATCATCATGACATTCTAACTATGGATTTATGTTCCTTATGAGTTTCTAGAGCTAACCATTATGTTTAATTGCATTGTTGTGCCACATACGCGATTTCGCCATTTTCAATTTCTAGGGTTACAGGTTTCTGGAATTAGGGCTTTTGCATAGAGGAAAAATCAGGACCCATGAATACCATGGTTGAACTCAGCGCTTAGGGACGAAGCAAACTCCAGCCTCGCGATCAATTTATATGCACTATAGTGCTATTCGCTATTTCCCCAAAAGGCCTCTAAAACAACGATCAAAAAACCGTTGCCTTCGTCCTTCATGTTTCAGGAAAACGAAAGAGACGATGAGTTGTCAGCCGGTGGTTCGCTAGTTTGAATTGCGCGCGTTTTTTAATTACTATGCGTTGGTTTTGCTTTTTCATTATTTGTTTGCCATAATATATCAATTAACATTCAATGGCTCAATGGTAACACGTGATGCATATAACATCAAAGACCTGGGTTCAAGTCCCAGGTCTGGCAAATTTCCATGTTATTTTTCAACGTAAAATCCTATGCTTTGCTAACATACAGGTGCACCATGTTCCATCCTCATCCAACCTCCACGCGTCCAAAGGGCATCAGATCCATGGCCAAGATTCAAGGTGCATCATACATCAGGTCAAAACGCTGACACACGATCCAGAAAGTCAACAAGTTCTGAATATTAATGGGCCAAAATTCCAGGCCTGAACCTCCTAAATTGGGGTTACCCCCCCCCCCCTGGTTTGCATTTTTCTATTTTTCTCCTTATATTTTATTTTTGCTATTTCATTTATTTTCTTTGTTTTAACATAATTAATTTATTTTCACAAAAATACAAAAACATTAAAAATACAGAAAAGACAAAAAATATAATTAATTTTGATTACTTTCATAAATAAATTAGAATGTAAATTATTTAGTTTAATTAGGTTTTAATTTTAATTCTTTTTCATAATAAAATCCAAAAATGTAGAATTAGGTTAATTGATAATTTTTATATCTTTTTAATTTTTCCCTTTTTCTCACAATATTATTCATTTATTATTTATTTTCATAAATTAAAAAATGTACATAAATTAATTTAGAATTAAATTAGGTTAAAAATCAATATTTTCATAATAAACTTAAAAAATGTTAGAATTAGGGTTTGGACATTTTACTTTAATTATAATTAATCCTTTTTCTTATTTAATCTAAAAAACATAAAAAAATACCAAAAAACATTTAATTTTTAATTTTAATTCTCATTAACTTTAAATATTTTACAAAAGGGTCCAACGCCCGTCGTTTTAATTATTTTATTTCGCGCATTTTACTTTACGTCATTTACTATAATTTTGTATCTCTCCCAAAGCATTGTAATTTAAATTTCTCGCACTTTTATTTATCGCTTTATTTATTTTCCGCTAAATCGGGTCCGGTTTAATTTTGGCGATGTGGACCCGCGCCATTTGTAATAGCCTTAGATTTATTTTCCCGCAAACTTTATAACTCTTAAATATGCATGCAAGAATGAATGGCCCTAATTAAAATCAAGCGTAGATCACAAATAAACATGACAAGACAAATAACTGAAACATGACACACGATTCGCACACACCACCCCTAGGGTACGCCTCACTGTTGCCTTTCGAAAGGTGGTCGTCGAGTAGAGGACGTCTTAGTAAGTCCTCATGATCCGGGAACCTGGCATGAGGGTAGCTTCTAAGGTGTCTTCCCATTGCTCCGGTGATCACCACGTCCCTAAACTCGAATTGACCCGAACACCTCCAACGGTGGTGCTACCTACCTCTCAATGGTGGGATGGCACTACTTTAAGGGACATCTACACAGACGAATTCCTTAGGGTAGGTAGGTTCTCAAGGATACTTGCTCTAATCTCAAAACAAACTCAAAAAGACTTTTCACACTGACACTTTTCAAAAGCTTCCAAAGCAAACTTTTCAAACACTCTGACGTATGAGTCGATCTGGAATTTTCAAAGAAACCTTTTAAAACCCACATTGAAAAGCAAACAAACATTTTTGAAAACACAATGAGCAAGTATCTAAGAGCCCATGGATAACCATGGATAGAAAGGGTGCTAGCACCTTCCCTTTCTATAACCTAC
This sequence comes from Vicia faba, assembly GCA_948472305.1. Lineage (NCBI taxonomy): Eukaryota > Viridiplantae > Streptophyta > Magnoliopsida > Fabales > Fabaceae > Vicia > Vicia faba. Next base: position 134,629 of record CATIWC010000246.1, on the reverse strand, counting down.
CTCCCGAACCGAGAGCAATCTCTTCAAGGAATTTTTCTGTGCTTTTGTCCTTTCCATTTGGAGAAAATAAAAGACGGTGGCGACTCTTGCTTCCGCGACATTTCGCGAACCAGCGTTAAACAGTCAGTTCCAGATCCACCGATCACAGAACTGGCGACTCTGCTGGGGATAGAGACTTAACTTAAAGTGAGGTGTACCTTAGGGTTAGTTCATAACTGTGTTTTCAATTGCTTTCCTTGTTTGCTTTAAATTGTGGGTTGCTTGGGAGTTCTATAGATCCTAAACCCGGATCGGGGGATACCTTTCTTAGAAAGTAGCAACAAGGCTGTGAGGGAACTGTGCGGGGTATACCGACATGGTTGAAACAGTCTGCTACGTTGATGTGGCACTTTGGTGTGTACCGGTAACCCTTGAGTTCAGTCAAGGAGAGTACGGGGCCTCCGCGTGGTGTCGTGAAGCATCAACTGACCTTAGGAACCTTAATTGAACTATCTTGGCCTCTTTAGGGTAGTGAGATAACTGACTTTGGTGCAGTCCGAGGTTGGTTGATACTCGATACTACGCTCAATTGAGGGTTGCTTTCCTGGAATATTTCGGTCGCCAGTTCAGTGGCTAAATCGAAACGATGAACAATGAAAGCAATCCCGTGATGTTGGGAACCTTAGAACCCGGTTACTTTGATTAGGACAGGTTGAACCCACCAACTTCAAGAGGGTAATACCTAGACCCCATGCTGGCCTAAACCCTAAGGGTTTCTCTTGTGTGACTTGTGTGCCTTTGTACTTGCCTACTTGCGTACTTGTTACCTGACACTTGTTTCTTGCAGATCTTGTTTATAGTCCTTGACTAGGACTCATGACAGGGTTTACCAAATTTCTTGCAGGTCTTGTTTATAGTCCTTGACTAGGACTCATGACAGGGTTTACCAAATTTCTTGCAGGTCTTGTTTATAGTCCTTGACTAGGACTCATGACAGGGTTTACCAAATTTCTTGCAGGTCTTGTTTATAGTCCTTGACTAGGACTCATGACAGGGTTTACCAAATTTCTTGCAGGTGTTGTTTATAGTCCTTAACTGGGACTCATAACAGGGTTTACTAGATCTCTTGCAGGTTTTGTTTATAGTCCTTAATTGGGACTTATAACAAAGTATACTGAATTTCTTGCAGGGTCTGTTTGTAGTCCTTAATAAGGGCTCATAACAGGGTTTACCTACATCACCCCATGCATAGCATGACATCATACCATTGCATACATCCTAACCCATTTCAAGGATCTCAAGGGCTTGTGATGCAGGTCATGATGAATCAGAACATCTAGCCAGGGGCAAAGAGGATTTATTTTCCTCTAGCCAAGGTTGTCAGGGGCTATGACCCACTGGATATGGTGAGCCTTTGACCCTTGATGAAGGACTCTCAACAATATGCAGTGCCTTCAGTCAAGCTACCGGTTCCAAATGCTAACAAAGTTTCTCTGTTTACCCCGCGAGGTCCTTGAAAACATTACATGCATGTCATACATCTCATTGCATTGCAGGTATCCCTTTGACAGGTTGCTTACCCTTCTCCGCTGTTTATTTCAGCCGCTCGTCATGAATCCTGAATCATCAGCCGAGCAGACTATCAAGGATCTCCAGGCTCAGAACGCCCAGTTCCAAGAGCTGATCATGAATCTGACCCAGGGGCAGCAAGATCTGAAGGCTCTGCTCTTGAAGAAGGACAAGAAGAAGAAGAGGACTGTCTTGTTCAGCCCTAGGCGCAGATCTGGGAATACACCGCAGACTGAAACTGAGAGGACTACCCCATCTGTGAGGGAAAGCAGTCATCATGAGAGAGAGGTTCCCAGTCCAGTGGTCTCCGACAACGAGACAGATTTTGATGAAGAGCAGTACCCTCCTGCTGATGACAGATATAAGCAGTTGGAGGATAGGATGAAGGCTATGGAGGTTCAACAGGTACCTGGGCTGGATTTCGGAGATCTGGGTTTGTCAACTGGTGTAGTTATCCCTCGGAAGTTCAAAGCACCATCCTTTACCAAGTATGACGGGGCGTCTTGTCCCAAGTTACATCTCAGGTCCTATGTTCGGAAGATTCAACCATATACGGTGGACAAGAACTTGTGGATCCACTTCTTCCAGGAGAGTCTTTCAGGGACTCATCTCGAATGGTTCTATCAGCTGGATGGGACCAAAGTTCGTAACTGGGAGGAGTTGGCTACTGCTTTCTATAAGCAGTATCAATATAATGCCGACCTTGCCCCTACGCGTACCCAACTCCAGGGTATGTCGTTAGGATCAAGTGAAGGTTTTAAAGAATATGCGCAGAAATGGAGGGATCTTGCTGGAAGGGTACAACCACCTCTGACTGATCGGGAACTTGTGGACATGTTCTTGGGGACCTTGTCTGGTCCGTTCTACAACCACCTAATTGGGAATTCGTCTGCTGGATTCACAGATCTTATCTTGACTGGGGAGCGAATAGAAGCTGGTATCCGGTCTGGGAAAATTCAAGAAGCTGCACATTCTGATAAGAAGCCTCATCAGGGGAAGAAAGAATCCAATGCTGTGCACGGTAAAAAGAGCCGTCATGAAGCAGGGGCAATCCAGATTTCCAATCCCGGACCTACTCAACAAGGACAGGGGCAGCAGCGCAAGGAGAAACGGCAGTATACCAAACTCAACATGTCATTGGATCAAGCACTGCAACAAATGTTGAAGGCAGGGTTGATCACCTTAAGGGCTCCTCTCCGGAATCCGAACACTTCTGCACCCAACTATCATCCCAACGATAGGTGCGCATATCATTCAGATAGCCCGGGGCATACTACAGACAATTGTTGGCCTCTCAAGAACAAAATTCAAGACATGATCGACGCTGGGGAGATTCAGTTTGAAGTGCCTGAGACGCCGAACATAATCACTGCTCCGTTGCCCAATCATTGAAGACCTTTTGTTTATTTGAATTTTTGAGTTGTATTTTTCTTTGCTTATACAAACAATTAATGTCATAGCAAACTCTTTTATTCTATTAATGCATCGCATATGTCTGTTTTGGAAATTAATACAATTATTTTCATTATGTTCAGATATCATTTCATATTTTTTCTGATGCCAACCCTGGACCTAAAATTCTAAGCCTCTTGAGGGAGGATGACGAAAACGATACCACGACCTTTACAGTATGCTTTTGAACGGACCCCGCTGATGAAGTACAGGCATTATTTCAAATCCCTAAACACTGGAGTTATAAGGATGATAATCCCTCGTTAACCCATCAGAGCCAAAGAAGTAGGAGTTCTTATTTTCGAAAGTCTAAACCCTTAATCATAACCTGGGACAGGATAGTCTCTCAGTTGATCCAAGTCATGACGAATGGCACCGAAGAGATCTTTACAAAAACAAAGACAATAATGGTTCAGAACAATCAAAAGGACAAGCAGTCATTATCAAAAATTTTCATAAATGAAAAGCCCATAAAGTCTAAACCTACAAAGGGGACTTATGAAACTGGGGCATCCCGCTGACTGTGATTCCAAAAAAGGAAACAGTTCAGGCAAAAAAGAAAGGGATAACAAAATCAAGAAAGAGGTCTCACAAACCCTCAACCAAAGCAAAAATGACTGCCTATTCAGAATAAATCATCAACATCTGAACCATTATTGGAACATCAAAGCAAAGACTCAAGCAAGGTCTAACGCACGATCAACTGAGTTTAGGTTTGGAGAACATCACGAAGAGCGGGTGGGTACAAATAATTTAAGCCTTTATCCTTTGTTTCTTAAACCGTGAACCAGGCCACGTTATAACCCTTAAAAGTCCTAGCTGAAGCATGGGTTAATTCGAAAGCATACTGTTACGAAAGGTATCCTGACTCCTGAAGGCCTACGGTAAATATGGAGTTGACATCACGTTTTACAAACACTTGCTTGTTTTATGAAAAAGAATGCATTTTTAAAAATCTTTGAGACAGACATAAGCTTTGCATTTTTAACATAACTTTGTTTGCACATGACTTTTTGTTTGAACAGCATAGAAATTCGCATGACGAAAGTCTAATGAACAAGAGTATCTCCAATCAAGGGGCAAGACATGGCTATTATCCATTATCTGGGGCAATCCAATCAAGATTCGGAGAATCTCTCAAAAGGCCAAATAGCCTGGGGCAAGTCTCCGCCTAAGTCACTTGGGGCACTCTAGCAACGAATCTTGCCCGATCAGACATCTTCTGGCAATATGGCAATACAAGCAGTCAGGGGCACATACCTGCATTCTAAGAACACAGACATAGTTAAAAAATACTACGCATGAAAAAAGACCCGCTAGGCTGACATGCCTAGGCAAAAACAAAGGCTTCCCGGCGAACCAAAAGGGTTCGGGCAAAATGAAGGGATGAAATGAAAAATCTGTACACCCGGCAAGTCGAAAACCTGAAAAGGCGGCCTGGGCAAAAATGGGTATCCCGGTGGACTGAAAACCCGAAAGGGCAGTCCAGGCAAAAGTTAGGGATTAAAGCGTACGACTATGTCCTGCCATCTGCCTACCAGAAGAAGGTTTGTCCATCAACGACTATCAGCACCCCATAGAAACTGGGGCAATAAAAGTTGGTCTGAGCAGTCTGATCGTTCTATCCTCCAAGGTATCAGGGTAAGCTCCGTTGAAGAACATAGCCAACGCAGTTCAAAACTTCCCCAGGAGAGTCCAATCCAGTTCCCCAGGAAAGATGGAATTCATATCCCCAAGCAGCAAGCTTACCCCCAATGGATTCTGGAAGCTTATCCCCTCGCAGAGCACGAACGCGTCGTCCGGCTTGATTTAAAGAGTTATTTCCTTAACAGGATATAACTGGGTTATCCTCAGCCAAAAGCCACGGAAAGATCGTCGTTGACACAGTCTTCCTATCCCCAGCGAAATCCATTCATACTTCCAATACAGCAAGGTATCCTCAATGAGTCATCCTCAACAAATCAGCAAAAGCATCTCCCCACAGAGTATTTCTTCCCAACATGGTCGCTAGAATATCTTTTTCTCCCCGCAGAATTATTCAGTCGCCAAGTTTATTCCTCAACGGAGTCATCTTCTCCTACCGGTATACTTGCAACTATCAACCACAGCGGAAGCAAAAGTTATTCCTCCGCATCAGCCCAGGATACGACTTCCCGGCACCCGTCAAGGATTTATTTTCTTAGACAAACATACATTCATAAACATCACATCGTCATGCATATGCATCATGCTACACGAATCTCCTTAATTTTGAAAACATACAGTTCATGCATCATGATTTTGCATACAATTATGTTTTGCCCTTTTCAGGAAAAAGATCAATACAAAAATGACTACTATCAACTATCGCAATTCATTCTTGATATAGTTTCAGATGTAAACCCAGCGATGGTAACGTTCTGATACTGCTTCCAGAATTCCTTCTAGATATAGTTTCAGATGTAAACCCAGCGATGGTGACGTTCTGATACTGCTTCCAGATTTCCTTCTAGATATAGTTTCAGATGTAAACCCAGTGATGGTAACGTTCTGATACTGCTTCCAGAATTCCTTCTAGATATAGTTTCAGATGTAAACCCAGCGATGGTGACGTTCTGATACTGCTTCCAGATTTCCTTCCAGATATAGTTTCAGATGTAAACCCAGCGATGGTGACGTTCTGATACTGCTTCCAGAATTCCTTCTAGATATAGTTTCAGATGTAAACCCAGCGATGGTGACGTTCTGATACTGCTTCCAGATTTCCTTCCAGATATAGTTTCAGATGTAAACCCAGCGATGGTGACGTTCTGATACTGCTTCCAGATTTCCAGATATAGTTTCAGATGTAAACCAGATATGGTGACGTTCTGATACCGCTTCCAGAAGTCCTTTTTAGATGTTTCCCTCCGACGACGAGTGTGAAGTGATATTCTCCTATGGTTCCCTCTCCAACGGTGTGTGAGGTGGTAAGCCCTTTTCAGATGTTCCCCTCTCCGACGATGAGTGTGAGGTGATCATTCCTTTCAGATTATAATAGCTTATGGTTTTCTTCCCGATACTGTAAAGATGGTAATTCCCGCCAAGATTTTTCTCAACGAGCGTTGTTGAGATTAAAATCGCCCAAGGTTCCCTTACCATCCATGCTAAGGCAGTAACCATTCCTGGTTCATTCATCAGCGCTTGAAGCTCCAGACTCAGCTCCCGTAACCAGTCAGGACACATCTATACCAAGCATCTAAAATCAGCTCCTGCAACGTGTCAGGTACTCATTTTCTCTTTTGCAGGTATGCAGGTTCTAGCTAAAGAGCCTCCTACGCGACCAACGTCCAGATGGCATCTATAAGCCCATCATCCTATCCAGCGAACTCCAAAATGGCATCTATAAGCCCATTCCCTCATCATCACTGCTACTATGTGAGCGCAAATTTCTGGGCACTCTAGTGTCCAATCATCTTCTACCCTCGGATTACGAAAGGCATGTCAGCCAATCTACATCCTCAGGTCTAAGAAGATTGAACAGGGGCAACTGTTGCACCCCAAAATTTTCCCTCCCATATTCTCCAAGATTTGTCAAGTCAAGGTCACAAAATTCCCCAAGGGTTATGCAATTCAACTGTCTCCTATACAGTCAAAACTAGGGTTTGTGTTCTGATCAAGAAAAGGAAGTTTTCAAAGGCCCAATCAAGTCTCATATGCTTACAAAGATGGTCAAGTATCCTCATGTCAAGTTTCAAGACATTCAGCTCAAAATTGCACAGTCAAACCCCTAGATTGCACTACAGTCAACTATAGGGGCAAAATGGTCATTTGACAGTCAAAAGTTCAAATTTTTGGTCAACATATCATTTTGAAGCCACAAACATCATTTTATCAATGCTTGATCATGATTCTCAAAATTTGGCTCAGAAATCATCAAAGATGCAAAAGTTGCTATATTTGGACAGCTGAAAAAGTCAACTGAAATTGACCAGGGCATAACTTTCACATGGATTATCAGAAAAATTCCATCCAAAGCTCATTTTGAAGAGAAAGACATTTCCTACAATTCATATTCATGTTCCAAGTCCAAGAAATGCTCTCACAAAAATTTATCAATTTCTACATTATAGGTCATTTTCAAAAGTCAACAAAAAGGGACTTTAAGTCAAAGGCCATAACTTGATATTGGTAAATCAAAATGACATGGGACCAAAGGCATTGGTTAAAGGACTCAAAGACCTTTCCAAAATGTCCAAGAACATGTGAAAAGCTTAAAAATTGACCAAGTTATGCCTTGTGGAAGTTGGGAAATTTTTGGAAATTTTTGAAAGTCAACATTACTTCAAAAGGCCTAAATTTGCTATTGGGCCCATTTTTCTTCCAAGTTTCTTCATGCCAAGCCTATGCACGACCATTAGGCCCAAAGGGAAGTATTTTCTCATATTTTAATTATTTATTTGAATTTATATTAATATTAATTCAATTAAATTATTTAAATATGTGAAAAATATAAACTTGACCTAAAAAAATCTTTTTATGCATGATTTGGCTTCTATAATTCGTGCACATGCTAATAGGGAAAGATTTGGTGCTAATTGATCATGATTGAACCAAATAACATGAAAAAAGATTCAAAAAAAGATCTTCCAAAATCAAAGATTGAAATCATCATGGCAAGAGATTTTGTACAACTTTCTTAACCTAAAAGCCTCTATACATACTCAGAATCATAAACCTAATGCCTAAGGACTCCAAGCTGCGCCCAAACAAGCGATTGCATATTGAAATTTTTCCATAAAAACTTAATTCTGAAATCAACCTTAGAGGTCGATTCAAGCCTCCAAAACTATCTCAACAGCTTGCCAAGGTTGTCTTGAACACGTTCCAATCAACAACAACAACCAAAACCTCAAGAGTTGGTAGATTAAACTGGAACTGTACAGCATGAAACTCACAATCGTATTTTCCATTCTAAGCATCATCATGACATTCTAACTATGGATTTATGTTCCTTATGAGTTTCTAGAGCTAACCATTATGTTTAATTGCATTGTTGTGCCACATACGCGATTTCGCCATTTTCAATTTCTAGGGTTGCAGGTTTCTGGAATTAGGGCTTTTGCATAGAGGAAAAATCAGGACCCATGAATACCATGGTTGAACTCAGCGCTTAGGGACGAAGCAAACTCCAACCTCGCGATCAATTTATATGCACTATAGTGCTATTCGCTATTTCCCCAAAAGGCCTCTAAAACAACGATCAAAAAACCGTTGCCTTCGTCCTTCATGTTTCAGGAAAACGAAAGAGACGGTGAGTTGTCAGCCGGTGGTTCGCTAGTTTGAATTGCGCGCGTTTTTTAATTACTATGCGTTGGTTTTGCTTTTTCATTATTTGTTTGCCATAATATATCAATTAACATTCAATGGCTCAGTGGTAACACGTGATGCATATAACATCAAAGACCTGGGTTCAAGTCCCAGGTCTGGCAAATTTCCATGTTATTTTTCAACGTAAAATCCTATGCTTTGCTAACATACAGGTGCACCATGTTCCATCCTCATCCAACCTCCACGCGTCCAAAGGGCATCAGATCCATGGCCAAGATTCAAGGTGCATCATACATCAGGTCAAAACGCTGACACACGATCCAGAAAGTCAACAAGTTCTGAATATTAATGGGCCAAAATTCCAGGCCTGAACCTCCTAAATTGGGGTTACCCCCCCCCCCCCCTGGTTTGCATTTTTCTATTTTTCTCCTTATATTTTATTTTTGCTATTTCATTTATTTTCTTTGTTTTAACATAATTAATTTATTTTCACAAAAATACAAAAACATTAAAAATACAGAAAAGACAAAAAATATAATTAATTTTGATTACTTTCATAAATAAATTAGAATGTAAATTATTTAGTTTAATTAGGTTTTAATTTTAATTCTTTTTCATAATAAAATCCAAAAATGTAGAATTAGGTTAATTGATAATTTTTATATCTTTTTAATTTTTCCCTTTTTCTCACAATATTATTCATTTATTATTTATTTTCATAAATTAAAAAATGTACATAAATTAATTTAGAATTAAATTAGGTTAAAAATCAATATTTTCATAATAAACTTAAAAAATGTTAGAATTAGGGTTTGGACATTTTACTTTAATTATAATTAATCCTTTTTCTTATTTAATCTAAAAAACATAAAAAAATACCAAAAAACATTTAATTTTTAATTTTAATTCTCATTAACTTTAAATATTTTACAAAAGGGTCCAACGCCCGTCGTTTTAATTATTTTATTTCGCGCATTTTACTTTACGTCATTTACTATAATTTTGTATCTCTCCCAAAGCATTGTAATTTAAATTTCTCGCACTTTTATTTATCGCTTTATTTATTTTCCGCTAAATCGGGTCCGGTTTAATTTTGGCGATGTGGACCCGCGCCATTTGTAATAGCCTTAGATTTATTTTCCCGCAAACTTTATAACTCTTAAATATGCATGCAAGAATGAATGGCCCTAATTAAAATCAAGCGTAGATCACAAATAAACATGACAAGACAAATAACTGAAACATGACACACGATTCGCACACACCACCCCTAGGGTACGCCTCACTGTTGCCTTTCGAAAGGTGGTCGTCGAGTAGAGGACGTCTTAGTAAGTCCTCATGATCCGGGAACCTGGCATGAGGGTAGCTTCTAAGGTGTCTTCCCATTGCTCCGGTGATCACCACGTCCCTAAACTCGAATTGACCCGAACACCTCCAACGGTGGTGCTACCTACCTCTCAATGGTGGGATGGCACTACTTTAAGGGACATCTACACAGACGAATTCCTTAGGGTAGGTAGGTTCTCAAGGATACTTGCTCTAATCTCAAAACAAACTCAAAAAGACTTTTCACACTGACACTTTTCAAAAGCTTCCAAAGCAAACTTTTCAAACACTCTGACGTATGAGTCGATCTGGAATTTTCAAAGAAACCTTTTAAAACCCACATTGAAAAGCAAACAAACATTTTTGAAAACACAATGAGCAAGTATCTAAGAGCCCATGGATAACCATGGATAGAAAGGGTGCTAGCACCTTCCCTTTCTATAACCTACCTCCCGAACCGAGAGCAATCTCTTCAAGGAATTTTTCTGTGCTTTTGTCCTTTCCATTTGGAGAAAATAAAAGACGGTGGCGACTCTTGCTTCCGCGACATTTCGCGAACCAGCGTTAAACAGTCAGTTCCAGATCCACCGATCACAGCTAGGCTTCAAGGTCAAGCCTTCGTAGTCCAATCTGTCCAGAGCTTTTTTAGGTAGCACATTCAACGAGGAGCCAGAATCTACCAAAACATGGGCCAGAGTCGTGCCCCTGCATTCAACAGAAACATGAAGAGCATCATTATGTTTCCTCCCCTTTGGCATCAGGTCCGCATCATAAAAACCCAAACCATTATCAGCATTCAGACTAGCCATATAATCTTCAAACTGATCAGCAGATGTCTCTTGTGGTATGTGAGCTGTCTTCAGAAACTTAACCAAAGCCTTCACATGGGCCTCAAAACACAACAACAAAGCCAACATAGAAATTTTAGATGGGGTCTGCCCCAGCTGCTCGACCACGTTGTAGTCGCTCTTCTTTATTATCTTCAAAATTTCTTCCATTTATTTTTTGGAAGCTTCTGGTATGGTTATTGAATTGGCCTTTGTCAAGACAGGCTCAATCAGTATGTCTTTGCCTCTAGTCTCGGCCGACTCGGTGATGGGAGGGTTAACAGGAGTGATTACTGGAATTGCTGTAGTAGTCTTGGGTGGAACCACAGCAGGAATGATCACATGACTGGTAGTCTTTAGAGGAGAAATATCAGGGGAGAACACCCTTCCACTTCTTGTTATTTTACTGGTTCCGTCAATATTGACGATGTCGAAATCAGCATTTTCAGCAATCTTGTCTTTAATGGCTAGCATGTCCTGCTTTACGCCGTGGTAATAGACATTGACCCCATAGTTCCAAGGAATAGCTTTGTCCGAGGAGTATGGGATTGGTCCAAGCGTGGTTATGATCAACGGAGTCACCTTCAAAATTGATGTAATCCTGATGGGTCTCTTAGCGGAGGCCCTGGGAGGATTAGCGGAAATGGTTATGATAGTAATGTCTTTACAGGAAATAGTCAGAACAAGAGTCTTCTCAAATATAATCTCTTTGTCATCCATCAGGCGCTGAACACCTGCCTTCAACAAAGGGCAACCAGTCGGTAGAAATGAACAAAAGTGGAAACCTTCACCACAACCCGGAAATAAACTGACCTTCAACAAATGCCCCTTAATAGTCATGAGTGGGGTCACCAATTCTTCTACAGAGGTCACAAACATGTCTTCTTCAACAGAATTAACACCCCGACCATGTTTCAGCATAGGAGCAGTGATAACGTTGGGAGTCTCTGGGGGATCAAATTCAATCTCCTTAGCATCAATCAGATCTTGTACTTTGTTCTTCAAAGCCCAGCAGTCATTGGTATCATGGTCTGGACTTTCCGAATGGTAAGCACAACGAGCATTCGGCTTATAGTAGGGAGAGGTGGTGTTTGGATTCTTCGGAGCTTCCCTCAGAGTAACCAGATTAGACTTCAGCAACTGAGGTAAAACCTGAGACATCGGCATGTTGATCTGAGTGAACTGTCTAGTGGATCTTTCTGCTCTCGGCTGATTGTTTCTTTGTGGAGCAGGTGCAGATTTGGAAATCATAACAGCCCCTACCGTCGAACGGTGCTCGGTTCGATTTTGGTTCTTTTGGTTATAGACGACACTGACTTCCTTTTTACCTGCAAACGGCTTCCTTGTAGCACTAGAAGAGGCATCTTTCTGAATTTTCCACTTTGGATTCCAGCTTCCACTTTTTCTCCTGTTAAGATCACTTCAGTAAAACTCGCCGATGAACTTCCAATCAGATGGTTGAAGAATGGCCCAGTCAAAGTTCCCAAAAACATATTCACGAGCTCCCTGTCAGTCAAGGGTGGTTGAACTCTTCCAGCCAAATCTCCCCACTTCTGAGCATAATCCTTGAAACCCTCATTCGAACCCATAGACAGATTTTGGAGTTGTGTACGGGTGGGAGCGAGGTCTGCATTATACTGATATTGCTTATAAAATGTAGCAGCAAGGTCTTCCCAGTTACGAACATTGGCTCTTTCCAGCTGATAGAACCAATCCAATTGTGTTTCAGATAAATTGTCTTGGAAGAAGTGAACCCACAAGTCTTTGTCAACAGTATGAGGTTGTATCTTCCTCACATAGGAACAGAGATGCATTTTAGGACAAGAGACCCCATCATACTTAGCAAATACTGATGCCTTGAATTTTGGGGGGATGACAACCCCGGAGACCAGACCCAACTCTTCAAAATCCATCCCAGGAACCTTCTGGATTTCCATAGCGCTCAGCTGCTCTTCTAACTGCTTATACTTTTCATCAGCCGGAGGGTACTGCTCCTTATTATAATTAGTTTCATGGTCAGACTCTTTAGGACTAGGGTCCTCTTCTCTGGCTTCACCCTCTTGATTCTCTCCCTCTTTAGATGAAGAAGTTAAATCAACAACCCGTCTTGGCGGCCCTCTGAACCTTCTGCTCATATGTGTCACACCGGGTGTCCTCTTGGTCCTCTTAGTGCTCTTCTTAACAATCAGAGCCTTCATCTCTTCCTGTCCTTTGGCCAGAGCCACAATCATTTGTTGGAACTGCGTGTTCTGAGTTCGAAGATCTTTCACAGTTTGTTCAAGAGCCATTGCTGAAATAAACAGCGGAGGAGATGAGAAACCTGTTATGAATCCTGTTATGCAATGATATGTATGATATGTATGCAATGTTTTCAAGGGTTCTTAAAGGATCAAGTTTGCTTAAACAAAAAGGAACAAACGCGAATTGTATTAGTAAACTTGAATTGTTACAAAGAATGCATTTTGAGAGTAAAATTTAAGCAAAATGAAACAAAAAGAAGACTAGGTTTCCCATGGGCGCATCCTCTTTAGCGCGATATAGGCGTTGATATTCCTCTCTTCATGAAGTAGCCTAGTGAGTTCCAAGACCTTCTTTTCGCTGGCATAGAATTGGGCTTTGAACGTATCCCGCTCCTCTTTAAGCTGAACCCAGGACTTTTGTAACTCTTCGTGATCAGTTGGCATGTCTGGATGAAGAACAAGATGAGGAGTGTCTCCCTCGGCAACTGGTCCCATAATCATAGTTCTGATAGTGGGATAAGGCATCATAAGAGTTTGAGCGCGGGCTCGTACCCATCTGAGATAAGGCTCGAGAGGTATGGAATTAGTATGCCCAAGTGTCTCGCTGTCAATCCTATGTACCATACTCCAAGCTCGTGTGAACCTTTTGAGGTAACCCTGAACATCATTCTCATAGTTGAAGGTGATTCCTTGAATAAGTGTATCATGAGGACCATCCCTTCTCGCATAACCAAACTGTCGTAATGCTAAGCAAGGGTTATAAGTGATTCCTCCCCTAATGCCTAAGAGAGGGAATTCACCATAGCGATCAATGATAGTAACATCTTCCGAGAACCATGAACACCAATGAATGTCTGAATGCATAAGGGACATCAGCCGATGAGACCATCTTTTACGCTGTTCATTCTTCAAAGTAGATATGGGTAGGTGCGAAATAAACCACCTAGCCAATAGAGGAGTGCAACACTGAAGGGTCCCTCTTCTTTTTAGAGTGCGAGTTTGCAGAGAGCATAGAATATCCCCGAGTAATGTAGGTACCAGATTATGAGACAGAAAAACCTTAATAGTGTTCACATCTACGAATTGATTCGCATTAGCAAAAAGTATCGTCCCGTAAACGAGAAGTGCGAGCACTTCTTCGAAAGCTTGTAAATCTAAGGTATCCCAAACATGGTAAGCCTTCTCGAATAGAAACTTGACCGGAATTCCTTGGACACTCCCTCTAGTCTCCCAATTTGTCACTATGTCAGACCGTTGTAAGGATAGAGCTTTAGCAATTTCTTCAGGTTTGGGATGTCTTTCCGTACCGTTTAAAGTTAGCTGATCAAGAATGGGTATCCCTAATAACTGAGAAAATTCCTCCATAGTAGGTACTAGCTGGTAATCCGGGAAGGTGAAACAATGGTGCAGAAGATCGAAGAACTGAAACAGCACTTTCAACATTTCTTAGTCAGGTTTTGCAGTGACCAAGTTGAGCAACCGACCATGCTTTTTAGTGAAAGGAGAGATTTCGGGAATCCTTACTGCCAAGTCCCTTAATTGGAGAGACACTTTCACAAGGTTGATCTGTATAGTGTTCCTACGAGAGGATGCCATATCCTACAAAATAGAGCAAAGATGAGCCCTAGAAACCCTTGAAACAGTTAGTATGATATGCTATGGTATAATTTTTATGATGTCATGATAAATCACGGGTATATCAAACACAAACAAATCACATCAAGTCCTTAGGTTTAAGGCCTGTTTGAGTTTTAAGGTCACACCCTCTTGAAGTTGGATTGGTTCAACCTGTCCTATAAATATATAACCGGGTTCTAAGGGATCACAATATCACTGATCTTTCCCCCAGCTTCGTTCAATAGGCGATTGACTCGCAACCAAACAAAACTCAAGAGTCAAACCTCAATGAGTGTAGCATCGAGTATTTGTCGACCCTGGGCATACACCAAAGCCGACCATCTCGCTACGTCCTATTGGCCAAGTTGTGAAATTAAGGGTTCTAAGGTCAGTTGATGCTTTATGACACCATGCGGCGGCCCCGTACATCTCTCAGATTGACTCAAGGGTTACGGGTACCAACCAAAGTGCCACATCAACGTAGCTACTTCTTTAACCGTGTTGGTATACCCCAACACAGCTCCCTCACAATTTATTGCTACTTACCTGAAAGGTGTTTCCCGATCCGGGTGTAGGATCCAAATAACCCAAACAGTTCCAATAAATATAAAGCAAGAAAGACAATCAAGAGAAAGAAATTAAATATGACCTAGATCATAAGGTTTACCCCACTTTATATTTTGTTCCCCAGCAGAGTCGCCAGTTCTGTGATACGGTGGCAGAACCGACTGTTAATACTGGTTTGTGTTTTTTGTTCACAAATGTCGCGGTAAGCAAGAGTCGTCACCGACTTTTATTTTATCCAATTAAGAAAAGGAAAAAGAACAGAAAAACCTTTTTCGAGATGTTTCTGAGTACGGGGGTAGGTTATAGAAAGGGAAGGTGCTAGCACCCTTTCTATCCATGGTTTCCCATGGGCTCCTAGGTACTTGCTCATGTTGAAAACTGCTTATGTGTGCTTGTTTTAAAAAGTTTTGTTTTACTTCATTTTAACCCTTGTTTCTGTCCTCAAGAGTGTTACGAAGTTGTTTTTGAAAACTTTGTTTGGAAAGTGTTTGTATGAAAAATTTTGTTTGTTTGAGCAAGTACTTAAGATTTTTCTACCTACTCGAAAAAGTCTGTTTGTTTTCCTTTTAGACAATGCTATCCCATTATTGAGAAATAGGTAGCATCGTCGTTGGAGTTTTTTAGGGACATTCGAAGGGACAAGTACGATCACAAAAGCATTGTTAGGAAATGTTAGTAATCATCCTAAAGCCTTAAATATCTTTTTCTGAGGCAACACCCGAATGGGTCATTTTAGATCTTTCGGGGCTAGAGGACGACCACTAATAAACCCTATACTTCATGACCGTTTACCGAAGGCAACCGTAGTGGAGTAAACCCTAGGAGTGAGCATGTGCGAGTGTAATTTTCAGTTAATTTATCTATGCACATTTAGGGTTTTCTACCGTATTAATTTTCAGTTAGTCTTTTCATACAATCCATATAACATACATCTAAGCAGTTTATAGTTTGTAGAAATTAAAAGTGCGGAAAGTTAAAGTCCTAGCTATTACAGGGCTTTTGCAGATACATTATTATTTTGGACTAAAAATAAAGATGCGGAATTTAAACCCTAATTACTATTACAAACTCAGAGCAGTTACAATAATAGAAAAGGGAATTAAAAATGTGCGCGGCGAATTAAATACGAGAATAATTAGCAAAACCTAAAAAAATCTAGTTGAAAAAGATTTAGGTTAGTTTTTTTGAGAAAAATTAATTAGGTTATGTACAAAAACTTAACCCTAATTCTAATTTATTTTAATTATAAAACAAAAAGAATTAAATTGCCCTAATTTTAATTAAACTAATTAATTACGAAAAAATATTTTTTATGAAAAAATGGATTTTTTGATGTTTTTATGGTTTTTTGATTAAATAAAAAAATTGATTTTTTTGGGGTTATTTTTGTAAAGAAAATAATTAGTAAATAATTAAAATAAAAAAGGAAAAGATATGGGCCTGTATTGTGAAAGGGGGGTGTGACGCTTGAATTGTTAGGCCCATTATGCTGATCAGCCCAGTCAACATGTTGGATCTTGTGTAGCCACGCTTGGAGGGTGCATCATGAACCTCCCTTTGATTGAGCGTTGGATCTGGAGTATGAACGATCCATTGGCTGGATCTTGGGTTGCATGGTAGGCGCGTGGAAGAGTGTATGCATGGGACCTGTTGTCAAACATTAAGAAAATAGAGAAAACATTGGGACCTAGGATCGAACCCAAGTCCTTCCACTCAATACCACACACACCTTGCCACTGGACCACCTGTCTTAGTTGTTATAATATTGAAACGAAAATAACATTATGTAAATTAATCACAAGTTTTAGAAAGTGCACAAAATTTGAATTGCCTAATGGTGGTCAGCCACGTTGTTATCTCTTTCCCCAGGATTGTCATTTTTTACAATGACCCTTTACCTACGGTCAAATTCGTCGTTGTATGTTATAGTGACGGTATTTTCCTGTAGCTAGAAACCTGCAATATCTCAAAATGCAAAGCAAGCAATATTAATCAGAACTAAAAACATAGACCCACTAAGAATCTTGCCCTGAGTTCATTGGTATAATTAATCAGTCCTAATTTTTCCTCTACAGAGAACCCCTAATTTGTAGCTTCCAAACCCTAATAATGGTGTAAGCTTGTTCCTGCACTAGAAATCAAATCCAGGCTATCCAAAAGATCACAAACATGATTATGAATACATTTATGCAAGCAAATCTAAGGTAAAATACATAAAACCCTGAAAACGAGTTTGAGTTATAAGGGTGCAAACTGTGATCTGTATCTTACAGTTCTAGATGTTTTGTGGCTTGAGAATGATTGGAATCACTTCAGAGTACGTCCAGGAATAGATTGGTGTCTTTGAATTGCTTTGAGTCTTCCTCTATGATAGAAACCGATCCACACTTTTGCTTCAAAAATTTGAGTTTTGTTTGGGGTTCTCACCACTATAATCCTTCTCCTCGCGCATTGGTTATGTTCAGCATATATACTAGAGCATATTAGGTCAACAAAAACAATTTGTATCTTGGCAAATCATGAAAATTTGATTTGATTTTGCTCTTGTATGATATGTTTCCAAAATAGGCCTAATCATGCCAATTTTTGCTTCAATTTGCTTTGCACGATTTGATCTGATATTTCAGCTTGATTAGATTGTGATTCCTACAAAAATCATATCAAAACCAGTCTTTTTTATATTTTTTGCAATTTATTTGATTTAATTTGAATTTTAAATTAAAAAAAATCAAAATAAAATAAATAATGAAGAAAATAATATGTGGATGCTGATTTGGGTCATGGACCATGTCACAAGCATGATAAGCTAGGCCCATTTGACAAAAAATGCATTTTTGAGCACATTTGACTTTTGATAATTTTGCAAAAATGGTCAAATTTGACAAGGCATATCTCCTCCAATTTTAACCCTAGAGAGGTGTTCTTGGACTTTTTAGAAAGCTTAAGATATCCCCTAAACAACCCTTTTGGTTTCATCTCAATTGGGTCTTCCATTTTCATGTAATAAGCTTTGACCCAAAAGGTGTTTTTTTGACTTTTCAAAAGGACCTATAATGTAGAAATTCATATCTTTTGATGAGTGCATATGTTGAACTTATGGGATGAATATGAATTGTAGGGAGTTGCATCCTATTAAAAATGAGCCTTGGATGGAAAAGTTCTGATTAAGTATGAAGAAGTTATGCCTGGTCAAAGTTTGGTTGACTTTTCCTATGAAACCCTAATTTAGCAACTTTTGGGTTTTGATGAATTTGGGGCATTCCTTGAGGAATCATGATCAACCCTTGATCAAATGATGGATATATCTTCAAAATTTTGATGTTGACAAAAAATCTTGAAGTTTGACTGTATGTGGGCCACAGTTGACTTTTGACCTAGTATAGTTGATTTTCAGGCATCTGGGCAATTGGCTGAGCAAACTTCTTGTGCAAGGCATGAAACTTGACAAAGATGATCTTGAGAACATATTGGGACCATGGAAAGAATTTGGGACCTTTGGAGTTCCCACACCCTGATGAAAATGGAAACCCTAGTTTGAGGTACATTGCCTTAGGAGAGAGTTTGTCTGGTCAACTCTTGGGCATCCTTGAGCAAGTTGAAGAAGTTTGGTTTTGGAAGTTTTCAATTTGGTTGAGAAATGGAGATTTTCCAAAACTTAACAATGTTGTTGTTGTTGTTACTGTCAAACGCGCGAGAAGGAAGAAGATGGTGATCTGGCCATTTCAAATTTCTCAAACTTTTTTTATAATATATTTATTGGGGGCATTTCATAACCGGATGAAACAGCCACCCCGGTGGTAAACCATGCGGGCATATAACTATAAGGACATGGCTTCATGCCCCAATGGTACCTTTTTCCACATTTTCCTCATTTTTAACTTCTTTTTTCCACTTAATTTTTATCATATTCAATCATTTCTTTTTCCAACCAAATTTAACTCTTTTGAGATGATTTTTTGTGTACTACTAGTTCACTACCTCTATTTTATGAATACTGGAAAAAAATCACAAAAATATTTTGTTTCAATATTTTTTAATAAAATCAAAGTCATCACTTTTTAGGGTTTTTAAAGAGATTTTTGATGATCTTTTGATCAAATTTTCAACTTTGCTCACAAAGCTTGATTTTACCATTATAGGTCTTGATTCTCATGAGATATCTTGACACTTGATTAAACATTTCATGATAGCTTGATACTTCTTAGGACTTTTCTTGACCAAATTCACATTAAAACATGAAACATATACAAAAATCAAAAGTTATGCTCCATGACTTTCAAATGTGATTGTGATGCATACACTTGTTTTAAACATTCAAACTCATCTATGTTTTCAAAATCTTGCTTGATTTTTGTACATATTTCCTTCATAAACTATTTTAAAGCATAAACCACAAAATAACAAAAACATGCTTTCAACTTCAATTCATTTGTCACAACTTTTACCGAATAAACTCATGGATTCTCATTTACTTGTATTTTATATTTTCATCTTTCCTTTTTATTTTTCTAGATAAATTGTATAGGATGCTTCTGCAAATGTAAATAGCTTAAGTTTATTTTTCTCGTGTTTATCTTATTATGTACCTACTTCCGGGATGTAATAGTTCTAGGTTTATTTTCCCGCACTCTTTATCCTTATGTAACTGCCCCAAATCCTTGTAATAATCTTAGGTTTACATTCCGCTCTTTACATTCTGCTTTTATTCTTTTATGCTATTGTTCGTAATTTGGTTTTGTATGGAAAGATTAAAATAAACTGATAGCAAAACCCTAATTTCAAGATAAACATAACTAAACCAATCACTTTGCACATGCGCACCTCTAGGGTGACCCTCACTTGTTGCCTCGAATAAAAAACAGTCATGTCCCTCGAATGTGGGATGCTTTAGCAAAGACCCTCGTTTAAAAGATCGTAGTCCCTCAATGACCCTTCTATGTTGCCTTCAGTAAACGATCTTAGTCCTTTATGAAAATTGCTAAAGCGTCCTACAAGTTGCCTTCTATGACTGCACGATGACCCGCGCTTGTCCCTCACATCCAACGATAGGGCTTCCGACTAACTAATGGTTGGGTAGCACCATCTAAAGGATGAGGAAAAGAACAAAGACTTCTTTGAGTAGGTAGAACGCTCGTAGACACTTGCTCACAAACATTTCAAAATAAAACATCTTTCCATAAAATAACACTTTATTTCACAATATTTTCAAAACAAACATTTTGTATACATTCTCAACAATACGAGAATCATTATAAAATGTCCGCACTTAGGCACTTTCAAAATATTTTCAAATGTACACAAGCACAAAGCATTTCCAAAAAGTGAACTAGCGATTAAGAGCCCGTAGAAAACTACGGATGAAAAGGGTGCTAACACCTTCCCTTTTCATAACCTACCCCCCTTACTCAGGAAATTTTCAAAAGGCCTTTCCTGTCCTTTTCACCCTTTCCTTTATTGTATAAAAGAAAAGTTGGTGGAGACTCTTGCTATACGCAACATTTGCGATATAACGCAAAAGCTAAAAGTCAGTCCTCCCACCGTATTACAGAACTGACGACTTTGTTGGGGATATAACTAAAAGTGGGGTTATCTTTAGAGCTAGTTCACCTTTATTGATTTACTTGTTTACTTTGTATGCTTTATATTTCGGGATATGCTTGGGTTTATTTCTTGTATAGATCCTATACCCGGATATGGGGGAATTTTAGGTAAGTACCAATAGATCATGAAAATTGTATGATATAGACCGATATGGTTGAAATGATGGCTAGGTTAGTGTGACACATTGATGGTGTTGGTGTTCCTTGAGTCAGTCAAGGAGAATGTTGGGTTGCCGCATGGTGTCATAAGCACTAATTGACCTTAGAACCTTAGTTGACACAACTTAGCCATTAGAAAGTAGTGAGATGGTTGATAATCCATGCTACACTCATTGAGATTGGACTCTCGGGATATTTCGGTTGCAATTCAGATGCTTGAGCTGAAACAATGCCTGAGAGAAAAATCAGTGATATGAGATTCCTAGAACCCGGTTACTTCTTTTAGGATAGGGTGAGCCAACTAAACTCAAGAGGGTACTTACCTATAAACTCCATGCAATCTTGAACCTAAGGCCTGGTGTATCTTATTTGTTTTTGATTAAGTTTGTGCGAACATGACATCATTACACATGTCATAAATTTGTGCTAACACCTTCCCTTTTCATAACCTACCCCCCTTACTCAAAAAATTCTCAAAAGTTCTTTCCTGTTCTTTTCACCCTTTCCTTTATTAGATAAAAGAAAAATCGGTGGCGACTCTTACTATCCGTAACATTTGTGATAAAACGCAAAACCTAAAAGCCAGTTCTCCCACCGTATTATAGAAGTCAATATAGAACTCTCATCCTTTGGATTACAAGCCAAGCAAGCATGATACTCAAATAAACAAAACCTCAGATGAAAATAAGCCTTAGATGAAAATAAGCCTTAGATGAAAATAAGCCTCTGATGAATTAAGAACCATGCAAAATCTTCATTGACAAAAATTGGACAATTAGTTTAACATGTTTACCAACTAAACTTTGATTAATTCAACCTGTAATCAAAATTTATTCGTGGTAAAAAATTTGACTCAAAGCAAAAAATAGATTCCATGGAGCCAACTTCAATAATGTATAACTCACTACACAAGGACCTTTATGATGCAATCTTGAATTCTTTAGAAACCTAAATGATCAAGCTTGACAATGTTATTTGAAAGTTTCCATTTGGATACTTGTATGAAAAGTTATAGCTCTTTAAAGTTGACTGAAATTTTGTACATTTCACTTAGAAGAATTTCAAGTTCTTGACGACCAAAAAATGACCTCTAATATTTTGCAAAGTTAAAAGGACTTCCACTCAAAATTAGTTCTTAGTGATAAAATATGAAATTAAGTAGACTCATTAAAGAAGATTTTGGAATTGAGATCACTCAAAAATTATAAAAATCGAAAGAGTTATGGTTTTTGAAACATGATAAAATCTTTTTGAGAAATCCATAAATGACCTATAATCATTTCAAAACTTCAATTACTTTCCACCAAAAATTATCCTTATGTCCTTTAAGAGAAGTTGTAGTAGACATCCTCAAGTTTTTTGTGAAAAAAGAATGAGCTCAAGGAGATAAAAATTGACCAAGTTATGATCTCTTGAAGTCAAGTCAAAGATTTCAAAATCTTTCTCAAAGGACTTGTAATCTTCTCCAAAATTAAATGACTTTCTATTAAAAAGCAACCTTAGATCCTTGAATAGAAGTTGAAGATGACTCATTAAAGGGAATCATGTATTTTGAATCACATTAAAATCTCAAAAAATGAGCAAGTTATGGTGTTGAGAAGTCAGCAAACCCTTACTCAAACCTTGCAAAAGTGACTTGTAACATTCCTCAACCTTTTATGATTTTTCTTTCACAATTGGATCTTGACATCTAAAGAGAAGTTGTTAGTAATGATGAGAAGAGTCCATGGAAAAAAGAAACACTTCAATATGTTGAAAATTGTGTGAATTATGAACTAGTGACCAATAGAACCAAGGATTTTCCCAATTAGGTCAAACTACTTGAATCCACTTTATATCTCTTGAACTTTCTTGAAAATTAAAGCATGATGAACCATATTAAACCTTGAAATGGTCTTTTCTTAAAGCACATGCAATAATGGGGCTCATGTCTCAATGAAACTTGTTGAAGAAGTCATGGAAATAAACCCATGAACCTATGAATCTTCTTGATGAATCCAACCTTGAAGTTCAAGCTTTTGAAATCCATTGAGTAGCCATTTGACTGAGGATCAACCTTTAGAACCCTAGGTTAGGAGATTAATAAACTTGTCTCTATACCTATAAAACATCAAATAAAATACATACATACTTTTTGATTTTGATTAAGGGTTAGTAATCATGAAAGACACACATACAAGATACACAATTCAAGGTGCTTGGTGATCTTCCAAGGACAAACTCAAAGATATGAGAGAGAGAGAGAGAGTAAAAGAGATAACCAATATACATTTGTGATCTTGATGCATTGTGATGATATGGGATACTAGAGTATCTTATGGGGAAAATGGGGTATAACAAGATGCAAGCCTAGCGTCTGTCATTTTATCTAGATCTTAAGACAAAGAAGTATTTTCAAGACGGGAATTCTCGAGATCTCCTTGGGCAGTTGAAAGAGATGCTTTTATGACATATAGTGACGTCTGAACTTAATCCATAGCTATGTCTTTCTTTACTACTTCTAACACCATGAGCTTTATTTGATTAACTAAAAAGCCTTAGAATTTAAAGGCTCTCAAAGCAGAACGTGTCTAAATAATAGAAATAGAATCCCTTCCTTACTTATTGCGGGTACATGTCGTGCTAAAGCATTAGATCATTAACACTTCCCTACAACATTGTCTTTCCTTATGTAGTCGATCAAGCATAAAAACTCTGCATCAATGCCTATAAAAGCATAGGCTCGGTGAGTATGACACATCAAAGTTGATAATTCCTCCTCGAAAGCATCGTCGGTAAGATTTAAAAGTTAGAGCAATCATTCTATAAAATAGATGTCTGATTCTTTCTTGGAGTACTAGGTCCTAGCCAGGCCAAGAAAATTGGAGCTGAAGTATTTGAGGCTGAAGTTAAGGTGCTCAGAGTGCTTGACACCCCTTGAGTATCCTTATGGATTTCGGTATCAGGATTGAAAATTGAGATGGTTCCTTCTTGAGGTTGCATCGACCTAGCAGGAAAGTCCAGGTTAACTACTTCACCACTCCAGCTACAACAAGGGAGATGGAATAAGTAGGAACATTCGAAGGACATACTATCATAGGGATAGACCGACCTTCCTTCTTTATTTGTTGAATTACTTTCTTACACTTCATTGAGCCTACATATGGAAGTTGACAAATCTTGAGGAAACATTGAGCCTACATATGGCAGTTGACAAATCTTCTAGAACCATTATTTATTTAGGTAAAGCTCCTCTTGGGACAAATCTGTAAGGGCAAGGTTCCTTCAATAAGGGTTTCAATAATATCAAAACTTTCCACTATATGTTATAAATGTGGCTAGATGATATGGTGGATAAGAAAGCATGAAAAATCTTCAAAATTTGGTATTTTTGGAAATCTCTATGCTTTGAGTCGACTCAAAGATAGATTTGGTTAACGCATGATTGAAAGCACCTACTTGAGGAAGTATCGGGTTTGCTCACGTCGACTGTATGGTCGACTCAACCTGGGAGTAATTTTTAGGAACCATGAATCAACGCATAGCCCTGAAGCGGTCGACGTATGGATTGAAAATTTCTCCTTGGGGAAGTCTCGGGTTTTCTCACATTGACTTTGTTGTCAACTAAAACTGGAAGTAATTTTTAGAAGCTATGCGTCGACGCGCAGCCCTGGAGCAGTCGAAGCAAGGATCACGCACTTTGTCTTCTATGACTCTCGAGTGTGAGCAACCCTTTTTCTCTACGTGCTTTTGTATGATAGAAAATATGTGTCGAAATAGTATTAATGAATGTTTAATGTGCTTTATCTATATGTATGCATAATATGACATGTTTAAAAAGAGTCAAAAATGTGTTTTACACATAAAGCATAATTCCAGGTTGATACATAAGGTCTTGCATCGACACATAAATTAGTCAAAAATGTCTTTTGCACATAAAGCATGATTTCAGGTCGATACATAAGGTCTTGCATCGACACATACTTAAGCAAAGAATCACAAAAATAATTCTGCTTTAGTATGAGTCGACCCATTCATACTTTGTATCAACACGTGTCATGTTGGTGCTTCTAGAAAAAATTTAAAAAGCTTTATGCATCAACACATAAACACATGCATTGATACATATCAGGTTTTATCTTTCAAAATAAAAAATCAACTCAGTATGTATCGCCACATACGCGTTATGTGTCGACTTATATAAAATGAATGGTTCTGGATTCTTTATGGAAAACATGTTGTACCGACACATAAAGACTTGCATCGACTCATACATATCTGATCTCTCTGTAATATGTTTCGCTTTCAGTATGTATAGATACATAACAGATTGTATCGAATCATATTATGTTTAACAACTAACATGTGTCAACTCATGTTAAACATGCATCGACTCATACTGCATTTTTTCACCTCTAACTGTTCTATGTTACATATATAAGTAAGTTTTTGCAGCAAAAAATAGGCAGGTGTCACATATACAGTTGGTGTGCATCAAATTTCTGATCAAGAAGAAACCTGAAAGTTACTTCATCTTCATCATCTTCTCAATCATCTTGGTTCAACAACAACGACAGATAAACATATTTGTTCATTGGATCAAGAGATCATAGAGATAACGTTCAACTGTACGATCGGTGATCTAAGCTGAGTTGAAGATTCAGATGGGGGTTTCGAGGAAAAACTTCAAGAACGGGCGTGTTCTTGCGGGTTTATTAGTCAGGGTTTTACAAGTCAGATTTAGCCGTAGCGAGGGGTTTAGAAATCGGGGCGATTTTGCAAACAGACCGTGGAAACGCAGGATTGATTGTGGATCTTGCAGGGAATCTTGATAAGCTCATATCAAGTGAAGGTTCTTACAAGAAGAAGAAGATCTTATAGATTACGTTTTGTCTTTGTATTGTAACCTTGTAAACAATTTTCAGCAAATTGATATAACAGGTCTCAATTTCAGTTTCAGAATTGAGAGGGAGACGTATCCACACACGAGGACGACATTGGGGAACTTCCTTACCAAACTGCCCATGTATTGTTTTCTTTCTCTCTTTCTCTTTACGTTTTCTGAAATTTTGTGATTCAATTGGTTTGTTGTCTTTTATGTTTAATGATACAATAGTGGTACAAACTCTTTTGCTAAAACCACCATTATTGTTGATCATCGAACAAGCATACACCAACTGTTCGACAAAATTGCATCAAGTTTTTATTCATTGGAAATAGAGCTCTTCTGATAAGTGCTTTGAAACATACTTCAATATGTGTTTAATTTTCATCTATTTCATCTTGAATAAAACCCAACATGTTTATCGTATGTCCGGTTTAATAGTAGTTGGTTCAAAATAGACAGAACTCGATTTGGGACCTTATTTTTTCCGCTGTTTTTAACAAACTTTGGTAAAAGATTTTAAATCCTTGATAAATAAGGAGGTTATCTATTCACCCCCCCCCCTCCTCTTGATCACTTGCCACATCATCTAACAAGTGGTATCAGAGTGACAGTTCATTGGTGCTTTGTGTCTACTAGTAACGCCATGGCCTTTAAACCAAAGGGGGCTTATAATAGAGCTCCTGTTTTCAATGGTGAAAATTATGGCTACTGGAAAGTCTGCATGCGTGTACACATAAATTCCATTGACAGGAATGTATGGACTGCCATTCAAAATGGTCCCTTTAAAATTACCATGAGGAATGATGCATGTGCAATAGTACCTAAACATGAGGATCAATGGAATGAAACAGATGAAAAGAAGTGGTCGAGCGATTAGAGAGGCCAAAATATGATAATCTCAGCACTTGGTGTTGATGAGTATTATAGGGTGTCTCATTGAACGACTGCTAAAGAAATGCGGGATGTTTTAGAAATTTCCCATGAGGGCACTACTGAAGTTAAATAATCCTGCATTAACACACTCAATCAAGAGTTCGAGCTCTTTCGCATGAAACGAGGAGAATTTGTCTCCGACATGCAAAGGAGATTCGTTCATCTTATAAGTCGTTTAAATGCACTTGGAAAACCTGTTTCCAATGAAATTTCTACTAATAAAATTTTGAGATGTCTTAGCAGGGAATGGCAACCTATAGTAACAACTATCAAGGAAGCCAACGACCTCACTACGCTTACCTTTACAACTTTGTTTGGAAAGCTGGAAGGACATCAACAAGAACTGGAAAGTCTTGAAAAATATGAAAGAAAGAGTAAAAAGGAAAAGAATAAAGAGAACTTGGTGAGAAGAAGTCAATATCTCTTATGGATTATAGCTCCAAGTCCTCACACAAAGAGCAAAATGATAATGACTCAAGTAGTGACAAAGATTCGGATGATGAAGAAATGAGACTCTTTGTTCGGAGATATAATAGGTTTATTCGAAACAATGTAATCAAGCACTCCGATAGGAATCTCATAAATTTTTGAAAATAGTCCAAAGAGCCAAGACAAGAAGAGAATAAGAAGCAAAGAAGTAAAGGACCTTGCTATAATTGTGGTAAAGTTTGGCACTACAAATCGAAGTGTCCAATAATGAAAAAGGACAAAGGAAAAGCTTCACCAAAGAAGTTCAATAAACAAATAAGAGCTTACATTGCGTGGGAAAGCGATAGTGATTCATCAAATGATGATAGTTTAAGTGATAGTGATGAGACTGCAAATTTATGTCTCATGGCACATACCAAAAATCAGTCCTACCACAAGAAGAACAACCACGACAAGCAAGTAAGATAAGTCTACCATAAGAACTTTTCTTCTATGTCTTTTTCCAAACTCAAAATAGCTTTTGAAAAACTGCAAAACAAAGCTGAAGATGCTTGTAAGAGATTATCCTCCGATAAACAAATATTTTCATTCTTGGAAGGTAAAGTCTATAAAGTTGAAAAAGACTTAAAATATCTAAAAGCTAGTATTGCAGACAGTTCAAAAGATAAGGATGTTAGAGGATGTATTTCTAGAAGGGAACGTGAAGTTTGTCATATTTGGCAACAAGAGGTTAGAACTCTTAATGCCAAATTGGAAAAAGCTTTACAGCCCAAAGTTACTTTTGCCGTTGATCCTAGACTTTTTAAGAAAAAGTTGAATCCACCATATGCAAAATATTCTTTTGTAGAAAACATTCCAAAGGATTTAATGAGCAAAAGTAAGAAAATCCATCATTATGGTTTATGTCATTATTGTTGTCATGTGGTCATACCATTGAGAAATGCAAGTTTAGGAGATTTCTTGTTCCTAAAGGCATTTACCAATGGAGGCCTAAAGGCAACCATGTTACCACTTACCCACACAGACCCAATGAAAATTAGGTACCTACCTCTCTCTTTTGATATTGCAGTAAAAGTGTCTTACATCCGTGGATAGAAGATGGTTTCTAGACAGCGGGTGTTCAAGACACATGATAGGTGACATGTCGCTTTTCATTGACTTTAAAGCAAAGAAGAAAGGATATGTTACTTATGGAGACAATAACAAATGAGAAATACTCGGTAAAGGTAGTGTAGGTAATCCCTCTACCACTACTATTTCTGATGTTCATTTAGTAGAGGGGCTTAAACACAATTTTTTAAGTATTAGTCAATTGTGTGACAAGGGCTATAAAGTTACTTTCACAAACACTTGCTGCATAATTGAAAATACTTAACAAAATATTGTGTTTAAAGGTATTAGAGTAAACAACGTCTATATGCTTGACCTTTTTGATGTATCATTAACAAGCACTAAGTGTCTAGTCACCTTGAATGATGATTCTTGGCTTTGGCATAGACGGCTAGCGCATGTTAACTTTGATTTGATTAATAAGGTTGTATCTAAGAATCTAGTAGTCGGTCTTCCAAAAATAAAATTTTCAAAAGATCACATATGTGACGCGTGCCAAATGGGAAAGCAAACAAGGGTCTCTTTCAAACCTAAAAATGTGATTTCTACTTCACGACCCCTTGAGCTTCTCCATATGGACCTCTTCCGACCTTCTAAGACAAAGAGTCTAGGTGGAAATTGTTATGATTTTGTAATCGTTGACGACTATATTATATTTACTTGGACTATATTCCTTTGTAGCAAAGATGAAACATTTTCTTCTTTTAAGAGTTTTGCAAAACTATCCCAAAACAGAATGGAATTAAGAATAATTACAATTCGAAGCAATCATGGAGGTGAATTTAAAAACCATCTATTTGATAAGTATTGTGACAAGCATGGTATTGAGCATAACTTTTCATCCTCGCGAACTCCACAGTAGAATGGAGTTATGGAGCGCAAAAATCGCATTTTTGAAGAGTTGGCAAGAATAATGCTCAATGAGGGTGGATTACCAAAATATTTTTGGGCTGATGCAATTAGCACAGCTTGTTATGTTTTAAACAGAATATTAATCCATCCTATTTTGGATAAAACCCCTTATGAGCTTTTAAAAGGAAGAAAGCCAAACTTATCACACCTTCACGTATTCGGTTGTAAATGTTTTATTTTGAATAATGGTAAAGAAAACCTTGGGAAATTCGATGCAAAAGAAAATGAAGGTATCTTTCTCGGATACTCATAATCAAGTAAAGCATATAGAGTGTATAATAAGTGTTTACTTACTGTTAAGGAGTCAGTCCATATTTATTTTGATGAATCTTATCCGAAAGATGTCGGAAAAGGTATTTCTTTTGATGGTGCGAGATTATCTACAGAAGACATACTCAAGGAAACTGTTAAGGAAATTGATCAGTCTAAAACAGTTGACGATGAGGAGGAGGAATACACAAGTCATGTAAAATATGAGGAAGAAGGGCCAGCAGAATTAAAAGATCTTCTACAAGCTTGGAAGTCCTCAAAAGACCATCCTATTGACAACATATTGGGAGATATTTCAAAAGGAGTGATGACTCGCTCTAAGATAAGTAATTTATGTTATCACTTCGCTTTTGTTTCACAAGTGTGGCCTAAAAACGCCAAAGAGGAATTGATTGATGAATTTTGGCTAATGTCCATGCAAGAAGAGCTTAATCAATTTAAAAGAAATGACATTTGGGAACTTGTCCCTCATCCGCGAGACCATCATATCATAGGTACTAAGTGGGTTTTTAGAAATAAACTTGATGAAAATGGAGTGATAACCCACAATAAAGCATGTTTAGTGGCACAAGAGTATAACCAAGAGGAGGGAATTAACT
Organism: Vicia faba; assembly: GCA_948472305.1. NCBI lineage: Eukaryota > Viridiplantae > Streptophyta > Magnoliopsida > Fabales > Fabaceae > Vicia > Vicia faba. The sequence goes on along the minus strand of CATIWC010000246.1, from coordinate 104,884 downwards.
ATGAGGAGACTTATGCTCCAGTTGCTCGCCTTTAGGCTATACGTCTCTTGCTCTCTTATATGTGTGCTAAGAATTTTAAGCTTTATCATGGACGTAAAGAGTGCTTTTCTAAATGGAGTTATAAATGAAGAGTTATACGTCTCACAACCTCCTGGTTTTGAGAGTAATGAATATCCAGATTATGTTTTCAAATTAAAACGAGCATTATACAGTCTTAAGCAAGCCCCTAGGGTTTGGTATGAAATACTTAGTAAATTTCTGCTTGATCATGGATATTCAAGAGGTAAAGTGGATACCACTCTCTTTATTAAACATAAAGGAAAGGATATTATTTTAGTTCAAATATATATATAGACGATATTATTTTTGGATCAACTAACCTACGTTTGTTCGAAGAATTTTCTAAGGTTATGTAGGGTGAATTTGAGATGAGTCTCATGGGGGAGCTAAACTACTTCCTCGGTCTTCAAATAAAGCAGCTCAATGAGGGAACAGTTGTGTGTCAAAAAAAATATTGCATAGGGTTGCTTAAGCGCTTTGGAATGAACGAATAAAAATCAATTGACATCCATATGCCTAGAAACGGGAACTTAGATAAGGATGAACACAGTAAGAGTGTAGATGTCAAGAAGTATATAGGTATGATTGGATCCCTCTTATATCTTACTACATCTAGGTCTAGCATCATGTTTAGCGTTTGTATGTGTGCACGATATCAATCGGATCCTAAGGAATCCCACTTAAAAGTTGTCAAGCCTATACTTAGGCATCTTCATGGTACTTCTAAGTATGGGCTATGGTATTCCAAGGAAAGCGGTTGTAGTTTAGTAGGTTACTCTGATTCTGATTTTTCTGGCTGCAAGTCATATAGGAAAAGCACTAGTGGCACATGTCATTTGTTTTCAAATTCGTTAGTGAGTTGTCATAGCAAAAAGTAGGTTTTTGTTGCATTGTCAACCACCGAGGCTGAATATGTAGCAGTCGATAGTTGTTGCGCCCAGACTTTGTGGCTAAAACAATAATTACAAGATTATGATATTCAATTAAAACATATTCCAATAAAATGTGACAACACAAGTGCTATAAACCTTAATAAGAATCCTCTCTTACATTCACACACTAAACACATAGAGATTAGGCATCACTTTTTCGTGATCATGTTGAAAAAGAGGATGCTGTGTTAGAGCACGTTGATACTAAAAATCAACTTGCTGATATTTTCACAAAACCACTAGCAACGAAACCTTTCTTCAACATTCGTCGTGAGTTAGGGATTTTAGATCTCTCTCACTTGATGTCCTAAGCATGCATGTACTTCAATTATATATATATATATATATATATATATATATATATATATATATATATATATATATATATATATATATATATATATATATATATATATATATATATATATATATATATATATATATATATATATATATATATATATATATATATATATATATATATATATATATATATATATATATATATATATATATATATATCACCATGTTGTTGAGATGTGCTCTAGTTTTTGTAATTTGTATCTTAACTGCTCATCAATTGAGGTAATATTGTTTCTTTCTCTTTCTCGCTGAAATTCTATGATTACTTGTAAATTTGTTTTAAGTGTTCCATTAAAATTGTCTATAAGCTTTTCTATACATAAATTGTTTGAACTTTGACATAAGCAAATTGCATTGCATCATTATGAATGCATAATTATCATTAGATATATCATTTTGCATAAACATATAATTGCTAATGAGTCTCAAGTCCAACTGTCCATAAAAACCTGTTGAAAATTTTAAAAAAATTTATGAGTCAGCTCATACATGTATGAGTCGATACATATTGAAGAGAACTGTAAAAATAGAAATTAAAATTGTTTTCAGGTCAATACATAAAGGTTTGTGTCGACACACATTGATAAAAATAACCTAAACTGAAACTATCAATTACTTTCGGTCGACACATTCGACTCTTGAGTCGATACAAAACTTTTAAAAATTAGTTTTTGTTCCAGTATGTGTCGACACATATGTCTAATTAATTCTTTGGTGTTGGACTTGGGTCGTCCTATCAGCCCAATTTTATGTCTTAAAATCATCTCATCCATTTCATAACATTTATTTTCATGTCCTTAGTTGTAACATTTGTATTCATGTCTTGTTAAAACATTTTCTTATAAAGCTTATGTAATTTGAAAACTTTCTTAGTTAAATGCTTTCACTTTGTTTATTTTGTTTACTTGGTTATTGCCTTTTTGTCACTCTTTGTGAGTGTACCTTTGTAATTTTCCATGCCAAGCTTCATTCTTTGTGAATGACGTTGGTTTTTCGTTTCAACTTTGCTGAGATTGCATCTCAATTATATTTTGTATATCTTAAAATTGTATTGCTGAAAAACAGCTCTTTTCCTCTTTTTGATGTTGTCAAAGAGGGAGAAGAAGAAGATGTTAGAGAAGGAGACCTATATTGATATTGTTATACACAAACTCAGGGGGAGTATCTCATTCATCCATGCTCCATCATCACACATCTGGCAAGTATTTGCCATCATCAAAAAGGGGGAGTTTGTGAGTAACCCATTTTCTCTACGTAGTTTTGCATGATATAAAATATGTGTGAAAACAATATTAATGAATGTTTAATATGATTTATCTATATGTATGCATAATATGACATGTTCAAAAAGAGTTAAAAATGTGTTTTACACATAAAGCATAATTTTAGGTCGATACATAAGGTCTTGCATCGACACATAATTAGTCAAAAATGTGTTTTTCACATAAAGCATGATTTCCGGTCGATACATAAGGTCTTGCATCGACACATACTTAAGCAAAGAATCACAAAAACAATTATGCTCCAGTATGAGTCGACCCATTCATACTCTGTATCGACACAGGTCGTGTTGATGCTCCTGGAAAATGTTTTAAAAGCTTTATGCATCGACACATAAACACATGCATCGATACATATCATGTTTTGTCTTTCAAAATCAAAAATCAACTCAGTATGTATCGACATATACGCGTTATGTGTCGACTCATCTAAAATGAATTGTTCTGGATTCTTTATGGAAAACATGTTGTATCGACACATAAAGACTTGCATCGACTCATACATATTTGATCTCTTTATAATATGTTTTGCTATCAGTGTGTATCGATACATAACAGATTGTATCGACTCATCTTATGTTTCACAACTAACATGTGTCGACTCATGTTAAACATGCATCGACTCATACTGTGTTTTTTCACCACTAACCGTTTTCTGTTACATATATAAGTTTTTACAGCAAAAATAAGCAGGTGTCACATATAGAGTTGGTGTGCATCAAATTTCTGAGCAAGAAGAAACCTGAAAGATACTTCATCTTCATCATCTTCTCAATTATCTTGGTTCAACAACAACAAAAGATAAACATCTTTTTTCATTGGATCAAGAGATCATAGAGATAACGTTCAACTGTACGATCAGTGATCTAAGCTGAGTTGAAGATTCAGAAGGGGTTTCGAGGGAAAAAAAATAGTTTGTCCCTCAAGAATGGGTGGGTTCTTGCGGGTTTTTTAGTCACGGTTGCACAAGTCAGATTCAGTCGTAGCAAGGGGTTTGGAAATCGGGGCGATTTAGAAAATAGGTCGTGGAAGCGGAGGATTGATTATGGATCTTGCAGGGAATCTTGATAAGCTCATATCAAGTGAAGGTTCTTACAAGAAGAAGAAGAAGAAGATCTTAGAGATTACATTTTGTCTTTGTATTATAACCTTGTAAACAATTTTCAGCAAATTGATATAACAGGTCTCAATTTCAGTTTCTAAATTGAGAGGGAGACGTACCCACACGCGAGGACGACAGTAGGGGACTTCCTTATCAAACTGTTTGTGTATTGTTTTTCTTTCTCTCTTTCTCTTTATGTTTTCTTCAGTTTTGTGATTCAATTGGTTTGTTGTCTTTTCTGTTTAATGATACAATAGTGGTACAAACTCTTTTTCTAAAACCACCATTATTGTTGATCATCAAACAAGCATACACCAATTGTTTGACAAACATGAGTACAAGATTTTATTCATTGGAAATAGAGTTCTTGTGATAAGTGCATTGAAACATACTTCAATCTGTGTTTAATTTTCATCTATTTCATCTTAAATAAAATCCAGCTAGTTTATCGTATGTCCCGTTTTCTAGTAGTTGGTTCAAAATAGACGAAAGTCGATTCGGGACCTTGTTTTTTCCGTTGTTTTTAACAAACTTTAATAAAATATTTTAAATCCTCGATAAATAAGGAGGTGATTTATTCACCACCACCCCTCTCTATCTCCTTCCACACCGTCTAACATTGGGAATGCTCAGGTCGAGTCCCCTTTTGGCATAGGTCGACCGTTTGCTCGTTAAATCTATTTTTCAGCTTGACAGTGTAGGTTTTGACTTGATATAACATATATAATCTTGTAAGGTTCTATAATTTGGTTTTTAACAAGAAAAGTAAAATAGAAACACAAGGTGCTCATCATCTTCAACCTCTCACTCATCCATTGACAACTACACATAATAATTTTTGTCGATCAAGGTGTGGAGTGTGTGTTGATAACGTCTGAAGTAGAAGATTGTGATCTTGTTCGGGTTGAGTAATTGTGGGTTTTTCTTGAATAAAATATGAGGGTTTTATCCTCCAAGATCATTGGGATTTGGAGTTTTTGACATTTCTTTGCTTCAAATTTAGTCGTGCTTAAGGGATTGAGGAACCGTGGGTTCGCTCGACAAGGTAGCTATAATCGGAGGATTGTGAAGGAAGAATTAGGGTCACCATCTTGCGATTAAATCATCCGAGCAGAGGGTTTGAGAAATTTTTAGGTTCTCAACGAGGTAGCTATAACCGGAGGTTTATCTAAGGTCGGTGACATACTTGGTTCAAATCGAATCAAGGGAAGAGAGGAGCTTAATTTTCAATTCAACAAATTGGGTTTGAATTGTGGTGACTATTTTCTATCTCTTGTATAAACTTTGCAATCATAATAGCAATTATCCTAATTCTACATTCTATAATTAGGGGAAGAGTACCCCACGCGAGGACGACAGGTGGAACTGCCTAAACAAATTGCGTGTCATTTTTCTTTCTCATCTTTTACCGTTTATTTGATATAATTTGTGAATTTGCACTTGTGGTTCCAATTGTATGGATTTTTAGGGTGATAGAATTATTGCTAATAACTATAAGTAATCAATTTGATTTCTATAATTGGTATTAACACTACAAATTAGGATAGATTGGACTTGGTGTGATTACGCACACCAAGTGTTCGATAAAAGTCCAAAAGTGCAAATTTGTGGGTTTTATTCTCAACAATTCATTGGAAGTAATTGATAATAGTTAAAGAGTATAAGTGATCAATTATAATTGTATTAAGTGATAATAATTATCATTGATTCATCCCATTCAGTTTTACACATATTCGGTCTTTCCAATAGAGGATCCTTTTTAGACGAGTGTATTCGGGTAGCTTTCACTGTGTTTTAAGTTTTCATTAAAAACTCTTTTTTAAAAATCACGGTATCTATTCAACCCCCCTTCTAGATACGTCCTATTGTCTAACAAGTGGTATCAGAGCACCCGTTTATCTAGTGCTTCACATATAACTCTTAAGACAATGGATAACGATCCAAAAGGGGCGTACAATAGAGCGGCTATTTTCACCGATGAAAACTATAGATATTGGAAAGATTATATGCGCGTATGTGACACAGTGGTAGAACCGAATATTTAATACTGTTTTTTTTTTGCATTTTATGTTCGCAAATGTCGCGGTAAGCAAGAGTCGTCACTGAATTTTCTTTTATCCAAATTAAGGAAAGGGTGAAAAGAATAGAAAAAGACCTTTTCAATATTATTCTTAGTAAGGGGGTAGATTATGGAAAGGGGAGATGTTAGCACATTTTCTATCTGTAGTTATCTACGGGCTCTTAGAGGTTTTTTCATTTTGAAATACCTTTGTGTTATGTGTGTTTTGAAAATGTTTGGAAAATTCCTTAGTGCGGAGATTTGTTTTGCATTTAACTCTTGTATCAGTCCTCAAGAGTGTTAACAAAGCAAATGTTTTGAAAATTGCTTTTGAAAAGTTGTATTTGTGTAAGTGCAAAATGTTTTCGAGCAAACTTCTAACAGCTATCTACTTTTATACTTGAAAAGGGTCGTTCTTTCCCTCTTATCCTTTAGATAGTGCTATCCTACTATTAGTGAGTAGGTAGCCCTATCGTTGGATGTATGAGGGACATTTGAAAGGGACGTTACAGTCATGAAGGCAACTTGTGGAAACGCTTTAACAATTTTGTTTAGGGACTAGATCATTCACCGAGAAGGCAACTGTAGGATCATCGAGGGATTATGATCTCTTAATTTATGGGTCTTTGCTAAAGCGTTCCTGCCTTATGACTTTTTTTATTTCTAGAGGAAACCAAAGTGAGGTACCCTACAGGTGTATATGTGCAAATGTGTTATGTTCAGTTATTTTTTTTTCTTTTTGTTAAGTTTGCTAAGGTTTGATTTCAATCTTTCCATGCACGCCTAGTTACTAGCAGTTAATATATATTGCAGAATATTAAAGTGCAGGAATTTAAATCTACGCTATTACAATGCTTTGGGGAGGGGATTTACATTATACAAGAATGAGGGGGATAAAGCAAAAAAAGTCCTAGTTTTAATCTATTACATCCAATGAGCAGGTACATTAATAATAAAAATGCAAAATTAAATAAACGCGCGTGAAATTGAAAATAACTTCTAAAAATATCCTAACAAATAAAAATCTTTTTGTTTTGTTTTTTTATGTATAAAAGAAAACAAAGTCTAAATCTTTTTAATTTTAATTTTAAGAAAGATGTTAAAATAATTTATTTATTTATTTACAAAATTAATTTAATTAGAAAATACACTAGCCTAATGTTTTTTTTTGTGATTTTGATTTAAGATTAATTTAAATAAAAAGGATCAATAAAGAAATAACAAAAAGAACAAAAATTAAATATGAAGGAATGAGGGGATCCTTCGATCCAGTTGAAGGTGGATTTCGACCCAGAGGAAAAAAGGGTAGCCTTCGATCCAAGGAAGGATGTTTGTCCTTCGACCCAGGGAGAGATAGTTGTCTTTCGATCCAAGGGTGGATGTCGTGAGGGCACTGAATCTGCAAAGGTATGTTAGCCAAAACGAAAAGCATGACCTGGGTGCCAAGCCTAGGTCCTTTGATTCTGTATGCACTGACCTTATTTATGTTGGATCTACAACAAGCGTTATAAGCAAAACAAAGGCAGACCTGGGGTCGAACCTAAGTTTTTAGTCTTGAATAACAAATTGAATGAAACTACAAATGTTGATGTGTCATGCAAATGTAGAGATTGATCTTTTTACCAATTCTTACCAATTATTGATGGATGAATATGTGATGATGGGTGTGGGTACCCTTGTTTGATGATTGGTTTGGTTTGGCTTCTATACGTGGGTACCTTTGTTTAAGCGTTGCTTTGATTTGAATCACTTATGATATTTTTTTGATAACTTTGGTGGGTTTATGGGGCAGCGTATCTTCAATGTGTGTGTAACTATCCATTTGGATTTCAAGCACTCTACTTATATAGAGTAGAATGGAGGGGACAAGAAGACAATAGTTTAAACTGCAATAAAAAAATGTTTTCAAGGCCATGAATGAAGTTTTGTAACGTTGCAAAAGTCATGGAAACCTGTCCCTTTTTGAATTTGAATGTATGTGGACATTTTGGCTGCTTTGAATGTTCTCTAGTGGTGCTATTCAATTGGCCTATTGCCTCCTTCGACTAGACCTCTTGTATAACCTTTGGATGGGCCTTTGGTTGCCTCCTTCGAAGGGGTATTTTGGATCGACCATTTGCGTCCTCTTCGAATGGGCCTTTGGTCGCCTCATTCAAATGGGCTTCTTGAGTGTCTTTCAAATGGTTCCTTCATTTGACCCATCTATTTGCATTAGTTTCTTGATTCCAATAGCCCAAGTGAGGACTTCATTCTATCCAATCGAAGCCTCCTTTGTCATGAATGTAATGGTGTATGAGGCTTGGGCTGGACAGCATGAAGGACTTTGGCCAGACGCATCAAAAGACAAAACAACACTTGCCTTCAACCATTATGTGCCTTTCGACTGGACCAAATGCATGCCCCTTCGAAGGCACTATTTGTGTGTCCTTTGAATAGCCCATATGTACTCCTTTGTGCTTTCTTAGAATAACTCTCCAATGCGTGTCCTTCGATTGGACTTTTGGAGTGCTCTTTCAAAGGGGCCATATTGTGTTATAGTGTAGAAAATGAGTTGAGGAGTCTTGGCCTTATGCATTAAGGGCAAGCATAAATGAGGTCTTTGTCTTAGTGAATCCAAGGCAGGCGTCAATGGGCTTTTATCCTGATGAATCAAAACACACTTGTAGGGGTTTCTTGCCATGTGCATCAAAGGCAAGTCGAAGGAAGACTTTTGCCTTGTGCGCTGAAGGCAGGATGAAGAGGGATTATTTTCCTTAGTCAAAGCAGGAATTAAGGATGCTCTGAAGATACCAAATGCCCAAACGAGGCAAGAATCCATCCTGCGTGCAGGTACCCATTGCATTTGTGAGTCAAACTAGCATGAAAAGTCAAGGTGCAATCGAAGGAGCACTAATAAGAGGCCTTCCCCTTTGGATCGAAGGAGGTTGTTTCAAAGGAAACACATGCCCAGTCGAAGCTTGTATACAACAAACAAGCATAAGGCCAAGGCTTCAATCGAAGCTTAGAAATTTGAGGCAAGCTTGGAGGAGGTTGGGCGCTCAATTGAATCTTGTCTAAATACCAATCGAAAGGCCTTTTAACATTCCAATCGAAAGACTTAGCTAAGATGCCAATCGAAGACTCCTTGTTCAAAAAATTTATTTTTTCTTTAATCAAATGCTTATGACCACCCATTTAAGAAAAAATCATGGAAAACATGAGAGGGGAAATTTTGGGGTACAACAGCTGCCCCATGTTCAATCTTCTTAAACCTGGGGATTTAGATTGGCTTGTCTGCCTTTCGTGATCTGAAGGTGGGAGATGATTGAACACTAGAGTTCCCAGAAATTTGCACTCGCATGAAGTAAAACTGATGATTGATGATGTAGGGAATGGGCTTACAGATGCCATTTGGAGGAGATGACAGAGAGTCGTCAGAGATGGGCTTAAAGATGCCATCCAAAGTAGATGTTGATTTCACACATGATCCCTTTAGGGATTCCTGTTCCTACTGTCTGAGGAGGAGTCCGTTGGGGGAATGAGGGTTTCTGTTGTTCTCCTTTTTGAGGAAAACTCTATGGAGAATAGAGTCTAGGAACTTAAGTTATCCAAGGATCTGTTGAAGAGTTATCTCTGGAGAGATGACAGTTTGTTGTATTCTGGTTGAAGTCCAGGTTTCCAATGATTTGCTGGGGGTAATAGAATTAGTCGTTACCTGAAAATCTATTAGAAAGAGCCTGTGTAGGGATGCTTTAGGATGAGTCCATGTTAGTCTGCACCTGGAGATATATAAGAAGGAACCCGTATAAGATTTCTTCGTCTGGTCATGTAAATAGCTTTCATGTCTGATTTCAGGTATTAATCTACAATTAGCTTGTTCACAGATAGTTGTCCTGTCTGGCTTTAGGTATTAATCTGGAATCTGAAAATTGTCGGTCGTTGAGATAGTTGTCCTGGCTGGTTTCAGGTATTAATCTCTGACTTAAAAAATGAATATAGTTTTCCCGTATGGTTTTGGGTGTTAATCCACAGTTGGCCGTCCATAAATAGTTCTCATGACTGGATTCAGGCATTAATTTGGAACTTGTTTTGCTGGTTACATAGATAGTTTCCCCGTATGGTTTTGGGTGTTAATCTTAAATCTACTTATGTAGATAGTTTTCCTATATTGTTACAAGTGTTAATATGGAACTTGAAAATTGTCGGTCACTGAGATAGTTGTCTTGTCTGGTTTCAGGTATTAATCTTTGACCTTAGAGAAAGAAAGATAGTTCTCTTGGCTTGTTACAAGTATTAATCTTTAATCTCTTCATGTAGATAGTTCTCTTGGCTTGTTGCAGGTTGTTGTACCCATCCTCCCTTTTTTCTCAATACATGCCCATTGGGGTCCCAAACTTGCCCAAGGATGACCAAGAATTGACCAGACAAATTCTCCTCCTAAGGCAATGAACCCCCAACTAGGGTTTCAATTTTCATAAATATGGTTGAGCTCCAAAGGTCTCAAATGCTTCCCATGGTCCTAATATGCCTTCAAGACTGTCCATGACAAATTGCATGCCTTGCACTACAAGTTTGCTCAGTCAATTGCTCAAGTATTGGAAAATCAATTATACTAGGTCAAAAGTCAATTGTGGCCTATATACAGTCAAACTTCAAGATTTTTGGTCAAAATCAACATTTTGAAGTGATATCCATCATTTTAAAAGGGGTTTATCATGATTCCTCAAGAAATGCCCCTAACTCATCAAAAGTAAAAAATGGCAAATTAGGGTTTCTATAGGAAAAGTCAACCAAACTTTGACTAGGCATAACTTTCTCATACTTCATCCATGTTTACCCAACCAAATCTCATTTTGAAGAGAATCCAATTCCCTACAACTTATATTCATCCAAAAATTTCAAGAGATTCACCATTTGAAAGATGTAAGCTCAGACATTACAGGTCATTTTCAAAAAGTCAACAAAAGCCACTTTTTTCCAAGACCTTTTACATCAAGATAAAATCTTCAAATGCAAAATTGATCAAAAGAGACGTTGAATTAGACAAGTTGGGCTTTCCAAAAAGTCCTAGATCATCATCATGAGATAAAAATTGAGTAAGTTATGGCTTGCCCAAGTTGGGAAAATTTTGGAAATTTCAAGAATGGTACATTGAGCAAATTTGAACTTTTGAAGCAATGGCTTGTTTTCTTAGGCCTCAAACATCTCCTTAAGCTTATAAAGGACCAATAATTTCATTCTTACCTTGCCTTGCATTTTTTAGCTATTTTATTCATATTTATTTTGTTTTATTCATATAAAATAGTAAATAATTGGATCATGACCATTGGGCTTTTGTTTTGATTCAATTTCACACCCAAAAATTCGTACAGAGAATGAACAGGTTCATTCATGCATGGAAAGGGCAAGATTTGAAAAATGGAAGCCTTTAAATTGGTTGGATTTTGACATGAAAGCATAGCATTATGACTTGATTCTTTCCATGTTATATTGTCTCCTCCATCTACACTATAAGTACAAGCCCTGAGTAAGCCAAATTCATGCACACAGAGCTTGGAGAATTGCTTCATATTTACAAAAAAAATTCAAAGTTGTCAAACTCGAATTTCAAGTTCCAGCTTGTTTTAGTCCCAAACAAAGACTCAAACGCGTTCCTGGAAGTCCCCTGGAACTTTTCCAACCGTCACCAAGTCCTAAAACGGCCCAAAACGCATCACCTACATCTCACGGTTTACGTTTTTTTCTCAATCTTAATTTGTTTGATTTATGTAACATAAACACATTTTAACCATGCATTACTGACTATTCTTGTATTTGCAAGCTATCTGTATGGTTGGATTTGGTTTTTGATGCAGGGATCGAGTATTACCATTTCTAGGGTTCCAAGCTTAGAATTGGGGTTTCTGGAAATAGCCAAAATTAGGCCTAACCAAGGGTCTCTTTGTACTCAGGAGGTTGAGGCCAATTAATCCATGGCCTCACCATGAATTTATTTTGCGTATTGTTTTTTTTTTATAGTTGTAGTTGCTATAGTGACAGACAAAAACTATCACTATAGGTCACTTTATCTAAAACGACAGGGGGAGAAATAAGATGACGCGTTGGCAGCCCTCCATTGGCTCATTCAAATCCAGCACGCGTTTTCATTTTCTTAATGCTTCTGACCAGTTTTTGTATATAATATTATCTTGTTATATGGATTATCGAATGACCAAGCAACACAACTGGTAAAGAAACACGCTTATGAGGGAAAGGACCTGGGTTCGAATCCCAGGTCCAATGTTTTATTTTATTAACATTTGTTGATTGCAGATCCCATATGTACCAGGCTTAGTTAGCGTATGATGTGGCCTTCAATCTGGGCCATCAGCTACCAATGAGGGAAGATCCAACGCTCCTGGGATGCTCCTCCATGATGGACCTCCCAGGAGCCAACAACACTGAATTAGGCCAGCCTTTGGGCTCTTGTTAATGGGCCTAGTGAAATTCAGATTCAGCATCTCCCTGTTTACTTCAGACATTCGGCCCAATTTCTTTCTCTTGATTTATTTTATTTGTTTTTTTTAATTATTTCTTTTAAATAATAATAATAATAATAATAATAATAATAACAATAATAATTAGACTTAGGATTATTTTTTAAGTTTGTAAATTAATTAATTTAATTACCTTGACTTATTTTTATCAATTTAAAATCAACTAGACATAGATTAATTTAATTCAAATATTTTTTTCTTAATAAAAACCAAAAAATATATATAATAGAATTAATTTTGTTTCTTAAATTATTTTTAATTTTGTAATTTAATTACATTAATTATTTCAACTTTATTATGTCAATTTTAAAATCAATTAGACGTAAGTTATCTTTATCCAAATATTTTTCTTAAATAAAAATACAAAAAGAAAACTTTAGAACTAGGTTAATTTCCATTTAATATTTATTTTTTCTCCATTAAATTTAGGGTTAATTTATTTTAAGCATCTTTTTTTAATCAAAAATAAACAAAAAAACAACAAAGATTTTTTTGTTACTTAGAACTTTTCTTAGGTTTTTTTAGACGTAATAGTTATTTCGCGCGCGTTACTTTTACTCTCGCATTTTACATAAATATTGTAACTGTTTATGGATGTAATAGTTTTAGATTTAAAGTTCCACACTTTAATTCTTACACTTATAATGTATCTCTCCCAAAGCCATGTAATAGCTTAGGATTTATTTTTCTGCATTTTATTTTCTGCACATTTATTGCTTTATTATTTTACTATATTACTGTTAGTAAATAGGCGTGTATGGAAAGACTGTAAATTAAAACGTTATCTAACCTAACAAAAAGACAAAAAAATAACTGAATCTCAACACATATGCACATATGCACCTCTAGGGTATCCCCACTTCGGTTGTCTTCGGAAAAACAGTCATGTCTCTCGAGAATAGGGACGCTTTAGCAAAGACCCTTGAATCAAAAGATCATAAGTCCCTCGATGGCCCAACAGTGTTGCCTTTCGGTAAATGATCTAGTCCCTTAAGAAAAATTGCTAAAGCGTCTCCATATGTTGCCTTTATGACTGTAAAACTTCCATTTGATTGTCCCTCAACATCCAACGATAAGGCTACCTACTCATTAATAGTAGGATAGCAATGTCTAAAGGAAAAGAGGAAAAGAACGACCCTTTTCAAGTAACAAAGTAGATAGTTGTTAGAAGTTTGCTCAAACATTTTGCACTTACACAAAAACTACTTTTCAAAAACAATTTCAAAACACTTTGTATACTTTCTCCACTATCCCGAGAAACATTATAATGTTTGTCGTACTAAGGCATTTTCAAAACATTTTCAAACCCACAAAGCACAAAGGTATTTCAAAATGAGTGAACCTCTAAGAGCCCGTGGAAAACCACGGATGGAAAGGGTGCTAACACCTTCCCTTTTCATAACCTACCCCCTTACTCAGAAAACATCTCGAAAGGGTCTTTTTCTGTTGTTTTCACCCTTTCCTTTGTTGGATAAAAGAAAATTCGGTGGCGACTCTTGTAACGCTCGTAATTTAATTAATTATTTAATTAAATTATTTTTAGAATATTTGTGAAGTTGTGTTGTGATTAGTTGGATTTATTTATTTTATTAAGTTGTGGGATAATATTAGAATGATAATATTATTTGATGTGGGCTTATTTTAAAGGAATAGAATTAGTAAAAAGGGGGTGTAGTAGTTTTAAGCCCATTAAGGCATAAAGAGAATAATAGGGTTATTTTATTATTGCGGAAATAATAAGAAAGAAGAAGCAGTAAGAAGAATAAGGGTTAGAGGAAGAAAGAACGTGAAAGTTGTTGGAAAGGAGGAAAGAGGCAGAATGGGAGTTCAACCGGAAAAGTTATAGAGTAGCCTTCAATCCAAGGTAAGGGTGGGGTTCTGACTCTATAATAGGGTTCATGATAATTGGTATGTGGGGTTAGAGGTGAGAGATTGTTTGGTTTATGATTGAATTATATATGATGTTGTATGATGGAAATCGATGATTGAAAGATGAGTAATGATGTCCTAATGTTGTTTATTTGATGTAGAATTATAGGATAATTATAAGTGACGATTATCCATTATTAGATGATGTTTTTAGGGCCTAAAGTATGGAACCCGTAGTGAAAACGCAGAGAAAATCGCAGAAATTGTTCATGGCAGAGCAGTATGTGTCGACCCCAAATGATTTGTGTCGATACAAGAAGGCTTTTAGACTCAGTATGAGTCGACACAAAGGAGTCCTGCATCGATACATGAGGGCTTTTAGACTCAGGATGAGTCGATACGTAGGAGCATGTATCGAGACATACAGTGTTGCAGACTCAGTATGAGTCGATACAAGAGATTATGCATCGACTCACGTAGCGTGTTCAGTTTAGTATGTGTCGACCCAACGTTATGCGTCGATCCATGTTGTCTGGTTTTTGACAGATTCGTTTTCCAAGGCTGTAACTTGAGTTTTCGGACTCCATTTGAGGTGTCGTTCGAAGGGTTGAATAGCTAAAGCGATGAACTTCATTCTTGAGGATTAAAATGAAGGATATGAAGGATAATCCCAGTACCCAATTAGGACTAGAGTTAGTTTCTGCGTTAATCGCTATGTTGGTTTTTGTGAAGAATGATGAGGATGAGATGTGTACAGACTACTGTTCGGTTTGTAACAGTATGATTAATGATGATAATGAGGTGGTATTATAGAATAGTAATATGCAGAGGTTTATTAACTTAGAAGTAAGCCTTATATTATTAATTAATTATAGGAAATATCATGTTGTAGGCCTATGGCCAACGTTGCGAATTGACGAGTTACTGTTGTATTATGGTACGACTGCGTTATTAATGAAATGATGATTAATGAGATTATGCTTGATGAGTTATGATGTATAAATGATGTTTGATGAGTTATGATGTATAAATGATGTTTGATGATTTATGATGATAAATGATGTTGATGAACGATGTTGATGAAATGTGTTGAGATGCCTCTAATAATGGGCAGCTATTAAGATGCAGGCTTATAGCCAACGATGATGTTGTGTTGAGATGTTGATAATTATGGTGTTGTCATTACATTCATGATTGTGTCGCATACATTGCATTTTAATATGGAGCGTATGCTCGTTAAGATGGCTTGTATTGGCGAATATTAAGATGAAGGCTTATGCCTTGTCGATGCCTCTATTTATTGGCAGATTTTTAAGATGGGAGTTCTGCTACAATGGTACCACATGAATTTACATAGTATTGAGTCGCATTATATGATTGTATAAAGGAGTTGTGTATTGATGTTGTGAATGTGTATTATTGTTGCGATTATTTTTGTTTATAAGATGCGAAGTGGTGATGTTATGTGATTTTATTTAATATATTAATTATCATACATTTTATTATATTGTTAGATATCTGACACCTTCTGTTTGAATGTTATCCTTACGTTGGTAACGTGCAGGTAATCGAGAGTGAAGGCTATATACCTTCAGTAGTTCGAGTCGGTGTCATTGCTCTGATATGTAACACTCGGGGGGATTAACGCTTATTGCTTTTAATTAATGATGTTTTCAGTTGTTGAACTTTAATTTGATTATTATTAATTATGTGTTATTTTGAAGTTGTTGTAACGATGATTAAAGATTTTATTATGAATTCCGCTGCGTAGATGTTTAAATTGTTGAATTAAGAGATTAAAGTATTATACTGATGGTTCATCTGAAGTTTTAAAGTTTTATGTATCCACGATGAATGCAGTGTGTTTTTAAAGATGAATTTGTGGCATCCTAATTCGTTTGCGGGAATGTTTATAACTCTGATTTGCATATATAATTGCCGGTAGAATTGGGGTGTTACAAAGTTGGTATCAGAGCAAAAGGTTGGTCTGACCTTGTTGTCGAGTCGTAGTTGTCTAACAATCGAGTATTTTTAATTCGAGTTCTAAGCGTTGTTTATGTTGTAGTGATAAGTTGAGATGGCTGGAAGGAATGATGTTGCACTTGCTTCTGCTTTAGAAGCAATGGCTCGTGCGATGGAGAATCAACCGAATGCTGACAGGAATGCTGGGTCTCGTAGTTTGTCGACTTTCCAGAGAGAGAATCCGCCTACGTTCAAGGGAAAGTATGATCCTGATGGAGCATTGGATTGGTTGAAAGAGATTGAGAGAATCTTCTGTGTGATGGACTGCACTCCAGTGCAGAAGGTTCAGTATGGTACTCATATGCTAGAAGTCGAGGCTGATGACAGGTGGTTAGAGACTTGTTAGAGATTGGAAGCTGCGGGTGAGAATGTCACTTGGGTTGTGTTCCGTAGGGAATTTCTGAGGAAGTACTTTCTGGAAGATGTTTGTGGTAAGAAGGAGATTGAATTCCTTGAGCTAAAGCCAAGAAATAAGTCATTTGTTGAGTATGCTGCAAAGTTTTCTGAATTGGATAAGTTTTATCTGCACTACATTGATGCAGATGCTGAGTTTTCAAAGTGTATCAAGTTTGAGAATGGGTTGCGCCCGGAGATCAAGAAGGCAGTTGGATACCAGAAGATTTGTGTCTTTGTTGACTTGATCGATAGTTGCAGGATTTATGAGGAGGATAATAATGCTCATTACAAGATTATCAGTGAGAAGAGGGGTAAGCACCAACAGAATCAAGATAAGCCTAATGATACCCCATCTGGTAAAGGTAAACGGAAAGTTGCTCAGGTTCAGAGGACTAGTGGAGGAGATGCTCCTTCTGGTGTGGTTTGTTTTAAATATGGGAAACCTTGGCATAAGAGTAATGTGTGTACTACTGAAGTAAAGAGGTGTTTCCGTTGTGGTAAGAACGAACATGTTGTATCCGAGTGCAAACATAAGGATGTGATTTGTTTCAATTGTAGTGAAGAAGGGCACATTGGCAGTCAGTGTCAGAAACCAAAGAGGGTGCAGACAAGCGGTAAAGTGTATTACCCGGGGCACAATGGTTTATTTGTGAGGGTTATCATGTTTTAATCTCATATGTCATTAATAAATCATTGGATGTTTTACATACAAATTTTGCGCTCTTTGTTTTTCTTTTCTTCTTTTTACTTTGTCAATACAGTTATGCTCTTACACACACTCACAAATCAAACTGCATATCCATATCCACTCTGGATCCCATTGATAACGGTTCTACTATTGTCGATTATGACTTTGAAAATACGATCAACTAAGCCGAGGAGGAAGGTGAGGAAGATTGTGAGGTACCCGAAGAACTCGCCAGATTGTTACAGCAAGAAGAAAGAGCTATACAGCCTCACGAAGAGCCAGTTGAGACAGTGAATCTGGGTACAAAAGAGAACGGAAAAGAAGTCAAGATAGGTGCAAATTTGGAGCCTAGTGTCAAACAACAGTTGGTACAGATATTACATGATTATGTCGAGATCTTTGCCTGGTTATATGAAGACATGTAGGGGTTAGGCACAGATATTGTGGTTCATCGTCTCCCAACTAAAGAAGACTACCCTCCAGTAAAGCAGAAGGTTCATCGTATATGTCCTGAAATGTCACAGAAGATCAAAGCAGAAGTGATGAAGCAGTTCAACGTTGGGTTCTTAGTTGTCACCTCTTATCCATAGTGGGTTGCTAACGTAGTCTTGGTTCCTAAAAAGGACAAAAAGGTACAGATGTGTGTGGACTACAGAGATTTGAACAGGGCTAGCCCGAAGGATGACTTCCTGCTTTCCCATATTGATGTTCTGGTTGAAAACACCGCACATCAATAGATCTTTTCCTTCATGGACGGTTTCTCTGGTTACAATCAGACCAAGATGGTACCCGAGGACATGGAGAAGACAACCTTCGTCATACAATGGGACACTTTCTGTTACAAAGTGATGCCACTTGGGTTGAAGAACGCTGGGGCAACCTATCAGCGAGCCATGGTAGCTTTGTTCCATGACATGATTCACCATGAGATAGTAGTCTATGTTGATGATATGATAGCCAGATCTCAAACTGAGGAAGAGCACCTTGATCATCTACAAAAGTTGTTTGATAGGTTGAAGATGTACAAGATGTGGTTAAATCCGAAAAAATGCACCTTCCGGGTAAGGTCTGGTAAACTCCTAGGTTTCATTGTCAGTGACAACGGCATTCAGGTAGACCCTGCAAAGGTGAAGGCTATACAAGAGATTCCAGATCCTCACACTAAGAAGGAGGTTAGAGGTTTCGTGGGACGCCTGAATTACATTTCCAGGTTAATTTCCCATCTAACTACTACTTGTGAGCCAATCTTCAGACTCCTGAAGAAAGATCAAGTGGTAAATTGGAATGACGAATGCCAGACTTCCTTCGAGAGAATCAAGGAATACCTTCAAGAGCCTCCAATTCTTATGTCGCTAATTGAAGGAAGACCTTCGAAAATGTACTTAACAGTGTTAGATAATTCAATAGGTTGTGTGTTGGGGCAGCATGATGAGTCTGGTCGAAAAGAGCATGCAATATACTACTTTAGCAAAAAGTTTACCGACTATGAAACCAGATACTCACTACTCAAGAAAACTTGTTGCGCTTTGGCATGGGTTGCTCGCCGATTGAGAGGGTATATGTTGAGCCACACTACTTTGTTGATATCTAAGATGCATCCGATCAAGTACATATTCGAGAAGCCCGCTCTCTCTGGAAGAATAGCAAAATGTCAAATGATCTTGACCGAATACGATATCCAATACACGACCTAGAAAGCAATCAAGGGAACTGTATTAGCTGATCATTTGGCTCATCAGGCTGTGGATGACTACCAGTCCATGAACTTTGAATTCCCGGATGAGAATATTATGTTAGTGACTAACTATGAAGAACCTGGACCAGATGAAGGACCTGAGGAAGGATCCTGATGGACTATGGTTTTTGATGGAGCCTCCAATGCACTCGGCAATGGTATCGGTGTTGTAATCATATCTCCTGAGGGCTGTCATACTCCTTTCACCGTCAGGTTATGTTTCAACTGTACCAACAATATGGCTGAGTATGAAGCATGCATCATGGGTCACAAAGCTGCTATTGACCTAAGGATCAAGTTCTTGAGCGTTTTCAGGGATTCAGCCTTGGTAATAAGTCAAATCAAAGGGGGGTGGGACACGAAGCACCCTAATCTCATCCCTTACAAAGAACATGTGCTGACATTGCTTCCACACTTTGAAGAAGTCACCTTTGAACATTTTTCACGAGAAGAGAATCTATTAGCGGGCGCGCTAGCTACCATGTCTTCTATGTTCAAGGTCAGATAGGATAACGAAGCTCCTCAAATCACTATTGAGAGATTGGATTAACCATCTGTGATCGGTGGAAATAGAACTGACTGTTTTTTAATGCTGGTTCGCGTTTGCGTTTGTTTTCGCAAAATGTCGCGGTAAGCAAGAGTCGCCACCGTCTTTTATTTAATCCAACAAGGAAAGGACAAAAGCACAGCAAAATTCCTTTTCGAGATGTTTCTCGGGTTCGGGAGGTAGATTATAGAAAGGGAAGGTGTTAGCACCCTTTCTATCTGTGGTTATCCACGGGCTCTTAGGTACTTGCTCACTATGTTTTCAAAAGGTTTTGCTTATCTTGTGTTTGTGGGTTTTGAAAAAATTTTGTTTGAAAACTTCGATTTAACTCTTGTATCTGTCCTCAAGAGTGTATGAAGTGTTGTTTGAAACTTTTGTTTGAAAAGTGTAAGTGCGAAAAGTATTTTTGTTTTGAAAGAGCAAGTACCCAAGAACCTCTACCTACTCAAAAGAAATTAAGTTGTGTAAATGTCCTTTAGACAGTACTATCCCGCTATTGAGAAGTAGGTAGCACCGTCGTTGGAGTTTTCGGGTCAATTCGATTATGGGACATGTGGTCACTAAAGCAATAGTAGGACGCCTTAGCGGTAACCCTAATGTCTTAGATCATTTTATCCGAAGCAACGGTTTCGAGGCAACTTCGATCTTTAGACAGGAGGGCGACCTCTAAAACACCCTATACTCAATGACCACGTCGAGGCAACCAAGTGAGGCGTACCCTAGGAGTGGCATGTGCGAGTGTGTCAGGTTTCAGTTATGTTATCTTTGTACATGTTATGGTGAGCTACGATTGATTTTAATTTAAGAGAGATCTTGACATGCATAGCCTAGTTAGCATACATCTAGCAATTAATAATTGCGGAAAAGAAAACTAAGCTATTACAAGGCGTCGGGTATTTACATCGCCAAAAACAAACCCTTGGAAAGGTAAATTGCGGGAAATTAAATGAAAGCGATAAAAAGTCCTAATTAAAGCTATTACATCCTCGGAGCAATTACATAATTGGAATAAAAAAATAATATGCGCGAGAAAAAATTGAGTCGGGGAGTTTTTAGGGTTTTGACCCTTTTTTGAGAAAGAAGGAGATTTTTGTTATTTTGTATTTAATTAAATTAAACCTAGACTAATTAATCAATAAAAAGAAATATTTTTTGGTTTTTTAGAATGTTTAAGAAAAATAGGTCAGAAGTTATTAAAAACCCTAATTCTACATTAATTTTAAATTATTGTAAAAAAGTTAAGATTAACCTAATTAAGACTAAATTAATTACTTATTTATTTACAAAAATAAATAATTAAATCTAATAAATAAAAATATTATATTTTTTATGTTTTCTGATTTTTATTAGGAAAAATAAATTATTTGGTTAATGAAAATAATAATTATAAAAAATAATTAAATGAAAGAAATAAAAAAGAAAAGAAAAGAAGTAAACTTGAAGGGGGGTGTTGGGCCAATTTTGTGGTGTATGTTGCAATTCTGAAGCCCATTAACAATTCCAGCCCTGTTGACTTTCCTGATCACCCATGCGTATGTTGACCAGGGAGCATGGTGGTCTTCCACTCATGACCATTGGATCTATGCTTCGAGACATCTGGTGCACTGAGGTTTGAGGTGTATGGTGGACCTCACTTTGAAACTTGCACGTGAATACCTATGAAATAAAAATAACAAGGTTTTGGGGGGACCTGGGATTCGAACCCAGGTCCCAATGCTTCCAGGCCAGCGTCCCTGCCACTACACCATCATGCTTCAATTGATATTATAATGATAAGCGATTCATATATATATGAAAACAATCACAATGCAGTAAATAAAAATTAAAACGCGCGCTTTTTTCAAATTGGCCAACCAGATGATAACACATCATCGTCTTCAACCTTTGTCCTGTGTAAATAACATCAAATAGCGGGGGTTTTTAACCTCCACTAACTCCTGCAAGGAAAAATAGCGAATAGAACCACAGCAATCATAAATATTTCGCGAGGTATGGGTTTTGATCGTCTTGGCTTCACGATTTCAGCCATGTATCTCACTAGTCCCAATTTTTCCTGGTTCAGAAAGCCCTATTTGAAAGCTTGAAAACCCTAGAAATTTGATCATGGCATCTCACGATTCAGGGCATTATAGTTCAATTAAATTATTCCATCAACTTTGTATGATCTCTAGCCATGTAAAACCATCACAAAAACATGTTAAATGAGCATGAATTAAGAGATATGATTTTGAATCAAAAGTGCAAACCGTGAAACTGTATTCAGTGATTCCTTGAGCTTTGATGCCTGAATTTGATTGCAAAACGTTCCTGGGACCTCCTGCAATGTACTTGGATGAAAAAAACGCCTTGAACTGGTCTAGAATGCAAGAATAGGTTTTGAGTTTTCTTGGAATTTCTTGAAATTGACAGGGTTGTTTTTGCAGCTTTCAATCGTGTACTAGGTCATGGTATACTTGCATACATATAGGAGAAACAAATTAGGTCAAAGTTTTGGATCCAACCCATGTGCATTGAAGATTAAATCCTTGATTGAAAATCAAATATTCTTGATTTTCCATCATTGAACAATGTTGCCAAATTTGTATTTTTTTGTATCTTTGACTTGTGCACGAATTTGCCAGCATGTTTTGATCATATTTGGTTCACAAATTGATTTAAAAATCAAATCTTCTATTTTCTTATGATTTAAATTAATTAAATGAATTAATATATATTAAAAATCCAATTAATCAATAAAAATAATAAAATAAATCCAATTCATCTTGGTGGGTCGTGCATAAGTCATGGGTGAAGTTTCAAGAAGAGATTTGAGGCCCATTAGCAAAAAGAAGGTGTTTTGGGCAAAGTTGACTTTTGCAAATTCATGAAAATTTCCCAACTTCTCCAATGCACAACTTGCTCAATTTTGATCATATGACCATGTTCTTGGACATTTTGGAAATCTCTTGAAGTCCTCTAACCAATTCCTTTGGTCCCATGTCATTTGGATTTACCAATCTCAAGTTATGGCCTTTGACCCAAAGTGTACTTTTGTTGACTTTTGAAAGTGACCTATAATGTAAAAATTGGTAACTTTTTGTGAGAGCATTTCTTGAACTTGGAGTGTGAAGATGGATTGTAGGAAATTGCATCATCTTCAAAATTATCTTTGGATGGAATTTTTCTGACAAACCATAAAAGAGTTATTCCCTTGTCAAAGTACAATTGACTTTTCTACTGTCCAAAAATAGTAACTTTTGCATCTTGATGATTTTTGAGCTATTCTTGTGGAATCATGATCAAGGCTTGACAAAATGATGATTGTGAACTCAAAATGAGATGTTGACCAAAAATTCTTACTTTTGACTGTAAAATGACCATTTTGCCCTTGTAGTTGACTGTAGATCAAATGGAGCTTTTGACTGTGCAAATTGTCACTGTGAGTCTTGAAACTTGGCATGTAGGTGCTTGAGAATGTTTATAGGCCTATGAGACTTGATTTAACCATTGAAAACCCCAAATTCCTTGAAAGAATCAAATCCCTAATTTCAGCATTGACTGCCTTAGGAGGTGATTTGACTGTACAACCCTTGAACAATTTTGAGCAATTTGAGGATCATTCTTGACAAATCTTGAGGAATATGGGAGGGCAAATTTTGGGGTACAACAGTTGACCCTGTTCAATCTTCTTAAACCTGAGGATGTAGATTGGCTTGCGTGCCTTTCGTGATCCGAAGGTGGAAGATGATTGAACATTAAAGTGCCCAGAAATTTGCACTCGCATGGTGTAGTATCAACATGGTGATGTCGAGAATGGGCTTACAGATGCCATTTGGAGATGTAATGGATAGTTGTGGAGATGGGATTAAAGATGCCATCCAGGGGTGAATGCTAGACTGTGTTTATAAGCTGGAACTGGATGATTGCCAGCATGGCGTCCGTGCCTGGAGCGCCTCTGAACTGGGTGGTTTGAGTTGGTCGAGTAGATAGTTGTCCTGTCTGGTTTCAGGTATTAATCTCTGACATGAGGAAGAAAGATAGTTTTCCTGGCTTGCTACAGGTATTAATCTTCAATCTGTTCATGTAGATAGTTTTCCTGGCTGGTTTCAGGTGTTAATCTACAATCAATCATCCACAGATAGTTTTCCTGGCTTGCTACAGGTATTAATCTGGAACTTGAAAAGGGTGGCCGATGAGATAGTTGTCCTGGCTGGTTTCAGGTATTAATCTCTGACTTGAGAAAGAAAGATAATTTTCCTGGCTTGCTACAGGTATTAATCTTCAATCTCTTTATGTAGATAACTTTCCTGGCTTGTTACAGGTATAGATCTACAATCAATCGTTCACAGAATTTTCCTGGCTTGTTACAGGTGTTCATCTGGAACTTAAGAAAGGTTGGTCAAGGAGATAGCTGTCCTGGCTGGTTTCAGGTATTAATCTCTGACCTGAGAAAGAAAAGTAGTTTTCCTGGCTTGTTACAGGTATTAACTTTCAATCTCTTCATGTAGATAACTTTCCTGGCTGGTTTCAGGTATAGATCTATAATCAGTCGTCCACAGATATTTTCCTGGCTTGTTACAGGTATTAAACTGGGACTTGAAAAGGTTGATGGTAATCATCTTTGGATTGACCTTTTCCTGAAAAGGTAAAATGTTATTTGTATGCAATGTCATGATGTATGAAATCCATGATGTCGTGATGTTCTCAAAATAAATGAGATTTGTGTTGTATGATGCGTATGCATGTCATGATGTATGAAGATGTGATGTTTTTAGCTGGGGAAAGTAAATCCCGGAGCTGCTGGAGAATAGAGCTGGATTCTTCGTTTCCGCTGGGGATGACGAACGAAGGTGATAAACTTGCAGGAGAGGATGACTCCGTTGGGGAATAAACTTGATGAATAGATTACTCTGCGGGGAATTACTCTGTGGGAAGAGATGCTTTGCTGAGATTTTAACGATAACTCCGTTGGGGATTCCGTTGATAAGTTTTGTTGGAGATTTTGATGAACTCCGCTGGGGATAGAAAGAATTTCGCTGGGGATGATCTTTCAGTTGTACCTTGCTGAGGATAACCCAGTTAGACTCTTGTGGGGGGTAACCTCTGAATTTGGCTGAGGAGATGCATTTGTACTCTGCAGGGGACAAGCTTCCAGAATCTACTGGGTAAGATGATTCCACTCCGGCGGGGAAGCTTTTTTAGATTGCGCTGGGAAATGGCTCCACTGGGGGTATCTTGTATTCCGCCGGGGAACATTCTTATTTTTTGTTGACGAATATTAAGACTGCCGAGGATTCTCTTTACGCCTGCTGGGGAATATCTGTATACTCCGCTGGGGAATATTAAGACTTACTGGGGATACCCAACTTTTTTTTAGGGCTGATGGTAGACCAATTCTGCTTGGGGAGAGTATTGCTGATTTGTTCATAGTTGCAAGTCTCAGTGGGGAGAGCTTCCAGTACTGTCTTACTCTGCGGGGAGTGAAGGTATGTTGGTCATATTCTTCAGCTGAACCTACCTTGGTACCCTGGTGGACAAATCAACTAGACCTCTAAGACAATTCTTATTGCCCCTACTTCTGATATCACCCGTAATTAGTCCTTTGTTTCGCATGCAAATATTTATGATCAACAATTAATGTCAAATGCATATATCAAAAATGAACATTGGACGTTCTTTGCAAAACAAAACAGATAAAGGAAAAAACAATTTGCAATTTGTCTGAAAAATGAACTTGTATTGATTTTGAAGTTTTCCTGTAAATAGGCGTTTTTGTACAAGAGGCTGACGTCCTAGTAAGAGAACGCCGCCGAGCAAATAGAGTTTATAAAATTTGTGAAAAGAAAACAAAACAGATATGTGAAAAATCCCACTGGGTTCCAACTTCAATGGGTTGGACTGCCTCCATGCCATATTCCAAGGAATAGGGTGTTTCCCCTATTGACGTCCGTCCTGAGGTACGGTACCCATAGAGAGAAAATGGTAACATCTCGTGCCAATATTTGTAGGTCACTGTCATCTTCTGCACAATCTTCTTAATGTTTTTATTAGCCGCCTCGACAGCCCCATTCATCTTCGTTCAGTAAGGAGAAGAGTTATGGTGCTGTATCTTGAATTGCTCGCAGAGCTCAGTGATCATCTTGTTGTTAAGATTGGTACCATTATCCGTAATGATCCTCTCTGGTACACCGTATCGACAGATCAGGTTGTGCCGAATGAACCGTGCCACGACGTTCTTGGTTACGGTGGCAAAGGAAGCTGCTTCAACCCACTTTGTAAAGTAATCAATCGCTACCAGGATGAAGCTATACCCGTTGGATGCCGTAGGTCTGATCTCGCCGATCATATCAATGCCCCACATTGCAAAAGGCCAAGGTGCTGTCAAGACGTTCAGAGGAACTGGAGGAATGTGCACCTTATCAGCATAGATCTGGCACTTGTGACATGTCCGAGAATGCTGATAACAGTCGGCTTCCATTGTGGACCAGTAATATCCTGCCCGAAGGATTTTCTTTGCCATGGTATGTCCACTGGAGTGCGTTCTGAAGGTACCTTCATGTAGCTCTGCCAGGATCCTTTCTGCTTCAATCTTATCCATGCAATGCAGTAAGGTTGAATCATGGTTACGTTTGTAAAGAATGCCATTGCTGAAGAAGAACTTTGCCGCGAACCTTCTCAAAAACTTCTTGTCATTGACAGATGCGCCCTCGGGGTATTCTTGAGCTTCAAGGTACCTCTTCACTTCATGATACCAAGGCTTTTCTGTTACCTCTTCGGTCTCAAGATCACAACAATATGCAGGTTCATCCACTTTCCAAATAACGATCTGGGGAGCCTCGTTGTCCCACTTGACTTTGAACATAGAAGACATTGTAGCTAACGCGTCCGCCAACTGATTTTCTTCTCTTGGGAAATGTTCAAAGGTTATCTCCTCGAAGTGGGGAAGCAACGTCAATACATACTCCTTGTAAGGAATAAGATTTGGGTGTTTCATATCCCACTCGCCTTTGATCTGACTGATCACGAGAGCGGAATCTCCGAAGACACGTAGAAACTTGATCCTTAGGTCAATTGCAGCTCGAAGACCCATGATGCATGCTTCATACTCCGCCATGTTGTTGGTGCAGTTGAAACACAGTCGGGCGGTGAGCGGAGTATGAGAGCCCTTAGGAGATATGATCACAACGCCAATACCATTACCCAAAGCGTTTGAGGCTCTGTCAAAGTGCATAGACCATCGGGATCCTTCCTCAGGTCCTTCATCCGGTCCAGGTATCTCGCAATCAGTTACTACCATGATATTCTCGTCTGGAAATTCAAAGTTCATAGACTGGTAGTCATCCACTGCCTGATGTGCCAAATGGTCTGCCAACACACTTCCCTTGATTGCTTTTTGAGTCGTGTACTGGATGTCATATTCAGTCAAGATCATCTGCCACCTTGCTATTCTTCCGGACAAGGCAGGCTTTTCGAAGATATACTTGATTGGATCCATTTTTGAAATCAACAGAGTAGTGTGAGTCAACATATACTGTCTTAGCCGGCGAGCAGCCCATACCAAAGCGAAGCAAGTTTTCTCGAGCAGTGAGTATAGGGTCTCACAGTCGGTAAACTTTTTGCTAAGGTAATAAATAGCATGCTCTTTTCGGCCAGACTCGTTATGCTGACCCAGCACACATCCCATTGAGTTGTCCGGTACTGTCAAGTATAAGATTAGAGGTCTCCCTTCAACTGGTGGCATAAGAATGGGTGGTTCTTGGAGATACTCTTTGATTCTTTCGAAAGCGGCCTGACATTCATCATTCCAACGTACTACTTGATATTTCTTCAGTAGCTTGAAGATTGGTTCACAAGTGGCAGTTAGGTGCGAGATGAATCGGGCAATGTAGTTCAGACGTCCCAGAAAGCCTCTAACTTCTTTCGCTGTCTTGGGAACTGGCATCTCTTGCATGGATTTCACTTTGGCAGGGTCCACTTGAATACCTTTTTCGCTCACGACGAAGCCTAGCAATTTTCCAGATCTCACCCCGAAGGTGCACTTGTTCGGGTTTAATCTCAGCTTGTACAATTTCAACCGGTCAAACAGTTTCTGTAGATGGTCAAGGTGTTCCTCCTCAGTTCAGGACCTTGCAATCATATCGTCGACGTATACTTCGATCTCATGATGGATCATGTCATGAAACAGAGCAACCATGGCACGCTGATACGTTGCCCCAGCATTTTTCAACCCAAAAGGCATGACCTTGTAACAAAAGGTACCCCACTGAGTAATAAAAGTGGTCTTCTCCATGTCTTCGGGAGCCATCTTTATCTGATTATAACCGGAGAAACCGTCCATGAAGGAGAATACCTTATGCTGAGCAGTGTTTTCAACCTGAACATCGATGTGAGGCAGAGGGAAGTCATCCTTAGGGCTCGCCCTGTTCAAATCCCTGTAGTCAACACACATTCATACCTTACCATCTTTCTTCGGTACCGGAACCACATTGGCAACCCACTGCGGGTAAGAAGTGACTGCTAGAAAACCGGCGTCAAATTGTTTCATAACCTCATCTTTGATTTTCTCGGACATCTCTGGACGCATACGGCGAACCTTCTGTTTTACTGGAGGGCATTCTTCCTTGGTAGGCAGATGATGAACCACAATGTCGGTATCCAACCCAGGCATATCTTCGTAGGACCAGGAAAAGATTTCCATGTAGTCATGCAACATCTAAATCAACTGTTGTTTCACACTGAGCTCCAGATTTGCACCGATCTTGACTTCCTTCCTGTTTGTCTCAGTACCCAGATTTACCGTTTCCAGTGGCTGAATGGCCCTCTCTTCCTGGAGTAGCAGTCTTGCAAGCTCACCAGGCACTTTGCAATCATCTTCACCTTCGTCTTCGGCTAAGTTGATCGGGTTTTCAAAGTCATAACTGGCAGTAACAAAGTCGTTACCTATGAGATCCAGAGTGGATTGGGACCTGTATATGTGAGTGTGTGTAAAATAGCTGTTTTGCAATATATAATAAAGAAAGACAAGGAGCGCAAGATTTGAAATGCAAAAAACGTCCAATGCTTTTATTAATGATATATGAAAATGACACACAAAAGCCCTCACAAATGAAGCCACGGTGCCCCGGGTAAGACACCGGGCCATAAAGTTTCACAATATTGTCTGTTACAAATTCAAAACAAAGGAGTTCATTACTGAGTAACAAAATTAATAGGGATGAAGTCTTTTGCTGTCCAGTTGCTTGGTCCACCGTTGGTCGTAGGATAGATCCAGCTGTCGAATTCAGATTCCTCCACGTCATCTTCAATGGCATTTACTCCCGAGTTGCTGATGAATACAGGAGGTCTTCCAATTCTTGCGCTACGAACAGCCCTTTGAGTTTCTGCAGTGAAACCCAAACCAAACTTGTCAGTCTTCTGAGTGAAATCAGGAAGTCGGCCCCAGTTTGCATACTCACCCTTCTCAATAACAGCCCGGGCATCCTTTAAGGAAGCCATCTTCACAGGAGAATCTTCAATCACAGTCTCAGCTGATGCCAGTGTCTGAGGAACCTCTTCAAAGTGTTGAAATGGGGTCTCAATGAACTCCCCATCCATCTCTATGTACTGGAACGAGTTGAGGTGGATGACCATGTATTCTTCCTCCCCTTGAACTGTCACAATCTTCCCTCTGACCGGGTACTTCAGCTTCTGATGGAGTGTGGAGGTCACAGCTCCGACTTTATGGATCCATGGACGACCCAGCAAACAAGAATAGGACGGCCGAATGTCCATCACGTAGAATGTAGAATCAAAGACCTGAGAGCCAACTCTGATTGGAATATCGACTTCGCCATGCACCATCCTTTTAGACCCATCAAAGGCCCGGACAACAATGTTACTTGGCTTTAGCTCCAGCCCTTCGCAGTCCAACCTGTCTAGAGCTTTCTTGGGCAAGACGTTCAATGAGGAACCAGTGTCAACCAACACGTGTGCAAGAGTAGTGCCCCTGCATTCAATGGAGATATGCAGGGCATCGTTATGGTTCTTCCCTTTAGCAGTCAGATCGGCGTCGGAGAAACCCAAACCATTATCAGCAGTTAAGTTGGCCACACAATCGGTAAACTGCTCAGCTGATGTCTCTTGTGGCACGTGGGCCGTCTTCAGGAAGGTAATCAGAGCCTTGGCATGGGCCTCTGAACACAACAACAGTGATAACATAGAAATCTTGGAGGGGGTTTGCCCCAGCTGCTCAACTACATTATAATCACTCTTCTTAATGATCTTTAGAGTCTCTTCCATCTCCTGTTTGGAAGCTTCAACATTGATGGTCTTTGGTGCCTCCGTCTGGGCAGGCATATCAATGGCTATCCCTTTGCCCCGAGCATCAGATGACTCGGCAGCAGGGGTAGAAATAGGATCTTGATTAGGAAGGGAAGTAGGCACACTGGAAGGTGTGATGACAATAGGTCTCCGGACAGTTGGTGGCGCAATATCAGGTGAGAAAAGTCTACCACTGCGAGTGACTTTAGCAGGCCCGGTGATGTTGCTGACGCCGGTATTAGTATCAAACTCTTGCTTAACCCCAAGAACATAAACATCTGCCCCATAGTGCCAAGGGACAGCTTTGTCAGATGTGTAAGGAATAGGCCCCGGAACAGTGATGATTATGGGTGCAATCCTCTGAACAGGCGTAATTCTGACAGGCTTCCTCGAGGGAGCCTTGGGAGAATTGTTGAAAATGGTGACAATGGAAACTTCTTCAGTAGGGGTAGCAGGAACAACAACCTTCTCGAACAGGATCTCTTTATTATCCATCAGGTTTTGGATGCCTGACTTCAAAGATGGACAACCAGTAGGTGAAACAGAACACAGATGGAAACCCTCACTACATCCCGGAAATAAACCGGCTAGCAACAGGTTCCTCTTGACAGTCAACAGCGGGGTGAAAATATCATCCACAGAGGCTACAAACAAGTCTTCCTCTACAGCATTTACTCCATGTTTGGGCATGAGAGAAGTCATAACATTAGGCCTCTCGGGCGCCTCGAACTCAATTTCCTTTGCATCGATCAGGTCCTGAACCTTATTCTTCAAAGCCCAACAATCATCCGTATTATGCCCCGGGCTGTCAGAGTGATAAGCGCAGCGGGCGTTAGGATTGTACTTTGGGGATGTTGTGTTTACAATCTTCGGAGCTTCTTTGAGGGTCACCAGATTGGTCGTCAGTAACTGCGGCAATATCTGGGACAAGGTCATGCGAAGACGATTAAATTGTCTTCGAGGTCTCTCACCCCTTTGTTGGTTGTGATGTTGAGGAGCACCAGCAGGTTTTAAAATAACCACTGCGTTGACAGCTCGGCGGTGTTCAAATCTATTCTGTCTCCTTGAACCATAGACATCACTAGATTCTTTCTTGAACGGCTTCTTCTCGGCGCTCGATGAGGCACCCTTCTGTATCTTCCCTACCTTGATACCAGCTTCGATCCTCTCACCAGTCAAGATAAGGTCTGTAAACCCGGCTGAAGAATTTCCAATCAAATGGTTAAAGAACGGACCAGATAGGGTCCCCAGAAACATATCAACAAGTTCACGATCAGTTAAAGGTGGATGCACCCTTCCGGCAAGGTCTCTCCACTTTTGAGCATATTCTTTAAATCCTTCACCCGTCCCTATTGACATACCCTGGAGTTGGGTACGCGTAGGAGCGAGGTCGGAATTATATTGATACTGCTTATAGAACGCAGTAGCCAAATCTTCCCAGTTACGAATACTGGCTCCATCCAGCTGATAGAACCACTCAAGTTGAGTCCCTGAAAGACTGTCCTGAAAGAAATGGATCCACAAGTTCTTATCAGCTGTGTAAGGCTGGATCTTCCTTACATACGACCGGAGGTGCAGCTTTGGGCAGGAAGCTCTGTCATATTTGGCAAAGGCGGGTGCCTTGAACTTATGGGGAATCACCACCCCAGAGGATAAGCCTAGGTCTCCAAGGTCCATCCCGGGCACATTCTGTATCTCCATGGCGCTCAAGCGGTCCTCCAACTGTTTGTACCTATCCTCAGCAGGAGGGTACTGTTCTTCATCATAATCCGTCTCGTTGTCGGAGACCACGGGGCTAGGAACCCTTCTCTCTTGTGGGTTGTCTTTCCCTACAGATGAGGTGGTCAGCTCAACCTCATTCTGCAGTCCATTTCCAAACCTACGTCCAGTGTTGAACAAGATAGTCCTCTTCTTCTTCTTCTTCCTCTCTTTCAGAATCATAGTCTTCAAATCCTGTTGACCCTGGGCTAGGCTCATAACCAACTCTTGGAACTGGGCATTCTGGGCCTGGAGGGCCTTGATAGCTTGCTCAGTGGAAGGTTCAGTAGACATGATGATTGCTGAAATAAACAGTGAAGATGATAAGTGACCTGTAAAAGGGGTACCTGTTATGCATATGATGAAATGAAATGCGTATGATTTATGTTTTCAAAGACAATCGGGATTCAAATTTGTAGACCAAAAGGGAACACACTTTATTAGATTTAACTTCGGAATTTAAACTGTTCAACAAATTTCCCTGAGGCGTTACAAGGATGAAAATACTGAAAAGTAAATAAAATCTGTAAAAGAAACATCAAAGGTCCATCAATGCTCCCATGGCCTCTTCTTCTCAGTGCGGATATAGTCATTCAGGATCCGCTCGTTCTCCAATTCCTTCGTCAGCTTCTGGATTTTCTGTTCTTGTTCGTTGAACCTTTCCCGATAAGAATCCCGTTCTTCCTGCAATTGCGCCCAAGACCTCTTTAGTGTGCCAACATCAGTGGGCGTATGAGGATGGAGAACAGTTGGAGGAACCCCATCTTTATCAGCAACTTCAAGAGTAATAGGCCTGACAGCTTCGTATGGCATACCTAACTTCTGAGAACGGATGCAGACCCATCTGAAATATGACTCCATTGGTAGAGAAGTCTTTGGTCCAAACTCATGTGGGTCAGATTTGTGAACTCTATCCCAAGCCCTGATGAATCTACGACGCAGCTCGTTGCTATCTACTTGAAAATCAAAGACGATATGAGGTATCAACATCTCATGAGGCCCTTCTCTTCTGGCTCTTCCAAACTGACGGAGAGCTAAGCATGGGTTATAAGAGATTCCTCCACGGGTTCCGATCAATGGAACATTAGGATACTCTCCACAACGATCAATGACAGCCACCTCATCTAAGCCTCTGAGAGTCCAAATAATGTCGTTATCAGTAAGAGACATTATCCTATGAGCCCAGCCCCTTCCTTCTTTGTTCTTCAGTGCGAACTTAGGGAGGTGCGAAATAAACCACCTCGCCAATAAAGGAGCACAACACATTAAAGTTCCCCGTCTTCGGGCAGTACGAGTATAGAGCTGGTAAAGGATATCACCCAAGAGAGTGGGTACAGGGTTCCGAGAGATGAAGATCCTTATGGCATTAACATCAATGAAGGTGTCAGGATTTGGAAACAATACCAGACCATAGATTAAGAGAGCCAGAGTGTCTTCGTACGCTTTGAAGTCTAAGTCATTCCAGAAACAATTAGCCTTGCCAACCAGAAACTTATCCAAAAAACCCTTAACTCCACTTCTAGTCTCCCAGTTAGCCGTTACCTCCTCTTTGGTCAAGTGAAGGGCTGCAGCAATCTCTTCAGGCCTGAGAGTCTTTTCCCAACCAGTGAATGGAGTTTGCTCCAAAACAGGGATACCGAGCAACTCAGAGAATTCTTCCAGGGTAGGGACCAGCTGGAAGTCTTGAAAGGTGAAGCAATGGTATAGCGGATCATAAAACTGGACCAGGACACTCATCATTTGTTGGTCCCACTTTGAGGTGACTAAACCGAGAAGAGAACCATGCCTCCTGATGAAGGAAGTAGTGTTTGGAATCCTGTCAACCAATTCTTTAAGCAAAGCAGGTGGTTGAACAAAGTTGAGCCGGATAGTGTTCCTACGCATGGGCATCATGATGTCCTACAAAACAGAGCAAAGATGAAACCTTCTTGTCTTTGAAATGGGTTAGTCCTTATGCAGGATGTATGCAATGCTATGATGTTATGATGTTATGATAAAGGCACACCACAAGTATTCACAAAAGGCAAACATGGTAAGGGCACACAAGTCACACAAAAGAGCCCTTAGATTTTAGGCTCGCATGAAGTTTAGGTACTACCCTCTTTCAGTTTCAGTTGGTTAAGACCTGTCCTAAAAATAGTAACCGGGTTCTAGAGGATCTCAATATCACTGACTACCCTCAATCGGTCATAATTCCAGTTTGGCAACCTTTTCTTGCGGCCGGAACCATCGCGAGAGTTTAGTCTCAATGAGCGTAGCATACTGCTACTGTTCTATGGTCAAGTTGGTCAATTTAAGGTTCTAAGGTCAGTTGGTGCTTAATGACTCCTCAGAAGACCCATATTCTCCTCGTTCCAACACAAGGGATATCGGTACAGACCAAGGTGTCACACCAACGTAGCTACTGCTTCATCCGTGTCGGTCTACGTCGGACAGATCCCTCACAGTTTATTGCTACTTACCTAAAAAAGGGTACCCCAGATCCGGGTTAGGATCTATAAAACACCGATACAATCCCATAATATTAAAGCATTCAAGGCATACAATTGAAAACATAGTGATCTAATCCTAAGGTACACCTCACTTATTTAGATAGTCCCCAGCAGAGTCGCCAGTTCTGTGATCGGTGGAAATAGAACTGACTGTTTTTTAATGCTGGTTCGCGTTTGCGTTTGTTTTTGCAAAATGTCGCGGTAAGCAAGAGTCGCCACCGTCTTTTATTTAATCCAACAAGGAAAGGACAAAAGCACAACAAAATTCCTTTTCGAGATGTTTCTCGGGTTCGGGAGGTAGATTATAGAAAGGGAAGGTGTTAGCACCCTTTCTATCCGTGGTTATCCATAGGCTCTTAGGTACTTGCTCACTATGTTTTCAAAAGGTTTTGCTTATCTTGTGTTTGTGGGTTTTGAAAAAGTTTTGTTTGAAAACTTCGATTTAACTCTTGTATCTGTCCTCAAGAGTGTATGAACTGTTGTTTGAAAACTTTTGTTTGAAAAGTGTAAGTGCGAAAAGTATTTTTGTTTTGAAAGAGCAAGTACCCAAGAACATCTACCTACTCAAAAGAAATTAAGCTGTGTAAATGTCCTTTAGACAATACTATCCCACTATTGAGAAGTAGGTAGCATTGTCGTTGGAGTTTTCGGGTCAATTCGATTATGGGACATGTGGTCACTAAAGAAATAGTAGGATGCCTTAGCGGTAACCCTAATGTCTTAGATCGTTTTATCCGAGGCAACCGTTTCGAGGCAACTTCGATCTTTAGACAGGAGGGCGACCTCTAAAACATCCTATACTCAATGACCACGTCGAGGCAACCAAATGAGGCGTACCCTAGGAGTGGCATGTGCGAGTGTGTCAGGTTTCAGTTATGTTATCTTTGTACATGTTATGGTGAGCTACGATTGATTTTAATTTAAGAGATATCTTGACATGCATAGCCTAGTTAGCATACATCTAGCAATTAATAATTGCGGAAAAGAAAACTAAGCTATTACAAGGCGTCGGGTATTTACATCGCCAAAAACAAACCCTTGGAAAGGTAAATTGTGGGAAATTAAATGAAAGCGATAAAAAGTCCTAATTAAAGCTATTACATCCTCGGAGCAATTACATAATTGGAATAAAAAATAATATGCGCGAGAAAAAATTGAATCGGAGAATTTTTAGGGTTTTGACCCTTTTTTGAGAAAGGAGATTTTTGTTATTTTATATTTAATTAAATTAAACCTAGACTAATTAATCAATAAAAAGAAATATTTTTTGGTTTTTTAGAATGTTTAAGAAAAATAGGTCAGAAGTTATTAAAAATCCTAATTCTACATTAATTTTAAATTATTGTAAAAAAGTTAAGATTAACCTAATTAAGACTAAATTAATTAATTACTTATTTATTTACAAAAATAACTAATTAAATCTAATAAATAAAAATATTATATTTTTTATGTTTTCTGATTTTTATTAGGAAAAATAAATTATTTGGTTAATGAAAATAATAATTATAAAAAATAATTAAATGAAAGAAATAAAAAAGAAAAGAAAAGAAGTAAACTTGAAGGGGGTGTTGGGCCAATTTTGTGGTGTATGTTGCAATTCTAAAGCCCATTAACAATTCCAGCCCTGTTGACTTTCCTGATCACCCATGCGTATGTTGACCAGGGAGCATGGTGGTCTTCCACTCATGACCATTGGATCTATGCTTCGAGACATCTGGCGCACTGAGGTTTGAGGTGTATGGTGGACCTCACTTTGAAACTTGCACGTGAATACCTATGAAATAAAAATAACAAGGTTTTGGGGGGACCTGGGATTCGAACCCAGGTCCCAATGCTTCCAGGCCAGCGTCCCTGCCACTACACCATCATGCTTCAATTGATATTATAATGATAAGCGATTAATATATATGAAAACAATCACAATGCAGTAAATAAAAATTAAAACGCGCGCTTTTTTCAAATTGGCCAACCAGATGATAACACATCATCGTCTTCAACCTTTGTCCTGTGTAAATAACATCAAATATCGGGGGTTTTTAACCTCCACTAACTCCTGCAAGGAAAAATAGCGAATAGAACCACATCAATCATAAATATTTCGCGAGGTATGGGTTTTGATCGTCTTGGCTTCACGATTTCAGCCATGTATCTCACTAGTCCCAATTTTTCCTGGTTCAGAAAGCCCTATTTGAAAGCTTGAAAACCCTAGAAATTTGATCATGGCATCTCACGATTCAGGACATTATAGTTCAATTAAATCATTCCATCAGCTTTGTATGATCTCGAGCCTTGTAAAACCATCACAAAAACATGTTAAATGAGCATGAATTAAGAGATATGATTTTGAATCAAAAGTGAAAACCGTGAAACTGTATTCAGTGATTCCTTGAGCTTTGATGCCTGAATTTGATTGCAAAACGTTCCTGGGACCTCCTGCAATGTACTTGGATGAACAAAATGCCTTGAACTGGTCTAGAATGCAAGAACAGGTTTTGAGTTTTCTTGGAATTTCTTGAAATTGACAAGGTTGTTTCTGCAGCTTTCAATCGTGTACTAGGTCATGGTTTACTTGCATACATATAGGAGAAACAAATTAGGTCAAAGTTTTGGATCCAATCCATGTGCATTGAAGATTAAATCCTTGATTGAAAATCAAATATTCTTGATTTTCCATGATTGAACAATGTTGCCAAATTTGGATTTTTTTTTTGTATCTTTGACTTGTGCACGAATTTGCCAGCATGTTTTGATCATATTTGGTTCACAAATTGATTTAAAAATCAAATCTTCTATTTTCTTATGATTTAAATTAATTAAATGAATTAATATATATTAAAAATCCAATTAATCAATAAAAATAAGAAAACAAATCCAATTCATCTTGGTGGGTCGTGCATAAGTCATGGGTGAAGTTTCAAGAAGAGATTTGAGGCCCATTAGCAAAAAGAAGGTGTTTTGGGCAAAGTTGACTTTTGCAAATTCATGAAAATTTCCCAACTTCTCCAATGCACAACTTGCTCAATTTTGATCATATGACCATGTTCTTGGACATTTTGGAAAGCTCTTGAAGTCCTCTAACCAATGCCTTTGGTCCCATGTCATTTGGATTTACCAATCTCAAGTTATGGCCTTTGACCCAAAGTGTACTTTTGTTGACTTTTGAAAGTGACTTATAATGTAAAAATTGGTAACTTTTTGTGAGAGCATTTCTTGAACTTGGAGTGTGAAGATGGATTGTAGGAAATTGCAGCCTCTTCAAAATGAGCTTTGGATGGAATTTTTCTGACAAACCATGAAAGAGTTATGCCCTTGTCAAAGTACAGTTGACTTTTCTGCTGTCCAAAAATAGTAACTTTTGCATCTTGATGATTTTTGAGCTATTCTTGTGGAATCATGATCTAGGCTTGATCAAATGATGATTGTGAACTCAAAATGAGATGTTGACCAAAAATTCTGACTTTTGACTGTAAAATGACCATTTTGCCCTTGCAGTTGACTGTAGATCAAATGGAGCTTTTGACTGTGCAAATTGTCACTGTGAGTCTTGAAACTTGGCATGTAGGTGCTTGAGAATGTTTATAGGCCTATGAGACTTGATTGAAACATTGAAAACCCCAAATTCCTTGAAAGAATCAAAACCCTAATTTCAGCATTGACTGCCTTAGGAGGTGATTTGACTGTACAACCCTTAAACAATTTTGAGCAATTTGAGGATCATTCTTGACAAATCTTGAGGAATATGGGAGGGAAAATTTTGGGGTACAACACCAGCATAC
Organism: Vicia faba; assembly: GCA_948472305.1. Taxonomy (NCBI): domain Eukaryota; kingdom Viridiplantae; phylum Streptophyta; class Magnoliopsida; order Fabales; family Fabaceae; genus Vicia; species Vicia faba. Next base: position 67,012 of record CATIWC010000246.1, on the reverse strand, counting down.
TGATATGAGATTGATACTGAAGAAGTAGCAGACAAACCTTGGTTCCATGAAGTGAAAAGGTATCTCGAGGCTCAAGAATATCCTGAGGGGGCATCTATCAATGATAAAAAGTTTCTGAGAAGGTTCTCCGCAAAGTTCTTCCTCAGTAACACAATCCTCTACAAGCGCAATCATGACTCTACTTTACTTTAGTGTGTAGACTGTAACACCCCAATTCTACCCCTCGTAATTAATAATAAAATCAGAGTTTTAAAATTTCATCCAAGCATAAATTGAGGTATCACATATTCATTTTTTTTTCATCACTTTGCATTATAATGCACATCACAAAATCAAAAGTCGGATATATCGATTCATAACATAAATCATCATATAAACATATGACTAATCACAACACAGCGGATGTGTTCACAAAATGTATGTATCATCATGTTATCATCAATACATAAAGTCATAAGATAGTATACATAAACTATCCTATCAAAATAATAACGTCGCCCAAATCCCGAGTGTTACTACTATCAGAGCGGTGCGACTCAAAATAAAGAGACTCGAGCTAATCCCCATCATCCTCGCGGATCACCTGCACGTTACCAATATAAAGGCAACGGCGAAACAAGTAAAGGGTGAGATACTCCAAAACATATAATTAAAGGCATGATAAAATATATAAATAGTTTTGGAATCATAAATGATATAGGTTAATAAGAATATGTCAACAAATATCAAAATCTCACATACTTTAAAATCATCATTTAGTGTATAAAATCAACACTTTAATTTCATCACATAATCACCATAATCACCATAATCATATCAAAACAAAACATAAACTCCATCGCCATAACTCATATCGTCGCTTTACCGTCATGTTGTATTCATCGCTTACTCATCATAAGATCATCACATATATTCACTTTATGTTCAACACAAAAATCATCACAAATAAAGTATCATATAACATCGCAATTCGTCATAAGCCATCAAATAAAACTCAACGCCAAAAGACTCAAACATAAACATAACCGACTCCATGAGACACGACTATGTTATGCATGTGGTACCCGTCGCTTTGTCCATAATTAGGGACATTCGGCATAAAAGCCCATCGTCGCTTTGGCATAAAAGTCCTCATCGTTTGGCATAAAAGCCCTCGTCGCTAATGCAATGTATGTGACTCGACAACACGACATCACAAACTCGACACAACAAAATTTCATCATCGCATATTAAAATTGGTATAAAACCCACATCGCCATATTTATCCACATCAAGATAAACATATCATCGCATCGCATATCATTAAGTATTCATTATAAATAAACCGTTGCAAACATCATATTTAATTACACCACATCATTATCAAATAATTCACTAAATTTCAAACACGGAAAAATAGTCAAACATCAATAATCGTCGCGAAAGTCATTTGTAATAATTGGCACAATTATAATCGTTAACGTCGCAATCGGATTGTCCATACGTGACTTAAACCGACTAAAATGCAACCCGGTTCAACTTAACCGTAAATTGACTTATTTCGGGTCGCTCCATTAAAAACTTGTAATCTCGAAAAACTAACCTCACCACGACGTTCTACACATCAAAATTAGCTAGCACGTCAATTTTTGTTAAATTCGGAACAACTTGCTCTGTCGCCGAAATTTACCGAAATAGGGAAATCAAAACATAATCGGGTTCCAAATTAAATCGGCTAAATTATGTCATATTTGTATTTAATTAATATAAATATTTAATATATTAAATTAAGAAAATAAAAAAAAAACAAAAAAAAACTAAACGTAACTTAATTAATTTCTTAGCTTAGTTTTTAAATTTTTGCATACTGTAATCCTTATGACACTTCTGGATTTGTAGGCAAATATCCCTTGGCTGTTACTAACATTCAGTTTGTCAAAAGATTATAAATTGAGAAAACCAACAAACAACACTAGTAACTACGGCGTGATTGGTCACAACAACCTTCAGGGTCTTACGTATTCCCTACAGAGATGTTTTTGTTAAAATATATCCACCTACACTTCGATCTAAATCCGTGTGTGGGTTGAAACAACTTTGACTCGCACTGTGTCCTTCTGTTCTCACCGCATTGTTTCAAAGTGACGAAGGGGTTATGCAGTTTATCAGATCCAAACATCTGCTGCAATGGATTGATATGTGTAGGAAATAACATGCTTAATTCCGTACTAAAGTTGACTATCTAATATTTATAAACTCCACACTCATTTTTGAAATATTGTTAAAATCAGAATTTTTTTGATATTACAAACCTACTATTGACTATGTAATGTATACTGCATATGTGGGTGGGGTCTGTACCTAAATACCAGAGTTCCATTTACATATTGTGAATTATATTTCTTAAACTTAATATAATTCAATTTTCCTTCCTAATTTAATTTCCAATTTCCATTTCAATTAACATGATAATAATCCATCAACAACAAGACCTAAATTAACTCATCTAATTTATCTCAACAAACTCAAGAACCCTAACATCAATTTTTCCCCAAATCCAAAATATACCAAATCAAACTCTAATTATGAGCATTGGAAAATCAAACCCCTTACCTTAAATATTTGAATGATTCTTGATGATTCAACCAACCCAAAATCCAAGCTTTGTGTTCTTGCTCTTCTCTTCCTCCAAGACTCTCTCTAGTTCTCTCTAAGTGTGTTTTTGATGTTATGTCATAAAACAAGGAAATTGTGGGTTTTGTTTGTTTAGAAGCAAGACATAAGCTAGCAAAATACCCAAAAAGCCCTTCTTGATATATCACCACTAATTAACACTAAATAATATTATTAACCCAAATAATTAAAATAACTCTAAATAATTAAATATCGGTCCGAATAATATTTTACCGAACCCAACGAAATAAAAACCGGACCGAACAAATTAATTACCGGTCCCTCAAAATAAATACCGGACCGAATAAAATGTCGCCGAATATATTAACAGATATACCGGTTAATATAAATATTCTCGTCACAAAATTAAACGTCAAACGGTAACTCGAAAATATTAATATAATATAATATTAAATAAAACGGGGTGTTACAACTCTCCCCCACTTATAAAAGTTTCGTCCTCGAAATTACCTGACTCGAAAAGCTCGGGATAAGAATCCCGCATCTTGCTTTCTAACTCCCATGTCGCACTTTCACCAGCTGCTCCTATCCAAACAACTTTAACCAAGGAGATCTCTTTGCCACGAAGAGACTTCATCTCACGATCTTCGATCCTTAATGGCATCGTCTCCACCGTAAGATTGTCTCTCACTTGGATATCATCCATCTCAATCACATGTGAAGGATCCGAAACATACTTTCGAAGTTGCGACACATGGAACACATCATGCAAGTTCGAAAGATTTGGAGGTAACGCCACTCTATAAGCCACTTTTCCCACTTTACTAGTAATTTGGTAAGGACCAATAAAGCGAGGAGTTAGCTTCTTCGACTTCAATGCTCGCCCAACGCCGGTTGTAGGAGTAACTCGCAAAAATACATGATCACCGTCTTGAAATTCCAAGTCTTTTCTCCTTTTATCATGATAACTCTTTTGTCGACTTTGAGAAATTCTCATCTTTTCTCTAATCATCTTCACCGTCTCAGTAGTCTCTCTAACCAATTCTGGTCCAAGCACCACACTTTCACCCGACTCGTGCCAACACAAAGGAGTTCTACACCTCCGACCATACAAAGCCTCGAACGGTGCCATTCCAATACTAGCATGAAAACTATTGTTATAAATAAACTCAATCAAAGGAAGATATGTATCCCATGAACCACCATGTTCAAGAATACAAGCACGTAACAAGTCTTCCAACGATTGAATCGTCCTTTCTGTCTGACCATCAGTTTGAGGATGATAAGCCGAACTCAACCTCAACTTTGAACCCAAAGCCTCTTGCAAGCTCTTCCAAAATTCAGAAGTAAACCTCGGATCTCTATCTGAAACAATACACAAAGGAATACCATGTAATCTCACAACCACATGCGTATAAATTTCCGCCAACTTCGATACGGGATAAGTGATGTTAATAGGAATAAAGTGAGTCGACTTCGTAAGCCTATCAACAATCACCCAAATCGCATCGTGTCCTCTTGGTGTATTCGGTAACCCCGTTACGAAATCCATGGAAATGCTATCCCATTTCCACTCCGGAATCTCTAACGATTGCATCAACCCTGCAGGTTTCTGATGCTCCACCTTAGACTTCTGACAAGTCAAACAAGCATAAACAAACTGAGCCACCTCTCTCTTCATGCCCGACCACCAAAATAGTTTCTTTAAATCTTGATACATTTTGGTCGCTCCGGGATGAATACTCAAATTGCTTCTATGACTTTCTTCCAAGATCATTCTCTTCAAATCCACATCATCGGGAATACAAATCCTATCTCGGAACCTCAATACACCCTGAGCATCCAACTTGAAATCTTCATTTTCAGTTTGTCCAATACCAACCAACAAATCAACAAGTTTCACATCAAGCTTCTGAGCTTCTCTAACACTATCAAGGAAATCATTATTGATCTTTAATATTCCCAAGATAACACTCTTCGGCGTCACTTCTATCACAAGACTCATATCTCTAAATTGCTCAATCATTTCCAACTCTTTCACCATCAACAGTGACATATGCAAAGTCTTTCGACTTAAAGCATCGGCCACCACATTAGCTTTACCAGGATGGTAATTCAACCCAAAATCATAATGTTTCAACAATTCAAGCCACCGTCTTTGTCTCATATTAAGCTCTTTCTGATCGAACAAGTACTTTAAACTTTTATGGTCACTAAATACTTCAAATCTAGAACCATAAAGATAATGCCTCCAAATCTTAAGCACAAAAACAACCGCTGCAAGCTCCAAATCATGCGTAGGATAATTCTTCTCGTGAATCTTCAATTGCCTAGAAGCATAAGCAACCACTTTTCCATTTTGCATAAGCACACCACCTAAACCCATCTTAGAAGCATCACAATAAACAACAAATGGTTCTTCAGGATTAGGTAGAATCAAGATTGGAGCCGTTGTCAACCTTTTCTTCAATTCAACAAAACTTTCTTCACACTTGACATCCCACACAAATGCAGCTCCTTTACAAGTCAACTTTGTCAAAGGAAGCGCCAACTTAGAAAAACCTTCAATGAACCTTCTATAGTAACCAGCCAATCCTAAGAAACTTCTAATCTCAGTAACAGACTTAGGAGTTTCCCATCTCAACACAGCATCAACTTTAGAAGGATCAACTGCAATGCCATCACCAGAAATGACATGCCCCAAAAAGCTCACTTCACTTAACCAGAACTCGCACTTTGACAACTTAGCATAAAGCTTCTTCTCTTTCAGAACTTCCAACATGATGCGCAAATGTTCTGCGTGCTCTTCTTCCGATTTAGAATAAAGCAGAATATCATCAATGAAAACAACCACGAAACGGTCCAAGTAAGGATGGAATATACGATTCATGTACTCCATGAATACTCCCGGTGCATTAGTGACACCGAAAGGCATCACCAGATATTCGTAATGTCCATACCTCGTCCTGAAAGCAGTTTTCTGAACATCTTCTTCTTTCATCCTTATTTGATGGTAACCCGATCTCAAATCAATCTTACTAAACATGCGAGCGCCAACCAATCGGTCCATCAAATCATCAATTCTAGGAAGTGGATACCTATTCTTGATAGTCACTTTATTCAACTGACGATAATCAATACAAAGTCTCATGCTGTCGTCTTTCTTCTTCACCAATAACACAGGAGCTCCCCACGTTGACACACTAGGTCTAACAAACTTCTTCTCGAGCAAATCTTCTAATTGGCTCTTCAATTCTGCTAACTCGGATGCAGACATCCTGTATGGTGCCATAGAGATAGGTTTGGTACCAGGGACAAGATCCACAGAAAATTCAACTTCTCTTTCTGGAGGTGCACTAGGAATCTCATCAGGGAATACTTCGGGAAAATCGCACACCACCGGAAAGTTTGCTATCACAGCTTGACTCTCCACAGAAAGAGTCGCCATCAACAAGAAAACCAATGCCCCATCCTTCATGAACTCATTCAACTGCTTCGTTGACACCAACATAGATTGTTCTTCTTCTACTAAGGAAGAAAACCTCACAGTGTTGTCATAGCAATTGATATGGACATAATTAGCTTTTAACCAGTCCATACCTAAAACCACGTCCAACCCGACAAGCGGTAAACAAACAAGATCCACCACAAAGTCTCTATCAAAGATTGATAAAGGGAAACTTGCACACACAAAAGAAGTAGTAACCGTTCCCTTAGCCGGAACTTCTACCACCATATCTCTATCCAGAGACGACAAAGTGAGACCCAATCTCTTTACACAATCAACAGCAATAAAACAGTGAGTAGCACCAGTATCAATAATAGTAATAAGAGGAAAGCTATTAATGAAACTAGTACCTCGAACAAGACCATCCTCGTTTGCCGTTGGAGCACCCGACAAAGCGAACACCTTTCCTGCTCCTTGAGTCCTCTTAGGCTTCTTACACTGAGCACTAATGTGACCTCCCTCGCCACAATTAAAACAGACCACATCCTTATGTCTACAATCGCGAGTCATATGGCCCACTTCTCCACGTCGAAAACATCTCACCTCATTCTCCTTAGCTCTAACATCGCTTCGACAAACATTACTCTTGTGGCCAGGTTTCCCACACTTGTAACAAACAATACTAGCAGGAGCATCTCCCCCACTAGTTCTTCGCCCTTGAAACGCTTTATGTTTCCCTTTACCAGCTGGAGCATCATACGGTTTCCCACGGCTTTGTTGACCTTTGTTTCTCTTATCAGACATAATCTTATAATGAGCATTACTGTCCTCCTCAAAGATCCTACAACTATCAATCAAATCCGAAAAGACACGGATTTTCTGATAACCAACAGCTTTCTTAATCTCAGGACGCAAACCATTTTCAAACTTGATGCATTTAGAAAACTCTCCATTCGGTCCATCATAATGCGGATAGAACTTGGCCAACATAGTGAACCTTGCAGCATAATCAGTGATAGACATGCTTCCTTGCTTTAATTCAAGGAACTCTATCTCCTTCTTTCCCCGAACATCTTCTGGGTAATACTTCCTCATGAATTCCCTTCGGAAAACATCCCATGTCACTTCCTCACCAGCAATCTCAAGCCTCTGACGGGTTTCAACCCACCAGTCATCCGCTTCAGCACTTAGTTTATGAGTACCATAACAGATCCTTTGCACAGGAGTGTAATCCATCACACGGAAGATTCTTTCAATCTCCTTCAGCCACGTCAGAGCACCTTCAGGATCATACTTTCCTTGGAAAGTAGGAGGATTCTCTCTTTGGAAGGTTGCCAAACTACGAGACCCAGCGTTCTCGTCAGCATTCGGCGGGTTTTGGAAAGCCTGAGCCATTACCTGCATAGCAGCAGCAAGAGCCTCATCATTCCTACCAGTGTTCCTTCCAGCCATAACAACTTCTGCTCAAAACAAAACAAGGATTAGAATCAACAAATAACAATACTTGATTGTTAACAACAACAAACTCAACAACTTGGTCGGACAGACCGACCTGCTCTGATACCACTAATGTAACACCCCAATTCTACCCCTCGTAATTAATAATAAAATCAGAGTTTCAAAATTTCATCCAAGCATAAATTGAGGTATCACATATTCATTTTTTTTCATCACTTTGCATTATAATGCACATCACAAAATCAAAAGTCGGATATACCAATTCATAACATAAATCATCATATAAACATATGACTAATCACAACACAACGGATGTGTTCACAAAATGTATGTATCATCATGTTATCATTAATACATAAAGTCATAAGATAGTATACATAAACTATCCTATCAAAATAATAACGTCGCCCAAATCCCGAGTGTTACTACTATCAGAGCAGAGCGACTCAAAATAAAGAGACTCGAGCTAATCCCCATTATCCTCGCGGATCACCTGCACGTTACCAATATAAAGGCAACGGCGAAACAAGTAAAGGGTGAGATACTCCAAAACATATAATTAAAGGCATGATAAAATATATAAATAGTTTTGGAATCATAAATGATATAGGTTAATAAGAATATGTCAACAAATATCAAAATCTCACATACTTTAAAATCATCATTTAGTGTATAAAATCAACACTTTAATTTCATCACATAATCACCATAATCATATCAAAACAAAACATAAACTCCATCGCCATAACTCATATCGTCGCTTTACCGTCATGTTGTATTCATCGCTTACTCATCATGAGATCATCATATATATTCACTTTATGTTCAACACAAAAATCATCACAAATAAAGTATCATATAACATCGCAATTCGTCATAAGCCATCAAATAAAACTCAACGCCAAAAGACTCAAACATAAACATAACCGACTCCATGAGACACGACTATGTTATGCATGTGGTACCCGTCGCTTTTTCCATAATTAGGGACATTCGGCATAAAAGCCCATCGTCGCTTTGGCATAAAAGCCCTCATCGTTTGGCATAAAAGCCCTCGTCGCTAATGCAATGTATGTGACTCGACAACACGACATCACAAACTCGACACAACAAAATTTCATCATCGCATATTAAAATTGGTATAAAACCCACATCGCCATATTTATCCACATCAAGATAAACATATCATCGCATCGCATATCATTAAGTATTCATTATAAATAAACCGTTGCAAACATCATATTTAATTACACCATATCATTATCAAATAATTCACTAAATTTCAAACACGGAAAAATAGTCAAACATCAATAATCGTCGCGAAAGTCATTTGTAATAATTGGCACAATTATAATCGTTAACGTCGCAATCGGATTGTCCATACGTGACTTAAACCGACTAAAATGCAACCCGGTTCAACTTAACCGTAAATTGACTTATTTCGGGTCGCTCCGTTAAAAACTTGTAATCTCGAAAAACTAACCTCACCACGACGTTCTACACATCAAAATTAGCTAGCACGTCAATTTTCGTTAAATTCGGAACAACTTGCTCTGTCGCCGAAATTTACCGAAATAGGGAAATCGAAACATAATCGGGTTCCAAATTAAATCGGCTAAATTATGTCATATTTGTATTTAATTAATATAAATATTTAATATATTAAATTAAGAAAATAAAAAAAAAACAAAAAAAAAACTAAACGTAACTTAATTAATTTCTTAGCTTAGTTTTTAAATTTTTGCATACTGTAATCCTTATGACACTTCTGGATTTGTAGGCAAATATCCCTTGGCTGTTACTAACATTCAGTTTGTCAAAAGATTATAAATTGAGAAAACCAACAAACAACACTAGTAACTACGGCGTGATTGGTCACAACAACCTTCAGGGTCTTACGTATTCCCTACAGAGATGTTTTTGTTAAAATATATCCACCTACACTTCGATCTAAATCCGTGTGTGGGTTGAAACAACTTTGACTCGCACTGTGTCCTTCTGTTCTCACCGCATTGTTTCAAAGTGACGAAGGGGTTATGCAGTTTATCAGATCCAAACATCTGCTGCAATGGATTGATATGTGTAGGAAATAACATGCTTAATTCCGTACTAAAGTTGACTATCTAATATTTATAAACTCCACACTCATTTTTGAAATATTGTTAAAATCAGAATTTTTTTGATATTACAAACCTACTATTGACTATGTAATGTATACTGCATCTGTGGGTGGGGTCTGTACCTAAATACCAGAGTTCCATTTACATATTGTGAATTATATTTCTTAAACTTAATATAATTCAATTTTCCTTCCTAATTTAATTTCCAATTTCCATTTCAATTAACATGATAATAATCCATCAACAACAAGACCTAAATTAACTCATCTAATTTATCTCAACAAACTCAAGAACCCTAACATCAATTTTTCCCCAAATCCAAAATATACCAAATCAAACTCTAATTATGAGCATTGGAAAATCAAACCCCTTACCTTAAATATTTGAATGATTCTTGATGATTCAACCAACCCAAAATCCAAGCTTTGTGTTCTTGCTCTTCTCTTCCTCCAAGACTCTCTCTAGTTCTCTCTAAGTGTGTTTCTGATGTTATGTCATAAAACAAGGAAATTGTGGGTTTTGTTTGTTTAGAAGCAAGACATAAGCTAGCAAAATACCCAAAAAGCCCTTTCTTGATATATCACCACTAATTAACACTAAATAATATTATTAACCCAAATATTTAAAATAACTCCAAATAATTAAATATCGGTCCGAATAATATTTTACCGAACCCAACGAAATAAAAACCGGACCGAACAAATTAATTACCGGTCCCTCAAAATAAATACCGGACCGAATAAAATGTCACCGAATATATTAACAGATATACCGGTTAATATAAATATTCTCGTCACAAAATTAAACGTCAAACGGTAACTCGAAAATATTAATATAATATAATATTAAATAAAACGGGGCGTTACAAGAGTGAAGTAGAGAGGATTATGGCAGATTTACACGAAGGTACCTTTGGCACCTACTCTAGTGGACACACCATGGCTAAAAAGATCCTGCGGGCAGGATACTATTGGTCCATTGTGGAAGCGAACTGTTATCAGCATTCCCGAACTTATCACAAATTCCATATCTATGTTGATAAAGTATATGTACCTATGGTTCCCTTGAAAGTCTTGAAGGCTCCATGGACCTTTGCAATGTGGGGTATTGACATGATCAGAGAGATTAGACCTATCGCTTCCAATGGGCATCACTTCATCCTGGTGGCCATTGATTACTTCACGAAGTGGGTTGAGGCTGCCTCTTTTTCTACTGTTACCAAGAATGTTATGGAGCGGTTCATCAAGTATAACCTTATCTATCAGTATGGCATTCCAGAGAGAATCATCACAGATAATGGTAGAAATCTCAACAATACTATGATCATCGAACTCTGTAAATAATTCAAAATCCAGCATCATAATTCTTCCCCTTACCGGCCGAAGATGAATGGCGTTGTGAAGGTTGTTACAAGAACATTAAGAAAATCATACAGAAGATGACGGCGACATACAAATATTGGAATGAGATGTTACCATTTGCTCTTCATGGTTAACGCACCTCAGCACGAACGTCAATAGGGCAACACCTTATTCTTTGGTGTATGGTATGGAGGTTGTCCTACCTATTGAGATCCAGATCACTTCTTTGAGAATTATGAAGGATGCAGGTTTGAACGAAGATGATTGGATCCAGACTTGACTTGACCAACTGAATCTGATTGATGAGAAAAGGCTTACTGCAGTTTGTCATAGTCAGATGTACCAAAAACAAATGATCAAGGATTTTAATAAAAAGGTCAGACGTCAGGTATATCAAGTGGGTGATCTAGTAATAAAGCGCATCATACTGCCACAAGGTGATCCCAAGGGCAAATGGACTCCCACGTACGGAGGGTCATTTGTAATCAAAAGCATATTTTCTGGTGGAGCCATGATTCTAACCACCATGGATAGTGACGACCTTCCTCACCATGTGAATACGGACATAGTGAAAAGATACTACACATGAATAAAGACCTGCTAGGTTGACTGGACTAGGCAATAATAAGGGCATCCCGGTGAACCAAAAGGGTTCGGGCAAAAATTAGGGATAAAATACAAAAAATATGTACACCCGGCAAGTCGAAAACCTGAAAAGGAGGCTTGTGCAAAAAAGGGTATCCCGATGGACCAAAAACCCGAAAGGGCGGTCTAGGAAAAAGTTAGGGATTTGAAGCGTACAACTATGTCCCATTGGATCACCTTGTGACCAGACCTCAATATCAATTATCAAGCTCAAACAGTATCAATCAATCCAGTCAGCTTCGGACAAGTAGCAAAGTGATGAGACGCTCAAGGACATAAGGGCAATAGTAGATTGGAAACTCAATGGGATTATTACACATAGTTGTTTTCTCTTTGTACACTATTTTGTATAGTTTTCATTTTCACGACAGCGTTCTCCTACTAGAACATCAGCCTCTTTGTACAAAAATTCCTGTTATAGGAAAACTTCAAAATCAATGCAAATCATTTCTTTGAAAGTATAAAACTATTTGTTTTCTATTTTTCTGTTTTGTTTTGCAAAAACGTCCAGGGATTATTTTTGACATATGCATTTGAATATGATTACTGTTCATAAATACTTCCATATGAAACAGGAAGACAGTTGCTAGTGACTTTAACAAATGGGGAAAAGTCTAAAAAAGCCATTTGTAGTCCCGACATTTACTCCTTCCAGCAGGTACAGGGGAAGAGACGTCTTGGGACAAAGTCACCACTACATCCTTAGCATACAATCCAATGACGTCTATGTTCCCCACAGAGTAGAAACAACCAAGATTTTGATCTCTTCTTCCCCAAACAAGAATTACCTCTCCCAGCAAAGTTCCCTCAGAAAGGTTAACTCAAAGATCCCCAACTGAGTTTTATAAATCTCAAACAGTTTATAAAGCCTTATCCCCTGGTAGAGTTCATTTATCTAGCTGCGGAAGTTTATCCCCCAACAAATTTTTTTTCCTCTACACCAGTAAAATCTTCCAGCAAAGCATCTTTCACCCCACAAAGTCATTCTCAAGCAGGAGCCAAAGATCCCCGGCAGAATATCCTCAAACAGAAAGAGGAAATCCCCAACAAATCATATCCGTTCATCATCCCCAGCAGAAATAAAATAATCACTTTCCTCATCTACCTAACAGCAGTCCATGATTCATCTTTCCAGTACTCTCCAGCAATAGTTAGGGATTTACTTTCCCAGACTAGGTGATATCGCAACAGCATTCCATATTCATACATCATGGCATACGTATACACATCGCATACAACATAATCTCATTTATTTTGAGAACGTCATTACACAATGCATTACATACATCATGACATTGCATACGAATAACTCTTTACCTTTTCAGGAAAGATCAAATCAACAAATATCATTGACTAATTATATGACCTGGCAGTCTTCTCAAAGGCTACGTCTGACGAAGGGATATTTCAGCATTTTCCTCAGAAAAAATAATTCTCAATACCTCTACTAGTTCAGTTTAAATTGACCAATGATTTATTCTGATTCTTTCGTTAGAGACCTTTCTATGGTTCAGTCAAATCGACCCTGAGATTTTTCTGATTCTTATCCAGTTAAATATGATTCAAGACCTTTCTCTGGTTCAGTTAAATCGACTATAAGATTTTTCTGATTCTTATCCAGTTAAATATAATTCAAGACCTTTCTCTGGTTCAGTCAAATCGATCCTAAGATTTTTCTGATTCTTATCCAGTTAAAGTTAATTCAAGATCTTTCTCTAGTTCCGTCAAATCGACACTAAGATTTTTCTGATTCTTATCTAGTCAAAGATAACTCAAGACCTCTGCTGGTTCAGTTTAAATTGACCAATGGTTTATTCTGATTCTTTTCTGGTGGATACTTTCTCGGGTTTAGTTAAATCGACAATAGGTTTTTTCTGATTTCTATTCCAGTTAAAGTTAATTCAAGACCTTTCTCTGGTTCATTCAAATCGACCTTAAGATTTTTCTTATTCTTATCCAGTCAAAGATAACTCAAGACCTCTGCTGGTTCAGTTTAAATCGACCAATGGTTTATTCTGATTCTTTTTTGGTAGATACTTTCTCTGGTTCAGTTAAATCGACACTAAGATTCTCTGATTCTTATGCAGTTAAAGATATTGTAAAGCCTGGAGTCCGACCAGATAGCAGTTTATTAATTACTATGAAGCCTGGACCCGACCAGATGATAGTCTAACTTATGACATCAAAACCTGGACTCGACCAGATAACGGTATACCTCATATTCAAGTTGAAGCCTGGACCTGAGCAGATAACAACTTAATTTCTTCAAACTGCTGAAGCCTGGATATGACCAGATAACAGTTTAATGTATAATTACTGCGAAGCCTAGAACTGACCAGATAGCAGTTAATTTCACATTCCCCAATAGGTCGTTGTGAAGTCTGGAATACAACCAGATAGCAGTCAGTCTTATTGTCCTTAACAAGTCGCCGTGAAGCCTGGATCCCGACCAGATAACAACTCACTTTCAACAAATAACTCCCCAATAGAGTAATGGACAACCGAAGCTTCTAGGCTCTATTCCCCTAAAACATTCCCCAGCAAACTCCTCCTCAGACAGCAGAAACAAGAATCCCCACAAAGAGACTTCTTATGAAGTCAGCATCTACTTTGGATGGCATCTTTAAGCCCATCTCCGACGACTCTCTGTCATATTCCTTGGATGGCATCTTTAAGCCCATCTCCGACAGTCTTCTATCATCTTTTCCAAATGGAATATGTAAGCCCATTCCCGATATTATTCACCAACAGTATCACTTCAGACGAGTGAAATTTCTTGGCACTCTAGTGTTCAATCATCTTCTACCTTCAGATCACGAAAGGCAGACAAGCCAATCTACATCCTCAGGTCCAAGAAGATTGAACAGGGGAAGTTGTTGTTCCCTAAAATTTGCCCTCCCATTTTTCTCAACACATGCCCATTGGGGTCCCTAACTTTCCCAAGGATGACCAAGAATTGACCAGACAAATTCTCCTCCTAAGGCAATGAACCCCCAACTAGGGTTTCAATTTTAATCAAGATGGTTGAGCTCCAAAGGTCTCTAATGCTTCCCACGGTCCTAATTTGCCTTCAAGATTGTCCATGACAAATTTCATGCCTTGCACTACAAGTTTGCTCAGTCAATTGGTCAAGTATTGGAAAATCAACTATATTAGGTCAAAAGTCAACTGTGGCCTATATACAGTCAAACTTCAAGATTTTTGGTCAAAATCAACATTTTGAAGTGATATCCATCATTTGATCAAGGGCTGATCATGATTCCTCAAGAAATTCCCCTAACTCATCAAAAGTCAAAAATGGTAAATCAGGGTTTCTATAGAAAAAGTCAACCAAACTTTGACCAAGCATAACTTTCTCATACGTCATCCATGTTTCCCCAACCAAAGCTCATTTTGAAGAGAATCCAATTCCCTACAAATTCTCTTCATCCCACAAGTTAAAGAGATTCACCATTGGAAAGATGTAAGCTCAGACATTATAGGTCATTTTCAAAAAGTCAACAAAAGCCACTTTTTGCCAAGACCTTTTACATCAAGATAAAATCTCCAAATGCAGAATTGATAAAAATAGAAGTTGCAGTAGACATCGTGGGCTTTACAAAAAGTATAAGATCATCACGAGATAAATATTGAGCAAGTTATGCCTTTCCCAAGTTGGGAAAGTTTTGGAAATTTCAAGAATGGTACATTGAGCAAATTTTAACTTTTGGAGCAATGGATTATTTTCTTAGGCCTCAAACATCTCCCTAAGATTATAAAGGACCTCTAATTTCATTCTTACACTGCCTTGCATTTTTTAGCTATTTTATTCGTATTTATTTTGTTTTATTCATATAAATACAAGATAAATCATATAAAATAGTAAATAATTGGATCATGACCATTGGGTGTTTGTTTTGATTCAATTTCAGGCCCATAAATTCGTACAAAGAATGACTAGGTTCATTCATGCATGGAAAGGGCGAGATTTGAAAAAATGGAAGCCTTTAAATTGGTTAGATTTTGACATGAAAGCATAGCATTATGACTTGATTCTTTCCATGTTATATTGTCTCCTCCATCTACACTATAAGTACAAGCCTTGAGCAAGCCAAATTCACGCATGTTAGAACATAGTTTGATTCTACAACCCTTAGTTAGAGTTTTGATGATAACAAATAAAAAGAACTAATAATAAATACAAAGAACAAATATGCACCTAAAAATTATGTTTTTATGTATGCAGAAGTTCTGACCATATCAGCATCAGAAGATAAGCCTTAAGAGCTACACGCTGAAGCAATCAGAACATGCGCTGAAGATTGATGACCAGAACCTACGCTTAAGCAAAGTAAACTCTGATTCTAAACAAGAATATGTTAATCCAAGTCATCAATGTTCTGAAGCGTCATCAGCAGGCAGGGAGATAGATTGTGAAGCGTTACTGATCATTCAAGACAACATCATTTCCAACGACTTCTTTTAGACAGGATCTTCTCCAAATGGAAATTGTGTTAACGACATTAAACATGCTTGAAGATCAACGTTACTCCACTGCCTATATAAACAAAGTCAGTATACAAAATCGTAGACGATTTGCAATAATACCACTCACGCATATTCAAAGCTGTAAGCAATATTCTTTACATTTCCAAGCTATAATCTGGTGTAACTTATCACAAGTGTGATAAACCGTTTTTTGTAAGAAAAACAACAACACACATCTTATATAATTGTTTTGAAATAGTGTTCCTTGAGATTAACCGGATTGCGGTTGTACTCAAGAAGACTTTAACAGTTGTTAAAGTAGTGATTGTAATCCTTTTGAGATTAGTGAATTAAGACCTCGTTGGAGAGAGGCGAAATCACCTTGACGGGTGGACTGGAGTAGTTTGAGATTAAACGAACCAGGATAAAAATACTGTGTCATTGTGCTTTTGATTTCACATTTTCAATTCAACCCCCCCCCCCCCCCTTCTTGTGTTTTTCACATCTTCAATTGGCATCAGAGCGCCTGGTTCTGAGCTTAAACACTTAACTGTGTCAGTACAAGATCCAAGCTTCAGAAAAAACACTATGGTGGGACCAAGCCAAAACATCAGCAATGACAACCATGAAGACAAGGATAGATTCAGTGGAAAACCTCCAATCTTTGATGGAGAACACTTTGACTACTGGAAAGACAGAATTGAGAGTTTCTTTCTGGCCCATGATGCTGATCTGTGGGACATGGTGACTGATGGATACACGCACCCAGTGGATGGACGAGGTTAGAGGATAGACAGAAAAATTATGTCTGATCAGCAAAAGTGTGAATTCAGAAACCACCACAAGGCCATAACAATACTTCTCAGCGCCACATACTCAGAATATGAGAAAATATCAAACAGAGAGACTGCCAATAACATGTTTGACTCTCTGAGAATGACGCATGAAGGCAACATTCAAGTCAAAGAAACCAAGGCCCTTGCACTCATTCAGAAGTATGAGGCATTCAAGATGGAAGATAGTGAATCAATAGAAACTATGTTTTCAAGATTCCAAATCCTTGTTGCTGGACTGAAGGTTCTTGACAAAGGGTATTCCACTGTTGATCACGTTAAGAAGATTATCAGAAGCTTGCCCAAGCAATGGAGACCAATGGTCACAGCACTTAAGCTAGCCAAAGATCTCAACAAAATTTCTCTGGAGGAACTTGTCAGCTCCCTCATAATTCACGAGATAGAGCTAGAAGTATATGAGCCTCAAAAGCAAGGTAAGCCACTAGCTTTAAAATCTAACAGAAAATATGACTCTAAGGTTTTGCAGGCTGTGGAAGAAACTTCTGATGCATCCTCATCAGAAGAAGATGAACTGTCTCTCCTCTCCAGAAGGGTGAACCAACTGTGGAAGCAGAGACAAAGGAAATTCAGAAATCCTAGAAGATCAGAAAATCAGAATGAATCCTCCTCCAGATACAAAAAGTATGAGTCTCCATCTGGACACAAAAGATCTGAAGGTTTTTCAGGATATAGAAAGCCAAATAACAAGGACATCATCTGCTATGAATGTAACGAGAAAGGGCACTACAAAAGCGACTGCCCAAAGCTTCAGAAGGAGAAGCCCAAAAAGAAGTTCTTCAAGGAAAAGAAGAAAAGCCTCATGGCTACATGGGATAATTCTGAAACCTCTGAAGCTGCCTCAGAATTAGATGATGAAAGAGAAAACATAGCTCTCATGGCAAACATATCAGAAGACAGTGAAGCTTCTGGTTCAGACTCAGAACCAGACACTGAAGAGGTATTTCATGATTTTATTATAAACTTTACTAAGGTTGAACTTGCAGAAAGTCTAAATGAAATTCTGGAAAGGTATCAGCAAATCAGAGTCAAATTCAGGAACCTGAAAAAGAATCTTGCCTCTGACTCTGAAAAGTCTGAGAGTCTCAGATTAGAGAATTCTGAGTTAAAAGAAAAAATTTCAAAATTAGAAAATGATTTGCAAAACTCTCAGAAGGAAACAATCTATGAGACTCCCAGTAATGCTGATGAGATCATCAAAGAGTATGATCACAGCTTTCATATGTTTCTAGCTAAAAACATAGACAGAAGCAAGATGGCTTCAATGATCTATGGAGTTAGCAGAAATGGAAGAAAAGGGATAGGATATCAAGGTAAGGTATCTACACCAAAAAATGCCATGGACTTAGTTATAAAACGCACACCACTCAAATCACACTTTATATATGGGCACACACATGACATAAAATACACAAGTAGTGATTATTCTGTCAAACCAAAATTCAATCAGAATTTTGGTAAAACTAACAAATCAGGACCCAAGAAAATGTGGGTACCTAAGGATAAAATTATACATGTAACAGATATCTTTAGCAGCAAGGCTAAGACACCAGTTATGGTACCTGGACTCTGGCTGCTCGCGACACATGACGGGAAGAAGGCATATGTTCCAAATCCTGGAACTTAAGCCTGGAGGCTATGTGGGCTTTGGAGGCAATCAGAGAGGAAAAATCATTGGCTCTAGAACAGTAGTGTATTATGTTAGGATACTTTGAATGCTCAAGAGGGTACAAAGTATACAATACAGAAACACAGATTGTTGAAGAGTCAATCAGTGTTAGGTTTGATGATAAGCTTGACTCTCAAAAGTCAAAGCAGAATGAAATCCTTGCAGGTATGGAAAGAGTTCTCAGCAGAATGAAATCCTCATCAGAAGTTCTCAATAGAGACGCTCCCTCAACATCAGAAAGAGTTACTGCAAGAAATCCAGCACATTCTGTTGATCAACTTCAGAAAAGACTATCCAGAAGCAGCATTGATCACCCAGAAGATACAATACTGGGAAAGAAAGATGATCCAATCAGAACTAGATCAACATTCAGAAACTCTGAAGAATCCCTCATGGGACTGGTCTCTCTGATTGAACCAACAACTATTGATAAAGCACTTCTGGACAATGACTAGATTCTGGAAATGCAAGAGGAACTGAATCAATTCACCAGAAATGACGTATGGGATCTGGTTCCCAAACCAAAAGGATTCAACATCATTGGAACAAAGTGGGTGTTCAGAAACAAACTGAACGAGCAAGGAGAAGTCATCAGAAACATAGTACGACTGGTAGCACAAGGTTATAGTCAGCAAGTGGGGATTGACTATATAGACACCTTTGCTCCAGTCGCCAGGTTAGAATCTATCAGACTTTTAATATCATTTGCTGTAAACAATGGCATCACTCTGTATCAGATGGATGTCAAAAGTGCATTCTTAAATGGCTATATAGATGAAGAGGTATATGTGCACCAACCCCCTAGTTTTGAGAATTCCAAAAATCCAGAATATGTTTTCAAACTAAAGAAGTCACTTTATGGTCTGAAACAAGCTCCCAGAGCTTGGTATGAAAGACTAAGTAACTTTCTGTTAGAAAAGGAATTCACTAGAGGGAAAGTGGACACAACCTTATTCTGTAAGACAGTTAAGAATGACATGTTAGTATGTCAGATTTATGTTGATGACATCATATTTGGATCTACTAAACCCTCTCTGGGAAGAGAGTTTGCTAAATGTATGCAGGAAGAGTTTGAGATGAGCCTAATGGGGGAACTCAAATTCTTTCTGGGCATTCAGATAAACCAAACTCCAGAAGGAACTTATATTCATCAGAGCAAATATGTCAGAGAACTTCTGAAGAAATTTAATCTCTCAGAATGTAAGCCCTCAAAGATTCCAATGCACCCCACGTGCATTCTGGAAAAGGAAGAGGTAAGTAAAAAGGTAGAACAGAAGGTCTACAGAGGTATGATTAGTTCTCTTCTCTATCTGACGGCTTCAAGGTCTGACATTTTATTTAGTGTTTGCTTATGTGCTAGATTTCAATTAGATCCTAGAGAATCTCACTTAACAGCAGTTAAGCGAATTTTCAAGTATCTGAAAGGTACTACTAATCTGGGTTTGTTTTATAGAAAATCAAATAATTACAGCTTAGTAGGATATTGTGACTGACTTTGCTGGAGACAGAGTAGAGCGTAAAAGCACTTCTGGAAGCTGCCAGTTTCTGGAAGAAAATCTGATCTCATGGACCAGCAAGAGACAGTCCACAATTGCACTATCAACAGGAGAAGCAGAATACGTAGCAGCTGCTGGATGTAGCACGCAAATGCTCTAGATGAAAAGTTAACTTGAAGACTTCAACATATTTGAGAGTAACATTCCTATGCTCTGTGACAATACTTCTGCTATTTGTCTCAGCAAGAATCCAATTTTGCATTCTAGGGCTAAGCATATAGAAATAAAACATCATTTTATTAGGGACTATATTTAGAAAGGGATTCTTAACTTAAAATTTATTGACAGGGACCATCAATGGGCTGATGTCTTTACAAAACCTCTTTCTGAAGATAAGTTTAACTTCATTCTGAAACATCTCAGCATGAAGCTATGCCAAGAATAAAATATTTTATTTGTATATCTTAACCTTCAGAACTTTGTTATCTTCTGTTAACTACTGATAAACCTGTCTTCAGAGTTTAGAAGTACAGATTTCATCAGAATCTATCCAAGAAGATCTGAACGTTTAATTTCAAGGATAGAAGTGTGATGTTCATATAATCAAACAGTTGTCATCCATTCATCAACTACTTTCTGAGGCTGAACACGTGTTCACTTTTCTGAAAGGTCAAAAGCGCTGATTGGGTGCATTGAGACACATGTCATGGGTAACTGTTTCAGTATCTTTCTGAATCCCCTAATTCCAGCTGTCATTAATGCTTATAATCATGACTAATTATTTCTCTCTCTTACTGTTTACGCTTTCAAGAAAAACTATTTAAACTCAAATTTTACTTTTTACATTCACTTTCTTTTTACTCTCTCAATATTTTCTCTCATTGCAAGTTCTTATTTTCAAAAACCTCTTTCATCTTCCTCAAATCTCGTGTGAACAATGGCTTCTTCAAGCGTCCAAAACATCAGTACTCAGGAATCTGCTTCAATGGAACAGTATGAAGAACCTTACAGAATGCTCCTCACTCCTATTGATAATATGGAAGTTCTCTCAGAACTGATTATTGACTTTGAAAGCTTGCAAGAAAATGGCTTCAATCTGTATGAAGACGTCACTACTCAAGGTTGGAACAGGTACTTTAACCGTCTTCTGGGGCCAACTTTTCCAATTCTTGTCAAAGAATTCTGGATACATGCTTCTTCTTCAAATCATCAGGTTACTTCTTATGTCATGGGAAAGAAAATTGTTATTACAGAAGACCTAATTTCAAAGCTTATTGGATACAATGGTGGAGATGTCAGATGCATTGACATGGCTGAGAGATGCTCTGACGTAAGTTCTATTGCAAGGGAAATATTTACTCATGGACTTCCCTCCAGCAAAATTAGAGATCTGAAGGATCACCACAGAATTTGGGCAAGAATCATTTTGGGGTGTATCAACCACAGGAAGCCAACTAGCTCTCCTGATTATATCAACACTGATCAGCAGTTTCTGATTTATTTCATTGCCAAGAGGACTAAGGTAAACCTTCCACACTTGTTGTTTAATCATCTTAGAACTATTATGAAGGAAACAAGAGAAGATGAACGGACCAAGAGGGTCTGGATACCTTTAGGCAGGCTCATATCAGATATTCTGACAGAGAATAGGTTGATAGAGCATTTGACTGAGGCCCAGGAAATCAGTACATTAGAAGCAACCGCTGGGAAGCCCCTGAACGCTAAAAATATGAAGAAGATGAAAATCATTGAGAATGTCAAGAAGGAACCCACTTTTACTTCTTATGCAACCATCACTTCAAGAAGGATACCTCTGGATGATTTTCCTCTATTTTCTGATATTGACTCCAAACCAGAAATAATAGTCAGATATATGGACGCTTGTAAGGCAAATGGTACTGCACCAGAAATCAACATCCAGGATTTGCATAAGGTTGCTCCAGAAGTTGTTTTAAAGAAGACCAAGAAGAGGAAAGCAGAAGCAGAAGGACCATCTCAGAGGACTCCAAAAGCTGCCAAAAAGAAAGGTAATCCTTCCTCTGTTACTGTTATAGAATCAATAAATCTATCAACATCTGAAGCCATGCCTTCCCAAACAGAAAACCCATCACCACAAACATTTGAAGACTTTGACATAGGGTTTGATCCATCAGAAACTCTAGGTCTGAATGAAACTCACTCCCTTTCTCATAATCCAAATCCTGAACAAAACCAACCAGAACTTGCCAAAGTTCTGTCTGATATTGATTTATTTGACCAAGACTTTTCTGCTCTTGTACCATAAAATCCAAATTCTTAACTCCCTGAAAATCCAAGCTCTGATACCACACCAGAAATTCTGCAACCACTCTCTTCACAACCAGATATTCCACAACCACAATCACCTCAACAAGAAATTCCTCAACCAGAAATTCCTCAACCAGATATTCCACAACCACAATCACCTCAACAAGAAATTCCTCAACCAGAGATACCACAACCAGAAGATCTGAACTCCATCTCACAACAACCAAAAGTTCAACCTTCTGAAAATCAATCTTCTGATATCCATGAATCAGAACCTCACCATGTTTCAACAAACCAATCTGAAGAGTCTCCAACGGATTCTGATACAACCCCAATACCTGGAATCACAGAACCACTTGCTATTCGCATGCCTCTCACCATCCACGACATTCTAGAAATCCCTTCATCTCTGGAATCCACTCCTCCAAACACCCCCACTAGACCAATCATCATACCTGACTCTCCCACTCTTTCACCTACTAGCCGTCCAGGTGAAAATTTGATAATTGTCATTGATCCAATCTTGCTGGAAAAACTAACCTCCACATCTCTCAAAACTACCATTCCCAAACCCAAACCAACTGAAACCACATCAGACCCATCAGATGTTGGTACAAATTTGTTTATTTTTGAAACAAGAATACAAGAATGGATAAACTCTTTGAGGCATGCTAG
This sequence comes from Vicia faba, assembly GCA_948472305.1. Taxonomy (NCBI): domain Eukaryota; kingdom Viridiplantae; phylum Streptophyta; class Magnoliopsida; order Fabales; family Fabaceae; genus Vicia; species Vicia faba. The sequence continues at coordinate 43,923 of CATIWC010000246.1, read as the reverse complement.
TCAAGAGATGACTAATCCTGCTGCTTCTGATTATATGTAGGCAAGATTCAGAAACTGGTTTAGTTCTGAAACATTGAAGCCGAAGGAACAGAGTTATGAACAGGTTCAGCAGAACTTTAGTGATAAGCTGAAGGCTCTTCAAGACCAAGTTTTGACCCCATTGTTCAAGAAAGACATCCTCTCTCTCGATAATGCTCCCTGGACACAGCATCATCCCTCAGATGAAGTTCAACCAGAATCAAAGAGTCTCTCCCTGACGACTGCTCCAGAAGACATGGTTACAGCAAAAGCAATGGTTCACTCTGAAAAAGCTGCAGAATGCTCTGAGCAACGTCCAACTCCTGAAGAAGCTCCAGCACCTTCCTTAGTCATGCAAACTCTGGAAGAGTTGAAGAAAGAAAATGCTCTTATTTATGCAAGGTTGGATCAGCAGGAGGACACGAACAAGGAGATTAAAATCATTTTGGGTAAACAGGAAGACACCACAAAAGAAATCAGAGGCATATTGGGCAAGAAATAAGAGTTTAATACTTAGATCAAGAGCTTGCTGGAAGCACTATTCATATGACTTCCCCCTCCTTCTTAGATTTCTGTTTCAAATCTGTTTATTTTAACGCTTAATTTTTACCTCTTATGTTCTGGAACTTATCATTGCTTCATGTTTTTAATATAATTCTTATCTTTTGGTTCTGATTATATTGCCTTTTTGATAACTGACAAAAAGGGGGAGAAAGTAAGATATTTTCAATAATGGTTTACTGAAACAAAAGTCTCAAACATTTTGTATTACTTAACCTCTATCTTCTGAAAAGATTGAACAGGTACAACTTCTGATGGAAGACGCAGCTAAACTCTGATGCTCAAGGAACTTAAGGGAAGTAATCAACTCAGCGGGAGTTTCTCTTAAACTTTTGTTCTTTATCTTTAATTGAAAAATCTAGTTTTTGTCATCATCAAAAAGGGGGAGATTGTTAGAACATAGTTTGATTCTACAACCCTTAGTTAGAGTTTTGATGATAACAAATAAAAAGAACTAATAATAAATACAAAGAACAAATATGAACCTAAAAATCATGTTTTTATGTATGCAGAAGTTCTGACCATATCAGCATCAGAAGATAAGCCTTAAGAGCTACATGCTGAAGCAATCAGAATATGCGCTGAAGATTGATGACCAGAACCTGCGCTTAAGCAAAGTAAACTCTGATTTGAACAAGAACATGTTAGTCCAAGTCATCAATGTTCTGAAGCGTCATCAGTAGGAAAGGAGATAGATTCTGAAGTGTTACTGATCATTCAAGACAGTATCATTTCCAACGGCTTCTTTCAGACAGGATCTTCTCCAAATAGAAAGTGTGTTAATGACATTAAACATGCTTGATGATCAACGTTACTCCACTGCCTATATAAACAAAGTCAGTATACAAAATCGTAGACGATTTACAATAATACCACTCACGCATATTCAAAGCTGCAAGCAATATTCTTTACATTTCCAAGCTATAATCTGGTGTAATTTATCACAGTTGTGATAAATAGTTTTTTGTAAGAAAAACAACAACACACATCTTGTATAATTGTTTTGAAACAATGTTCCTTGAGATTAACTGGATTGTGGTTGTACTCAAGAATACTTTAACAGTTGTTAAAGTAGTGATTGTAATCCTTTTGAGATTGGTGAATTAAGACCTCGTTGGAGAGAAGTGAAATCACCTTGACGGGTGGACTGGAGTAGTTTGAGATCAAATGAACCAGGATAAAAATATTGTGTCATTGTGCTTTTGATTTCAAGTTTTCAATTCAACCCCCCCCCCCCCCCCCTTCTTGTGTTTTTCACATCTTCAACGCACACATAGCTTGGAGAATTGCTGCATATTTTACAAAACAAATTCAAAGTTGTCAAACTCGAATATCAAGTTCCAGCTTATTTTAGTCCCAAACAAAGACTCAAACACGTCCCTGGAAGTCCCCTAGAATTTTTCCAACCATCACCAAGTCCTAAAACAGCCCAAAACACATGACCTACATCTCACGGTTTGCATTTTTTTTCTCAATCTTAATTTGTTTGATTTATGTAACATAAACACATTTAACCATGCATTACTGACTATTCTTGTATTTACAAGCTATTTGTATGGTTGGATTTGTTTTTTGATGCAGGGATCGAGTATTACTATTTTTAGGGTTCCAAGCTTAGAATTGGGGTTTCTGGGAATAGCCAAAATTAGGCCTAATCAAGGGTCTCTTTGTGCTCAGGAGGTTGAGGTCAATTAATCCATGGCCTCACCATGAATTTATTTTGCGTTTTTTTTTTTTTGAGTTACAGGTGCTATAGTGACAGACTAAAACTGTCACTATAGGTCTCATTATCTAAAACGACGTAGGGAGAAAGAAGACGATGCGTTGGCAACCCTCCATTGGCTCATTTAAATCCAGTGCACGTTTTCATTTTTTTTGAATGCTTCTGACCAGTTTTTATATATAATATTATCTTGTTATATGGATTAACGAATGAACAAGAAGCACAACTGGTAAATAAGCGCGCTTATGAGGGAAGGGACCTGGGTTCGAATCCCAGGTCCAGCATTTTGTTTTATTAACATTTGTTGATTGCAGATCCCACGTGTACCAGGCTTAGTTAGCACATGATGTAGCCTTCAATCTGGGCCATCGGCTACCAATGAGGGCAGATCCAACGCTCCTGGGATGCTCCTCCATGATGGACCTCCCAGGATCCAACAACACTGAATTAGGCCAGCCTCTGGGCTCTTGTTAATGGGCCTAGTGAAATTCAGATTCAGCACCCCCTTGTTTACTTCAGACATTCGGCCCAATTTCTTTCTCTTGATTTGTTTTATTTGTTTTTTTTAATTATTTATTTTAAATAATAATAATAATAATAATAATAATAATAATAATAATAATAATAATAATAATAATAATAATAATAATAATAACTAGACTTATGATTATTTTTTAAGTTTGTAAACTAATTAATTTAATTACCTTGACTTATTTTTATCAATTTAAAATCAACTAGAGATAGATTAATTTAATTCAAATATTTTTTCTTAATAAAAACCAAAAAAAATATGATAGACTTAGTTTTGTTTCTTAAATTATTTTTAATTTTGTAATTTAATTAGATTAATTATTTCAACTTTATTTTGTCAATTTAAAATCAATTAGACTTAGGTTATCTTCGTCCAAATATTTTCTTAAATAAAAATACAAAAAAAATGAAACTTTAGAACTAGGTTAATTTCCATTTAATATTTATTTTACTCCATTAAATTTAGGGTTAATTTATTTTAAGCATCTTTTTTTTAATCAAAAATAAACAAAAAAACAACAAAGATTTTTATGTTACTTAGAACTCTTCTTAGGTTTTTTAGACGTAATAGTTATTTTGCACGCGTTACTTTTACTCTCGCATTTTATATAAATATTGTAACTGATTATGAATGTAATAATTTTAGATTTAAAGTTCCGCACTTTACTTCTTACACTTATAATGTATCTCTCCCAAAGCCGTGTAATAGCTTAGGATTTATTTTTCTTCATTTTATTTTCCGCAGATTTATTGCTTTATTATTTTACTATATTATTGTTAGTAAATAGGCGTGTATGGAAAGACTGTAAATTAAAACGTTAGCTAACCTAACAAAAAGACAAAAAAATAATTGAATCTCAACACATATGCACATATGCATCTCTAGGGTATCCCCGCTTCAGTTGCCTTCGGAAAAACAGTCATGTCCCTCGAGAATGGGGACGCTTTAGTAAAGACCCTTGAATCAAAAGATCATAAGTCCCTCGATGACCCTACAGTGTTGCCTTTCAATAAATGATCTAGTCCCTTAAGCAAAATTGCTAAAGCGTCTCCATATGTTGCCTTTATGACTGTAAAACGTCCCTTCGATTGTCCCTCAACATCCAACAATAAGGCTACCTACTCATTAATAGTAGGATAGAATTGTCTAAAGGAAAAGAGGAAAAGGACGACCCTTTTTCGAGTAACAAAGAAGATAGTTGTTAGAAGTTTGCTCAAACATTTTGCACTTACACAAAAAACTACTTTTCAAAAACAATTTCAAAACACTTTGTATACTTTCTCCACTATCCCGAGAAACATTACAAAGTTCACCGTACTAAGGCGTTTTCAAAACATTTTCAAACACACAAAGCACAAAGGTATTTCAAAATGAGCAAACCTCTAAGAGCCCGTGGAAAACCATGGATGGAAAGGGTGCTAACACCTTCCCTTTCCATAATCTACCCTCCTTACTCAAAACATCTCGAAAATGTCTTTTTCTGTTCTTTTCACCCTTTCCTTTGTTGGATAAAATAAAATTCGGTGGCGACTCTTGCTTACCGCACATTTGCGAATACAAAACACAAACCAGTATTAAACAGCCGGTTCTGCCACCGTATCACACAGGTATTAATCCACAGTTGGTCGTCCACAGATAGTTCTCCTGACTGGTTTCAGGCATTAATCTGGAACTTATTTTGCTGGTTACATAGATAGTTTCCCCATCTAGTTTCGGGTATTAATCTGTAGCCGATTATATTTATTGGTAAACCCGTCTTGTTTCGGGAGTTCATACCACTTGGTTGTGCAGATAGTTTCCTTGTCTTGTTTCAGGAATTAATCTTTGACCTGCTGTAAAAGTTGATAGCATTTGTCTATTTGCTAATTTAACCTGAAAAGGTAAAATCAGTTTCATGTGATGTCATGGTGTATGAATTTCATGATGATCCCAAAATAAAAGAGATTATGATATATGTATTTGTATGCACATGCCATTATGTATGAACATGTAATGCTGTTGTGTAGGATCTTTGTCTGGGAAAATAAATCCCTGATTGCTGCTAGGAAGCTGAATCCCGGACTTATGTTGGTGAGTGAAGAAAGTGATTCTTCAATTTCTAATGGGGATAGTGAATGGAGATAGTTTTGTTGGAGATTCCCCTTCTCTGACGAGGATCTTCAACTTCTGTTTGAGAATGATTTTGCCGAGGGGAAGAGTTCAGTTGGAAGATTTCTCCGATTTGGGAAATAAACTCCACTGGGGGATGAACTTTTGTAGCTAGAGAAATAAACTCTACTGGGGATAAAGATTTACAAACTACTTGAGACTTATAAAACTCTGTTGCGGAAGGTGAAATCCATAAATTTCTTGGGGATTTTGTTGAAATCCTGTTTGGGAATCACGAGAAGCTTGGCGACTTTACTGGGGAATTTTCCTTAGATGTTAAAGCGATAGTTTGGAGATTGTTTCTTGTCCGGGAATATGAGAACCTGGCATTTTTAGGTTGCATACTGAGAATGTGGGATAGACCTTGTAGTAGGACATCTCTGCCTCTGTGCCAGTTGGGGAAGGTATCTGTTGGGGAAAACATCTACAGGGATTTTGTGGATGGCCCTTAGATATTGTCCCGTTTCTTAAAGTTATTAGCAATTGCCTTTTTGTTTTTAGGTGTATATTAGTAAGCAGTGATTATATTCAAATGCATATATTCAAGAATAATCACTGGACATTTTTGCACACAAAATAGGAAAATAAAAATAGAAGTTTTGCACTTTCAAAGGAATAGTTTTGTATTAACTTGAAATAAGCGTTTTTGTACAAGGAGACAGACATCCTAGTAAGAGAATATTGTCATAAGAATACAAATTATAAAAAATAGTATACAAAGAAAGACACCTATGTGAAATAACCCCATTGGGTTCCCATTCTGCTATTGCCTTTATGTCATTGAGTATCTCATCACTTTCGCTGCTTGTCCGAAGTTGATTGGATTGATTAGTACCGCTTTGAGCTTGATAGTTGATACTGAAGACTGGCTGTAAGGTGATCCAACAAGACATAGTTGTACACTTTAAATCCCTAACTTTTTCCTGGACCGCCCTTTCGGGTTTTTAGTCCATCGGGATACCCTTTTTTGCCTAAGCCGCCTTTTCATGTTTTCGACTTGCTGGGTGAAAAGATTTTCTTCATGTATATCCCTAATTTCTGCCCGAAACCTTTTGGTTCGCCGGGATGCTCTAATTTTTTCCTAGGCTAGTCGACCTAGTGGGTCTTTGTTTATGTGTAGTATCTTTTAACTATGTCTGTGTTTATCGGTTGTAGGAGGTCATCACCGTCCATAGTGGTTAAGATCATGGCTCCACCAGAAAATATGTTCTTGATCACAAATGGACCTTCGTATGTGGGAGTCCATTTTCCCCTGGGATCACCTTGCGGCAGTATGATGCGTTTGATTATTAGGTCACTAGCCTGATATACCTGACGTCTGACCTTCTTGTTGAAAGCTTTGATCATACGTTTTTGGTACATCTGACCATGACAGACATGTGCGAGCCTCTTCTCATCAATCAGGTTCAATTGGTCAAGTCGAGTCTGAACCCATTCGTCTTCATTCAAACTTGCATGCTTCAAAGAAGGGATCTGGACTTTAATGGGTAGGACAACTTCCATACCGTATACCAGAGAGAAAGGAGTTTCCCCTATTGATGTGCGCATTGTGGTACGGTAACCATGAAGAGCAAATGGTAACATCTCGTGCCAATCCTTATATGTCACCATCATCTTTTTAATAAGTTTCTTGATGTTTTTGTTAGCAGCTTCTACAGCGCCATTCATCTTCGGTCGGTAAGGAGAAGAGTTATGATGTTGGATCTTGAATTGCGTGCAGAGCTCGGTAATCACTGTATTATTGAGATTGGTACCATTATCTGTAATGATTCTTTCTGGAATATCGTACCAACATATAAGGTTATTTTTTATTAATCGGGCCATTATGTTCTTGGCAATAGAAGCAAATGAAGCTGCCTCAACCCACTTCATGAAGTAATCAATGACGATGAGGATGAAGCGATGCCCATTAGAAGCTTTTGGTCTAATCTCTCCAATCATGTCGATGCCCCACATTGCGAATGGCCCAGGAACAATCAAGACATTCAGAGGAACTGGAGGTACATGTACCTTGTCAGCATAGATTTGACATTTGTGACAAGTTCGTGAATGCTGATAACAGTCTGCTTCCATAGTGGACCAGTAATATCCTGCCCGTAGGATCTTCTTAGCCATTGAGTATCCACTAGAATGGATGCCAAAGGTACCTTCATGTAAGTCAACCATAATCCCTTCTGCCTTACTCTTATCTACACACCAAAGCAAGGTAGAGTCATGATTACTTTTGTAGAGGATCCTGTTATTGAGAAAGAACTTAGTAGAGAAACTCGTTAGGAACTTCTTAGCATTGATTGAAGCTCCCTCAGGATATTCTTGGGCTTCAAGATATCTTTTGACTTCATGGAACCAAGGCTTGTCCATTACTTCTTCAGTACCAATCTCGTGACAGTATGCTGGCTCATCCATCCTTTCAATGGTGATCTGAAGAGCCTCGTTATCCCACCTGACCTTGAACATGGATGACATCGTAGCTAGCGCGTCCGCTATTTGATTTTCCTCTCATGGAAAATGCTCAAAGGTAATTTCTTCAAAGTATGGGATTAGTGCCAACACATTCTCTTTGTACGAGATGAGATTAGGATGCTTCGGGTTCCATTCTCCTTTGATCTGGCTGATTACCAAAGTCGAGTCTCAAAACACACTTAAGAACCTGGTCCTTAAATCGATTGCAGCTTTGATACCCATGATACATGCTTCGTACTCAGCCATATTATTGGTATAGTTGAAACATATCCTGGAAGTGAAAGGAGTGTGACATCCTTCAGGAGATATGATCATAGCGTCGATGCCATTTCCAAGAGCGTTGGAAGCTCTGTCAAAAACCATAGTCCATCGGGATCCTTTTTCAGGGCCTTCATCCAGTCCAGGTTCTTCACAATCAGTTACTAACATGATGTTCTCATCTGGGAATTCAAAATTCATGGATTGGTAGTCATCCACAGCCTGATGAGCCAAATGATCAGCTAGTACACTTCCCTTGATTTCTTTTTGGGTTGTGTATTGGATGTCGTATTCGGTATGGATCATTTTTCCATCTTGTTATTCTTCCGGAGAGAGCGTGCTTCTAAAAGATGTACTTGATAGGTGCCATTTTAGATATCAACAAAGTAGTATGGGTCAACATGTATTGTCTTAGTCAGCGAGCAGCTCATTCCAAAGCGCAACAAGTTTTCTTGAGCAGTGAGTATCTTGTTTCATAGCCGATAATCTTTTTGCTAAGGTAGTATATTGCATGCTCTTTTCGACCAGACTTGTCATGTTGCCCCAACACACACCCTATTGAATTATCTAATACTGTTAAGTACATTATCAAAGGTCTTCCTTCAACCGGAGGCATCAGAATTAGAGGTTCTTGGAGATATTCCTTGATTTTGTTAAAGGCATACTGGAAATCGTCATTCCACTTCATTGCTTGATCTTTCTTCAGTAATTTGAAGATTGGCTCACATGTAGAGGTCAGATGTGAAATGAATCTAGCTATGTAGTTTAAGCGTCCCAAGAATCCTCTAACTTCCTTCTCAGTGCGAGGAGTTGGCATTTCTTGTATAGCTTTGACTTTTGCAGGATCCACTTCAATGCCTTTTCCGCTGACGACGAAACCTAAGAGCTTACCGGATCTTACTCTGAAAGTGCACTTATTCGAGTTCAACCTCAGTTTCTATTTCTTCAGCCTGTCAAATAGTTTATGTAAGTGATCAAGGTGTTCCTCCTCAGTTTGAGACCTGGCTATCATAGCATCCACGTAGACCTCTATCTCGTGATGGATTATATCATGAAACAAAGCTACCATAGCCCATTGGTAGGTTACACCAGCGTTCTTCAACCCAAATGGCATAACCTTGTAACAGAAAGTTCCCCACTATGTGACGAAGGTCCTCTTCTCCATGTCCTCAGGTTCCATTTTGATCTGATTGTATCCGGAGAAACCATCCATGAAGGAGAATACTTTATGTTGTGTCGTGTTGTCAACCAAAACATCAATGTGGGGAAGCGGAAAGTCATCCTTGGGGCTTTCCCTGTTCAGGTCTCTATAATCCACACACATACATACCTTACCGCCCTTCTTATGTAATGGAGCAACATTGGCGATCCATTATGGATAAGACGTGACAGCTAAGAAACCAGCATTGAACTATTTCATGACTTCATCCTTAATCTTTTCGGACATATATGGCCGCATACGACGAACCTTCTACTTCATTGGAGGGAAGCCCTCTTTTCTAGGTAGGCGATGAACCACAATATTGGTGTTAAGTCCCGGCATGTCTTTGGATGACCAGGCAAAAACCTCAACATAATCATGTAGCATCTATATTAACCACTGTTTGACACTGGGTTCCAAGTTAGCACCTACCTTGATTTCTTTTCTGTCCTCTTCATTACCCAATTTCACTGTCTCAACTGGCTCCTCATGGGGCTGTATTTCCCTTTCTTCCTGTTGTAATAGTCTGGCAAGCTCTCCTGGTACCTCACAATCTTCCTCACCTTCGTCCCCGGCTTGGTTGATAGGATTTTAAAAACCATAATGAGCAATAGCAGAATCGTTATCAATGGGATCCAGAGTGGATGTGGATCTGCATTTTGATATGTGAGTGTGTGTAAGAGTATAGCTGTTTTAATAAAGCATAAAAGAAAGGAAAAGAGCGCAAAATTTGTATGTAAAAACGTCCAATGCTTTATTAATGACATATGATAATGAAACATGATAACCCTCACAAAATAACCATTGTGCCTCGGGTAAGACGCAAGGTATTAGAGTTTGTATTATTCAATTATTACATATCCAAAAACAAAAAAGGACAATTACTCCTGAATAAAAGTAATCAGCACAAATTCTTTAGCCTTCCAGTTGGTGAGTCCTCCGCTGACAGTTGGGAAGATCCACTGGTCCATATCACAGTCATTGTCACTTTCTTCCAAAGCATTAACCCCATGACTGCTAATGCATAAGGGTGGTCCTCTGGCACGATCACGACGAACAAACCTTTGAGCTCCTGATGTAAAAACCAAACCAAATTTGTCAGATTTGTAGGGAATATCTGGAAGTTGGCACCAAATTGTACACCCACCTTCTTCGACAATTGCTCTGGCATCTTTCAGAGAGGCCATCTTCAGTGGAGGCCTAGTAATCTTTGGAACACTGGCAGAGGTTTTGGTTTCAGCAATGGTCTATAGAACCTACTCAAAGTTCTGACAGGGGGTCTCAATGAACTCGCCGTCCATTTCAACATGCCTAAAAGAGTTCAGGTGGCTTACCATATACTCTTCCTCCCCATGGATCGTGATAATTTTCCCATTGACTGGGTATTTCAGCATCTGATGTAGGGTGGAAGTCACAGCGCCAGCCCCATGGACCCAGGGTCGACCCAATAAACAAGAGTAAGATGGGCGGATACCCATCACATAAAAAGTGGAATTAAAAGCATGAGTACCCACTTTGATAGGGATGTCCACCTCCCCGTGCACCATTCTTTTAGAACCATCAAAGGCTCTCACCATAATGTTACTAGGCTTCAGAGTCAATCCTTCGCAATCTAATCTGTCAAGGGCCTTCTTGGGCAGAACATACAGTGATGAACCTGTGTCCACTAGAACATGGGCCAAAGTAGTGCCCCTGCACTCGATAGAGATGTGCAGGGCATCATTATGTTTCCTTCCTCTGGGCGTCAGATCAGCATCAAAGAAACCTAGCCCATTGTCAGTAGTCAAACTGGCCACATAGTCTTCAAATTGATCAGTGGAGGTTTCTTGTGGCACGTGAGCAGTCTTGAGGAATTTCACTAAAGCCTTGGCATGGGCTTCAGAGCATAATAACAGGGCCAGCATTGAGATCTTGGAAGGGGTCTACCCCAGTTGCTCAACTACATTGTAGTCACTCTTCTTAATGATCTTTAAAATTTCCTCCATCTCTTTCTTGGATGATTCTGGGATGACTTCTGGGTGCACCTTCATCTGGATAGACCCAACCAATATCTCTTTACCCCGAGTCTCGTCTGACTCGGTAGCAGGGGTAGCAGCAGGGCTAGCAGCAGGAGTAGTAATGGGAGTATTAATAGGAGCGGTCGTAGGGATGATCACGGGAGTAGCAACATTTTTTGGAGGAGAGATCTCGGGAGAGAAAACTATTCTGCTTCTTGTTACCTTACTGGTCCCGGTGATATTAATAATGTCAGGATCAGAGTCTTCGACATCTTCATCTTTAATAATCAGCAGATCCTGCTTAACGCCATGGTAATAGATGTCATCCCCATAGTTCCAGGGAACAACTTTATCCAAGGAATATGGCATAGGTCCAGGGAAAGTAATTATAAATGGAGCAAATTTTGGAACATATGTAATCCTGACAAGTCTTTTTGAGGAGACCTTGGGAGGATTGGCGGAAATGGTAATGATAGAAACATCTTCACACGAAGTACTTGTAATTGGAGTCTTTTCAAACAGGATTTCTTTATCATCCATCAGGCGCTGAATTCCTTCCTTCAACAAGTGACAACCGTTAGGTAAGGACAGACACAAGTGGCAACCTTCACCACAACCCGGAAATAAACCGGCCTGCAAGAGATTCTTCTTAATAGTCAGGAGAGGGGTAGCCAGTTCATCAACAGAAGCAATAAACTTGTCATCGTCAACAGCATTAACACCACGGTCGTGCTTGGGCATAGGGGCAGTTATAACATTAGGAGTCTCGGGAGTGTCAAATTCAATATCCTTTTCTTCAATCAAATCCTGCACTTTATTCTTCAAAGCCCAACAGTCATTTGTATCATGGCCTGGACTTTCAGAATGGTAAGCACACCGAACACTTGCATTGTAGTGAGGAGATGTAGTGTTGGGATTCTTAGGAGCCTCTTTCAGGGTAACCAAATTGGATTTCAGTAGGTGTGGTAAAACTTGAGATAGGGTCATGTTAATCCGGGTAAACTGTCTCCTTGGCTTATCTGTTCTGGACTGATTATTCTGTTGTCAGTTTAATGCAGAATTGGAAATCATAACAGCCCCTACCGTTGGACGATGTTCAGTTTTGTTAAGATTCCTTTGGCCATAAGCATTATTGACCTCCTTCTTCCGTGTGAATGGTTTCTTTGCAGTGCTGGAGGATGCATCCCTTTGTATCTTACCACTTTTAATGCCAGCCTCTACTCGTTCACCTGTCAAGATCAATTCCGTAAACCCAGCAGAAGAACTTCCAATTAGGTGATTAAAGAATGGCCCAGATAATATGCCCAAGAACATGTCCACCATCTCCCTATCAGACAATGGAGGCTGGAATCTTCACGCAACTGTGTAGTCCTTAAAACCCTCGCCGGAACCCATAGACATGCTTTGCAACTGTGTACGAGTCAGGGCAAGGTCAGCATTATATTGGTACTTCTTATAGAAAGCAGCAGCCAGATCCTCCCAATTACGCACATTGGTTCTTTCTAGTTGATAGAACCATTCCAGCTGAGTTCCTGCCAAACTTTCCTGGAAGAAGTGTACCCACAAATCCCTATCAGTAGTGCGGGGTTGAATTTTCCTGACATACAACCTTAAATGTAGCTTAGGGCATGAGACACGGCCGTACTTAGAAAATTTAGGGACCTTGAACTTCCGCGGGATGACCACCCCTGAGACCAGTCCTAGATCTTCAAAGTCAAACTCGAGAACTCTTTGGATCTCCATGGCATTGAGCCGATCCTCCATTTGTTTGTATTTATCATCAGCGGGAGGATATTGCTCCTCAGAATAGTCAGGTTCATCTTCTTCAGAATCTCTCGTGTTGTGGCCTTCTTCTCTTGGCTCTCCATCCTTATTGTCTCTCTCTCTCTTGACGGAGTTGCGAGCTCTGAAACGTTCTTAACTGGTTCTTTGAACCTTCTTCCTAAATTCAAAACACTTACTGGTCTCTTTTTCTTCTTCTTGTCCTTGAGAATCAAAGCTTTCAAGTCTTCTTATCCCTTGGTAAGATTCAGGAACATTTCTTAGAATTGGGCATTTTGCGCCTGAAGTTCCTTGATTGTTTTCTCAAGAGCCATTACCGAAATAAACAGGGAAGAAGATAAGAAACATGTCCTGAAACCTGTTTATGAAATGATATGCATGGTATATGTATGCAATGTTTTCAAGGACTCCAGGAAATTTAAATTTGTGAACCAAAATGAAACAAAGATTTTATTAGTAGAATTCAAAGTACAATTTCCTTTTTAGGCTTACAATTGAAAGTTTCTAAAATCTAAGACATCAGGTTTCCCATGGGTGCTTCCTCTTCGTGCCGAGATAGACATTAAGACTTTTTTCTTCGTGAAGTAGCTTCGTAAGCTCTAAGAATTTCTTCTCATTGACATAGAAATGATCTCTAAAGGTATCCCGTTCTTTCTTCAACTGAATCCAGGATCTCTGCAACTCTTCAAGATTAGTGGGCATGTCAGGATGGAGAACTGTATAAGGAATATCCCCTTCGGAGATGGGCTCCATAACCACTGGTAAGATGGTTATATATGGCATGCTAAGGTTCTGAGCGCGAGCTCGTACCCATTTGAGATAAGGTTCCATAGGGATGGAAGTCTTAGGCCCCAAAGTCCTGGTATCAAATTTATTTATCATGCCCTAAGCTCATATAAACCTCTGACGATACTGTGATACGGTGGGAAAGAACTGACTGTTTTTGGAATGCTGGTTCGCGTTTTGCGTTTGTTTTCGCAAAATGTCGCGGTAAGCAAGAGTCGCCACCGTCTTTTATTTTATCCAACAAGGAAAGGAAAAAAGCACAGAAAAATTCCTTTTTCGAGATATTTCTCGGATTCGGGGGGTAGATTATAGAAAGGGAAGGTGTTAGAACCCTTTCTATCCGTGGTTATCCACTGGATCTTAGGTACTTGCTCATATAGTTTTCAAAATTGCTTTTCTTTGTGCTTGTGGGTTTGAAAGAAGTTTTTTGTTTGAAAGGTGTAAGTGCGAAAAGTTTTGTTTTGTAAGAGCAAGTACTTAAGAACCATCTACCTACTCGAAAAAGGAATTAATCTGTACAAATATCCTTTAGACAATGCTATCCCACTATTGAGGAGTAGGTAGTACCGTCGTTGGAGTTTAAGGGTCAATTCGATTAAGGGACGTGTGGTCACTAAAGCAATGTTAGGACGCCTTAGCGGTAACCCTAATGTCTTAGATCATTTTTCCGAGGCAACCGTTTCGAGGCAACTATGATCTTTGGACAAGAGGGCGACCTCTAAAACTTCCTATACTCAATGACCATGTTCGAAGGCAACCAAGTGAGGTGTACCCTAAGAGTGCGCATGTGCGAGTGTGTTGTTTTTCAGTTAATTTTATCTTTGTACATGTTAGTGGTTATCTATGTTGATTTTAGGTTTAACATTCGATCTTGTCATGCATTCCCTATTACCAAACATCTAACAGTTTATGAGTTGCGGAATTTAAATTGCGGAAATTAAATCTAACCTATTACAAGGCGTCAGGTATTTACATCGCCAAAAACAACCCTTGAAATTAAAATGCGGAAAAGAAAATAAAGCGATAAAATAATGTCCTAATTAAAGCTATTACATTCCAGAAACAAATACATCGATATCATAAATGGATCGCATGCGGAAAAATTAAATCGGGCGAGTTTTAGGGTTTTGACCCTTTTGTTTATTAAAGAAAGAATTTTTTTTTTAATTAAGAAAGAAATTAAATTAGGTTAAGCCTTAAATTAAATAATTAATTAATTAATTAAATTTTTTTTTTGGATTTTTGGATATTTAAAGAAATAAAAATAAATAGATTAAAGTTAATAAAACCTAATTATCTAAATTAATTTTAATAATTGCAAAGATATTACAAGTTATACCTAATTAAAACTAAATTAATTAATTTAATATTTATTTACAAAAATAAAGTGATGAATTTAAGTTTAATAAATAAAATATTTTTTGTGTTTTTGATTTTTATGAGAAAAAGATTTTAATTGGTTTGTGATTAATTTGTAAAAAATAATAACAATAAAATAAAGAAAGAAAGAAATAGAAAAAAGAAATAACCAAAGGGGGGGGTCTTGGGCCCAAGAGGAGGTTTGTTCAGCAATTCAAAGGCCCAAACGTGCAAGCCTGCATTGACCTTCCTTGATTCCCTGTGGCATGTTGACCTGGC
This sequence comes from Vicia faba, assembly GCA_948472305.1. Classification (NCBI taxonomy): domain Eukaryota; kingdom Viridiplantae; phylum Streptophyta; class Magnoliopsida; order Fabales; family Fabaceae; genus Vicia; species Vicia faba. Next base: position 28,816 of record CATIWC010000246.1, on the reverse strand, counting down.
CTTATGATAGTCATCACCTTTGGGCCATCAGATTTGGCCTGGAGGCCATCTGGCGTCTTGAGATCTGAGAGAGTATGATGCACTGCAAGGCATGAGGTACGCTGGAATATCTGAAAGAAAAATATAAAAAATATGTTGGGGACCTGGGATTCGAACCCAGGTCCTGTTGGACTATGCATTACCACCTTCGCCATTGAGCCAATGTATTTCATTTGTTATAATATTGAATAGCAATTAATATATTGAAAACACAAACATTATGCTGGAAATTAAAAAAATAAGGCGCGCAATTTGAATTAACCAATAGGAAGGAGACACGCCTTCGTCTTCCTCGTGGAAACCTGGTTTTTTTACCTGCGGATTTGTATCCGCAGCTAAAAGCGTAGATGTCTCCTAAAATCTTCCCTAGGCCATAGAAATTAATTCCAAACACATGGTTGTGCTCGTCTCCTTCCACTGATCATGTCCATGTCCATTATTAGCGTCAATTTTGCCTGCAATTAAAATGCCCAAAAACGAATACCAAGAACCCTAGAATCGTCTAGGGGGTTACATGCTATAAAAACACAATCGAATATTGCAGAAAGCTTAGAAATCGAACAAGGATCAAGAATATGTCCATGGTTTGTCAAAAAAATGCAAGAATGAGAGGTTGCGATTTCAACTGAGAGGCGAGTTTCAGAGAGACTTACAGTGCATTTTAGGAGGTGAATGGCCTTGCTTTTGATTGATACAGACTCAATGGATGTCCAGCAAGAGGGTAGCGTTGAGTTTTTGCTTTGAATCGGCCTCTAAAACAGATTTCAGTTTCAAGCTTTTTTCAAGTTTTTCTCAAGTTTTGCTTTTGTGATTTGGCAGCCTCTAGGTTCTGATTCGTGCCTCTTTGCCTTGTATAAGTATCATGGAGTGAGTTAGGTCAGGTTTTGGATTTTGAATCTTTGTAAATCAATGCTTGAAGATGTGATTTGATTCACCATTAAAAAGCTTCCAAATTTGTCCAAAAACCAATATTTTGTGCATGATATGGCTTGATTCGGATTTGATCATGTCCATGATGACAATTAAGACCTATAACCATCAAAAAGATCCTATTTCATCAATATTTGGATTTTATTTGGATTTAAATTGATTTAAAATGAATTAATTTAATAAAAATCAAATAAAATAGAAAAATTAATAAATGGACACAAGACTGAAGATAGGACACGTGTGTAGTGTGACAAGATCAAATCAAGTGAAAAAAAGTGGGCCCAATTGGCAAAATTTGAAGTATTGGGGATAGTTTACTTTTGGCAATTTTGGAAAAATGCCCAAATTCAACAATGCATAACTTCTTCAATTTTTAACTTTTGGAGGTGTTCTTGGACTTTTTGGAACCCTTGAGATGTTATATAACCAACCCTTTTGGTATCATCTCATTTTAATATTCCATACTCAAGTTATAAGCTTTGGCAAAAAAGGTGTTTTTGTTGACTTTCAAAAATGACCTATAATGTCCAAATTTGTAACTTTTTGTGAGTGCATTTTCTGATCTTGGGGTGTGAAGATGGATTGTAGGAAATTTCATCCTATTCAAAATGAGCTTTGGATGGTTCATTTCTCATAAAGTATGAGAAAGTTATGCTTGGTCAAAGTTGAGTTGACTTTTCCTACAAAACCCTAATTTAGCAACTTTTGAATCTTGATGAATCTTGAGCAATCCTTGATGAATCATGATCAACCCTTGATCAAATGATGAATTATACTTCAAAATGATAATGTTGACAAAAAATCTTGAAGTTTGACTATTTGTAGGTCATAGTTGACTTTTGGACTTCTTGAGCAATTGACTGACCAAACTTTCTCTGCAAGGCTTGAAATTTGACATGGATAATCTTGAGAACATATTAGGACATTGGGGAGAACTTGAGGTCATTTGGATGTAAGGACCTTGATGCAACACAAAACTCTAATTTTGAGGTTGACTGCCTTAGGAGATGATTTGACTGTCCAACTCTTTAGCAATCTTGAGCAACTTGGAGATTTCTCTTGCAATGTCTTGAGAAATATGGGAGGGCAAATTTTGGGGTACAATAGATACCCTTGAGAATCATCCTCGTAGTTAAACATAATGCCCCAGATAAGCATATCATGAGGACCATCCCTTCGAGCATAACCAAATTGTCGTAAAGCCAAAGAAGGATTATATGTTATGCCTCCCTTAATGCCAAGTAGTGGGACATTAGGGAATTCCCCACAGCAGTCAATAACAGAAATATCTCCCATAGATCGGGAATACCAGAGGATATCCGAGTGAGAAAGTGACATTATCCTTCACGACCAACCCAAACCTTCTTCATTCTTCAATACTGATTTAGAGAGGTGAGAAATAAACCACCTTGACAGTAATCGCACGCAACATATAAGAATCCCTTTTCTCTTCATGGTGCGAGTGTCGAGGGTATGAAGATGTCTCCGAGTAGAGTAGGCACAGGGTTACGAGAGAGGAAAACCTTGATAGCATTCACATATATGAGAAAGTATGGATTAGGGAACAACACTAAACCATATATTAAAAGGGCCAGAACCTCCTCAAAAGCTTGGAAATCCAAATCATCCCAAAATTGGTGAGCCTTCTCATACAGAAACTTGGCTAAAAACCCTTAACACCACTTCTTGCTTCCCAGTTGGATACAATGTCATACCGTTTCAGATACAAAGTTGTTGCAATGACTTCTGGCTTGGGAGCTTCTTCTAAACCGATGAAAGGCGCCTGATCAAGAATAGGTGTATACCCAATATTTAAGAGAACTCTTTCATGGTGGGCACCAACTGATAATCTGGAAAGGTGAAGCAATGGTGCTTAGGATCAAAGAATTGAAAGAGTACACTCATCATCTTCTCATCAAAACTTGAGGTGACCAGATTGAGAACTCGACCATAGTTCTTGGTAAATGAGGAAGTCTCGGGAACCCTTGATACTATCTCTTTGATTTAGAGAGGTATTCTCACGAAGCTGATCCAAATAGTATTTCTACAAGCGGAAGCCATGATCTACAAAACAGAACAAAGATAAATTCCCTCGGTCCTTGAAATGGTCAGTGTAATGAAAAATGGATGTTATGATGCATGATGTCATGTTTAAGCATATTAATCACACACAAACAAAAACACGCAAGACCTTAGGTTCAGGCTTGCATGGAGTTTATAGGTAAGTATCCTCTTGAAGTTTAGTTGGTTCAACCTATCCTAGAAATAGTAATCGGGTTCTAAGGAGTCTCAATATCACCGATCTTTATTTGTCCAGCATTGTCTCAGCTTAGAAATCTTTTCTCGCAGCTGAAACATCTCAAAAGTATGATCTCAATGAGTGTAGCATCGAGTATCAACCAATCCCAAGCTTTAAACCGAGGCCGACTATCTCACTACTTCCTAATGGCCAATTTTGTTCAACTAAGGTTCTAAGGTCCGTTAGTGCTTCATAACACCACGCGGCGGCCCCGTATTCTCCTCGATTTAACACAAGGGATACCGATACTAACCAAAGTGTCACACCAACATAACTATCATTTCAACCATATCGGTCTACATCGTACAGTCTCCGCGATCTATTGTTGTTTACCTAAAAGTGTGCCCCAGATCTGGGGGTAGGATCTATAGTAACAACCTAAACATCCCTCCAAGAATAAAGCAAACAAAGCATACAAAAATCAATTTAAAGTGATGAACTAAACTCTAAGTTAACCCCACTTTTATTATATCCCCAGAAGAGTCGCCAGTTCTGTGATACGGTGGCAGAACCGACTGTTTAATACTGTTTTGTTTTGCATTTTATGTTCGCAAATGTCGCGGTAAGCAAGAGTCGCCACCGACTTTTCTTTTATCCAAATTAAGGAAAGGGTGAAAAGAACAGAAAAAGACCTTTTCGATATTATTCTGAGTAAGGGGTGGATTATGGAAAGGGAAGGTGTTAGAACTCTTTTCATCCGTAGTTATCTACGGGCTCTGAGAGGTTTGCTCATTTTGAAATATCTTTGTACTTTGTGTGTTTTAAAAATGTTGGAAAATGCCTTAGTGCAGTGATTTATTTTGCGCTTAACTCTTGTATTAGTCCTCAAGAGTGTTAACAAAGCAAATGTTTTAAAAATTGCTTTTGAAAAGTAGTACTTGTGTAAGTGCAAAATGTTTTCGAGCAAACTTCTAACAGCTATCTACTTTTATACTCGAAAAGGGTGGTTCTTTTCCTCCTATCCTTTAGACAGTGCTATCCTACTATTAGTGAGTAGGTAGCCCGATCATTAGATGCATGAGGGACATTCGAAAGGGACGTTACAATCATGAAGGCAACTTGTGGAGACGCTTTAGCAATTTTGTTTAGGGACTAGATCATTTACCGAGAAGGTAACTGTAGGATCATCGAGGGACTATGATCTTTTGATTTATGGGTCTTTGCTAAAGTGTTCCTGCCTTATGATTGTTTTTATTTCAGAAGGCAACCAAAGTGATGTACCCTAGAGGTGTATATGTGCAAGTGTGTTATGTTCATTTATTTTTTTGTCTTTTTGTTAACTTTGCTAAGGTTTGATTTCAATATTTTTATACACGCCTAGTTACTAACAGTTAATATATATTGCAGAATATTAAAGTGCAGGAATTTAAATCTATGCTATTATAATGCTTTGGGGAGGGGATTTATATTATACAAGAATGAGGGGGATAAAGTAGTAAATGTCCTAGTTTTAATCTATTACATCCAGTGAGCAGGTACATTAATAATAAAAATGCGAAATTAAATAAACGCGCGTGAAATTGAAAATAACGTCTAAAAATATCCTAAGAAATAAAAAAAAATGTTTTGTTTTTTTATGTATAAAATAAAACAAAGCCTAAATCTTTTTAATTTTAATTTTAAGAAAGATGTTAAAATAATTAATTTATTTATTTACAAAATTAATTTAATTAGAAAAGACACTAGCCTAATGTTTTTTTTTTGTGTGATTTTGATTTAAGATTAATTTAAGGAAAAAGGATCAATAAAGAAATAATAAAAAGAACAAAAATAAAATATGAAGGAATGGGGGGATCCTTCGATCCAGTGGAAGGTGGCTTTCGACCTAGAGGAAAAAAGGGTACCCTTCGATCCAAGGAAGGATGTTTGTCCTTCGACCCAGGGAGAGATAATTGTCTTTCGATCCAGGGGTGGATGTTGTGAGGGAACTGAATCTTCAAAGGTATGTTAGCCAAATTGAAAAGCATGACCTGGGTTCCAAGCCCAAGTCCTTCGATTTTGTACGCACTGGCCTTATTTATTATGAATCTATAACAAGCGTTAGAAGCAAAACAAAGTCAGACATGGGGTCGAACCCAGGTCTTTAGTCTTGAACAACAAATCGAATGAAACTACAAATTTTGATGTGTCATGCAAATGTAGAGATTGATCTTTTAACCAATTCTTACCAATGGTTGATGGATGAATATGTGATGATAGGTGTGGGTACCCTTTTTTTATGATTGCTTCGATTTGGCTTCTGGACGTGGGTACCTTTGTTTACGGTTTCTTTGATTTGGATCACTTATGAGATTTTTTTGGATAACTTTGGTGGGTTTATGGGGCAGCATATCTCCAATGTGTGTGTAACTGTCCATTTGGCTTGCAAGCACTCTACTTATATAGAGTAGAAGGGAGGGGACAAGAAGACAATAGTTTAAAATTCCATAAAAAAAATTTTCAAGGCCATGAATGAAGTTTTGTAGCGTTGTAAAAGTGATGGAAACCTGTCCCTTTTTTAATATGAATGTATGTGGACATTTTGGCTCCTTCGAATGTTCTCTAGTGGTGCTCTTCGATTGGCCTATTGCCTCCTTCAACTAGACCTCTTGTATAACCTTCAAATGGGCCTTTGGTTGCCTACTTCGAAGGGGTCTTTTGGATAGACCATTTGTATTCTCTTTGAATGGGCCTTTGGTCGCCTCCTTCGAATGGACTTCTTGAGTGTCTTTCAAATTGTTCCTTCGTTGGACCCATCTATTTTCCTTAGTTGCTTGATTCCAATAGCCCAAGTGAGGACTTCATTCTAGCCAATCGAAGCCTCCTTTGACATGAATGTAATGGTGCATGAGGCTTGGGCTGGGCAGCATGTAGGACTTTGGCCAGACGCATCAAAAGACAAAAGAACACTTGCCTTCAACCATTATATGCCTTTCGACTGGACAAAATGCATGCCCCTTCAAAGGCACCATTTTTGTGTCCTTTAAATAGCCCACATGCACTCCTTTGTGCTTTCTTCGAATGAATCTCCAATGCGTGTCCTTCGACTGGAATTTTGGAGTGCTCTTTCGAAGGGGTCATATTGTGCTATAGTGAAGAAACTGAGCTGAGGAGTCTTGGCCTTGTGCAATAAGGGCAAGCAAAAATGAAGTCTTTGTCTTAGTGAATCCATGACAAGCGTGAAGGGGCTTTTGTCCTGATGAATCAAAACACGCTTGTAGGGGGTTCTTGCCTTGTGCATCAAAGGCAAGTCAAAATAAGCCTTTTGCCTTGTGCGCTGAAGGAAGGCTGAAGAGGGATTATTTTCCTTAGTCGAAGAAGGAATTAAGCATGCTCTGAAGAGACCAAATGCCTAAACGAGGCAAGAATCTAGCCTGCATGCAGGTAGACATTACATTTGTGAGCCAAACTAGCATGCAAAGCCAAGGTGCAATCGAAGGAGCACTAACAAGAGGCCATTCCCCTTTGGATCGAAGGAGGTTGTTTCAAAGGAAACACATGCCCAGTCGAAGCTGGTATACAGCAAACAAGAAGAAGGTTAAGGCTTCAATGGAAGCTTGGAAATTTGAGGCAAGCTTGGAGAAGGTTAGGAGCTCAATCGAAGCCTGTCCAAATACCAATCGAAAGGCCTTTTAACATGCCAATCGAAAGACTTAGCTAAGATGCCAATCGAAGACTCCTTGTTTAAAAAATTTATTTTTCCTTTAATCAAATGCTTGTGACCACCCATATAAGAAAAAAATCTTGGAAAACATGAGAGGGAAATTTTTTGGGGTACAACAGTGTGCATATCAATTCTGTTGATAGAAAAAATTGGAAAGTCATAGAAAAAGGTCATATGGCCATAATTATGTTAACTAATATGGGTGCAGTTGTGCCTAAATCGGAAGCATAATGGGATGAAAAAGATGAGAAAAACTATGCTTATGACTGGAAAGCTAAAAATATGCTCATATAAGCTCTTGGAGTTGACGAATACTTTCGTATCTCACATTGTGCTACCGCTAAGGAAATGTGGGATGCTTTATAAGTTACCCATGAGGGTACAAACGATGTCAAATTAGAAAGGATTAACACATTAACTCAAGAGTTTGATCTCTTTCACATGAAGCATGGTGAAACCATTGCGGACATACAAAATAGATTTTCTCACATAATAAATCGCTTACACACTTGGTCATATTACTTCCAATGTTGTTTCTATTAACAAGATTTTGATATGTCTTAACAGGGAATGGCAACCTAAGGTCACGACAATCAAGGAAGCCAATGATCTAACTACATTGGAACTTACAACATTGTTTGGTAAGCTTCAAGAACATGAGCAAGAGCTCACAAATCTAAATAATCATGAAAAGAAAGAGAAGAAAGAAAAGTTGAGGGACACGGAGAAGAAGTCCATCGCGTTAAGGGCTTAAAGTTCCAAGTCTTCCACCATAGATTTGTGTGGACGTAACTCAAGTGATGGAGATGAGAGTCCGGATGAAGATTTGGGTTTATTCATAAGGAAGTACAATAGATATCTTCGGAAAAATGAAATCCAACATTCGGATAAGAATCTCGTTGACTATAGAAGGCAAGCTAAGCCAAACAAACCTTTTGAAAATAAGAGAGATAATTCAAAAGGGTCTTGTCACAATTGTAGGAAACCCGGTCATTACAAACCAGATTGTCCCTTGTTCAATAAAGACAAAGTAAGAAACAAGTTTCAAAAGAAGCCAAACAAAGCTAGAAGAGCCTACATTACTTGGGATAGTGATAGTGATTCATCAAGCAAAGATGAATCTAGTGATGAAGAGGAAATGGAAAACTTGTGTCTTATGGCGCATCACAAAAATAAAAAGAATGTAAGTCATTCTAAATATGATTATGTTGATTATATGTCTTATATTGAATTACTAAATGCCTTTAATACTCTACATCATGAGGCTAAGGAAGCTTTCAAATGCTTAGCCTCAAATAAAAAGATTTTCAAATACCTTGAGCATAAAGTTTCTAAATCTGAAAAGGAGTTGGAAGCTCTCAAGGCATCCACGATAGAGAGTATCAAAGACAAAAATGAAATTGACAAGACCTCTTTTCAAAATTGGCATGGATGTGAAACTTGTCACATTTGGCAAAGAGAGACTAAAATTCTTAAAGCCAAATTAGACAAGGCTTTAAACCCCAAAGTTACATTTGCTATTGATCAATCAAAATTTAGAAAAAGTATGATTAGTTATTATAAAACACATTCTTATCGAATAAAATATCAATCAAGAAAAAGTAACTCCTATCAAGACACAACTTGTCTATATTGTTGCAAGGAGGGACACGCCATTAGAAAAATGTCGTTTTAGAAGATTCCTGGTACCTAAAGGCATTTTCAAATGGTCCCCAAAAGGCAACCCATGTTTCACTCACACACAAGGACCCAATAAAAATTGGATACCTATTTCCCTTGTTTGATTTTGTAGGTGGAATGTCTTGAGACTACAGAGAGAAGATGGTTTCTCGATAGTGGGTGCTCAAGACATATGACGGGTGACATTTCCCTATTCTTTGACTTTGTGGCTAAGAAGAAGGGATTTGTAACCTATGGTGATAAAAACAAAGGATCTATACTCGGAAAAGTTAGTGTAGGTAATCTCTCTTCTACTACTATCTCAGATGTCCTTTTAGTTGAGGGTCTTAAACACAATCTCATTAGTATTAGTCAATTATGCGAAAAAGGATATGAAGTCTCTTTTTCAAAAGATTGTTACTTAATTGAAAATAGTGATAAAGAAAATGTGTTTAAAGGCTTGAGGGTTAACAATGTATATATGCTTGACTTGAATGAAGTATCTTTGACCGGTGCTAAATGTCTTGTCTCCATGAGTGAAGACTCATGGCTTTGGCATAGGCGATTAGAGCATGTCAATTTTGACTTGCTAAACAAAATTGTATCAAAAGATCTAGTTGTTGGTTTACCCAAAATAAAGTTTTCTAAAGATCACTTATGTGACGCATGTCAAATGGGCAATCAAACAAAAAATTATTTTAAATGTAAAAAGATTATCTCTACAACAAAACCACTTGAACTTCTCCACGTGGATCTTTTTGGACCATCTAGAATAAAAATTCTAGGTGGTAATTATTATGGTTTTGTTATAGTAGATGACTTCTCTAGATTTTGTTGGACAATTTTCTTGGCTAGCAAAAGTGACACTTTTTCCGCGTTAGAAAATTTTTCTAAGATGTTCCAAAATAAGTTAAAAACTAACATTGTTAAAGTCTGAAGCAATCACGGGGGTGAATTTGAAAACCATATCTTTGATGAATTTTGTGAAAAACATGGCATTGATCATGATTTTTCTACACCACGTACTCCATAACAAAATGGAGTAGTGGAACGCAAAAGCCATGTTTTAGAAGAACTCGGAAAAACTATGATCAATAAACATGCCCTTCCTAAATATTTATGGGGCGGTGCCATATGCACGGCTTGTTATGTTTTGAAAAGGGTCCTAATCCGTCCAATTCTAAATAATACTCAATTTGAACTACTAAAAGGAAGAAAGCCTAATATTTCACACTGTAGTTGTTTAGTTATTGACAGGCATTTTTGGTAAAACCAGGTGTGTGAATGTCATGACTAATGTCATAACATTCTGATTTATTAGGTACTGGTTTATTAGGTACCTTTGCAGAAAAATAGTGGCATACAGGTACTGATGTTTATGAGTGTGTATCTGAGCATTTTGCAAAATGATCACATTTACCAAAATCAGTAAACAGGAATTCAGATGTCATAACAAATGTTAAGACATCCTGTTCTGAACTAACAGTTATGCAGTTTGGTTAATTCTGAGATTTTTTAGGAAAATGACTCAGTCTTTCCAGAACAGAATCTCTCGTGGACTTGGGGTTAACCTAGCTCAACCCTAACCTGGTTGATAAAGTCATGTGACCAAGTATTAAGGTCAAACGGAATTAACCCTAGCTTTTTGTGGAAACCCTAACTGAAGAAGCAGCTGCTATATATTCAACAGGGCTGCTGTTTGGAATTTATCCCTTTTGACAGAAGATTATTTAGAAGCTGTATAGTTTTAACTATTGTAATCCAAGCAAGTATCATTGTGATAAGTGACTTGGAATAGGTTTTAATTGTAAGGGTTTTGTATCACTCAAAGCTTTGAAGCAAGAGTGTTTTGTGTCTCTTGACTAAAGCTTTGAAGCAAAGTCAAGTTAGGTTTATGTATCACTCAAAGTTGTGAAGCAAGAGTGTTTGTGTTGCTTGATTAAAAAGATGTGAAGCATAATCAAGTGTATGTTTTGAAGAGTGTCTTCATTAAATCATTAGTCAATTGTTTTAAGTATCACTGCTGTGATTGAGGGGGAGTGAGTAGGAACTCAGGTTTAAGTTGTACTTAGATTGAAGTTGCATTGGGTAGGTCTTAAGTGAAGGAGATAAACTGGTTGGTTTATTCCTGAATTAATATCTCTTATAGTGGATTTCCTCCCTGGCTTGGTAGCCCCCAGAGTAGGTGTTGTTGCACACTGAACTGGGTAAACAATTGATTGTGTTCTTTACTGTTTTTGTATTTACTGTCTTATAGAAAGTCAGATACGGTGTCATAACATTGATTGTGACATTGAGTATCTGCAGCCAGAATTTCAATTGGTATCAGAGCAGGCACCCTGCCTGTATTACTGGGTGAGATCTAGGGATATCACTTTCTGGCACTATGGACAAAGAAGGAGTTTTTGGAAATAGACCACCCATTCTGGATGGAACAAATTATGACTACTGGAAACCTCGTATGATTGCCTTCTTAAAATCTCTGGACAAAAAGGCTTGGAGAGCTGCTGACAAAGGATGGAACCATCCCACCATAACTGAGAAAGATGGGACAATCAGTCTGAAGCCTGAGAAAGAATGGAGTAAATAAGAAGATGAGTTAGCCCTGGGAAATTCCAAAGCGTTAAATGCCTTGTTCAATGGAATTGATAGAAACATATTCAGACTAGTACATCAATATGAACTGGCCAAGGAAGTTTGGGACACTCTCAAAACTACCCATGAGGGCACTTCCAAAGTAAAAATGTCAAGGCTTCAGATGCTGACTACCAAGTTTGAGAATCTAAAAATGATGGAAGATGAAACCATTCATGAGTTTCACATGAACATCTTGGAGATTGCCAACACCTCGGGAGCATTGGGAGAAAAGATGTCAGAAGAAAAACTGGTGAGAAAGATTCTCAGATCCTTGCCTAAAAGATTTGCAATGAAGGTAACTGCTATAGAGGAAGCCCAGGATATCAGCAAGTTGAAAGTGGATGAACTCATTGGGTCTCTTCAGACTTTTGAGATGGGGATCACTGAAAATGTTGACAAGAAGAACAAGAGCATAACACTTGTATCCAACACTGAAGATGAAGACAAGGAGGATGAAGAAGAAAATATTTCAGAAGCTATAGCCATGCTTGGAAGACAATTCAACAAACTCATCAAAAGAATAGATCCAAAGTCAAGGTCTAATGTTCATAACATTCCCTCTGACATTGACAGTTCCAGTAGAAGACCAAGGTCAGAAGAGAAGGGAAATCAAGGCAGAGGAATTCAATGCCATGGTTGTGAAGGATATGGGCATATTCGAGCTGAATGTCCTACCTTTCTTAAGAAACAAAAGAAAGGAATGACTGTTACTTGGTCTGACTGTGATTCAGAAAGTAATTCTAAAGAAGAATCTGCCAAACTAGTTACTGCTCTAACTGGTGTTTGTACCTCTGAAAGTGACACTAGTGATGAAGAAGTGACATTTGAAGAACTGGCTGATACTTACAAGAAATTGTGTATCAGAAGTGCTGAAGTCTGTGTGCAGAATGAGAAACAAACAAAACTCATCATAAAGCTGGAGGCTGAAAAAAGGGCAGACCTTGAAACTATAAGTTATCTAGAAGGGGAAGTTCAATTGCTGAACTTACAACTGAACCAAATGACCAAATCTGTCAAGATGCTGACAAATGGAACAGACAAATTGGAAGAAATCCTTCAGGTTGGACAAAATGTGGGAAACAAATCTGGACTAGGATTTGTGGAAGCAAAGAAATCTAGTGCAGACAAGAAGATCAGGCCTGTTAAACAAATGTCAAAGCAGATGTTTCAACACAACTCTCAACATCAGGAACAGAGATATATGAAGAAAAAGTACCAAAGATGGAGATGTCATCATTGTGGAAGGTATGGTCACATTAAGCCTTTCTGCTTCAGATTGTATGGATACCCTAATCAGAGCCCAGGTGTTAAACCTAAGTCAAAAAGGGTACCACATACTCCTCAATGGAAGAAAAAGGCTACTGCCCTGATATCCCACACTTCCCTGAGAGTCTCTGCAAAGGAAGGCTGGTACTTTGACAGTGGGTGCTCTAATCACATGACTAGAATAAAGAACATTCTCAATCATGTTAAACCTCACACCACTAGTTATGTGACCTTTGGAGATGGCGCTAAAGGTGAAATCAAAGGAGTTGGTAATTTGGACTGTCCTGAAGTTCCAAATCTGAATAAAGTATTATTGGTAAAAGGCCTGACTGCTAATCTCATTAGTATCAGTCAATTGTGTGATCTAGGATTCAAGGTCAACTTCTCAAAATCTGAATGTCTTGTAATTAATGAAAAACTAGAAGTTGTAATGAAAGGAATCAGATCTAAAGATAACTGTTACTTGTGGCAGCCCGAGAACACTAATAACTCTACTATGTGTTCTATTACCAAAGAAGAAAAAGAGGTGAAACTGTGGCACCAAAAACTTGGCCATCTTCATCTAAGAAGAATGAAAAGAACTATCTCTATGGAAGCAGTCAGAAGGATTCCAAGACTGCAAATTGATAAAAGGAGGGTTTATGGTGAACATCAAATGGAAAGGCTTGAAAAAAAGAGATATGTCTATAACCTTGAAGTTTTTAGAGAACTGTGCAAAAGAACTCAAAAAGAAGGATGTATTAGAATCAGAAGTGATCATGATAAGGAATTTGGAAACAATAAGTTTAAGAAATTCTGTTTCTCAAAAGGAATGAGTCATGAATTCTCTTCTCCTATAACTCCTCATCAAAATGGAGCTGACAGAAGGAAAAATAGGATCATACAGGAATCTGTCAGAGCTATGATTCATGTCAAAAGAATGCCTTTTCAACTCTGTGCTGAAATAATTGCAGCTGGTAGTAGCTGTTCTCAAATTATCTGGACAAAACAGATGCTCACTGAGTATAATGTCTCACAAGATGTTGTGACATTGTATTGTGACAATCTGAATACAATCAATATTTCCAAGAACCCTATTCAGCATAGCAGGACCAAGCACATTGACCTTGTAGAGAAGAAGACAATTAAACTGGAACATGGTGTCATTAAGCTTCAGCTGGCTGATTTTTTACCAAGGCTCTTGATGGAAATCAACTTGAAAACTTGAGGGGCAAGATGGGTATTTGCCAACATGAGAAATTATAGCAATTAATTTTGCTTAAAGCAAGGGTTGAAGGAGTTATTTTTGTTAAGGCTACTTTTAGTGGGTTAATCATATGTTTTTCCAATTCTTTCAAAATAATTAAGAAGTTGAATAGACTCTCATTTGCCTCCTACCTCTCTCGACTTTGCAACCTATTCCTTTCTCTCAATCAAAGTTTTCTCTCAAATTGCTACTGGTGCTCTAAGTCAATCAAAATGTCTCAAACATCATCTTCAACCAAGGCGACCACTTCATCTTCATCATCTGATCAAGATTCTCGAGCAATCACCACATGCATAGATTCTGAAGTCCTGGAGATCACTCCTCTCATAGAAATGGCAACTGACCCCTCCAAAGTCAAAAAGCTGAGAACTAGGCATGCAGGAAGATCTCAAGCTACTGCTTCCGGTAATCCTTCTCATCCTTCTTCTTCTGTACCAAATAGGGAAGGATCAGCTCAAGTACATCAAGCAATTGCTAGGCTTGTTACAATAATACTAAGCGAAAACCACTCTGTACCGGGGATTTCTGTCCCATTAAATCAAGAATCAGCAAGCCCAAATGTTGAAGCAAATGCAGATGTCTCTGAGAATGTTGTGAAACCAAATGACAACATTCAGAAATCATCTGAAATCCTTGATGATATTCAGAACCCTTCAGAGAAGACTGTTGATCCACCTGTCATTGACGTGGATGAGGAATACTCAGACAATGAACTAATTTCCAATGTAAACCCTAGCATAGCTAGGAGAATGATGAAAAGAAAGGGTAATCAGAATGCTGCAAAATGTATGACCAAAGAGAAACCTGCTGATAAGAAATCCAAGGCTGAAGGCAAGACTGGGGTAGAATCTGTGAAAACTGGTTTGTCCAAAGGGAAGGTGAAAGCCCAAGTGCATACTGGAAGACAACCAATTACAAAGAAGAGAAAAGAACCTGAGTCTTTTGATTCTGATGAGGAATCAGAATTTGAAATTGAGGCTGAAGAAATTTCTATCAGAAGGAAACTCCCTTCCAGCAAAATGGCTAGAGTCCCTGAAGTCCCAACAGACAACATCTCTTTTCACCATCCTGACAATGCCAACAGATGGAAGTATGTTTGCTTGAAGAGAATAGCTTTAGAAAGAGAGCTAAACAATGGTGTCATGGATTGCAAGGAAATCATGGACTTGATTAAAACTGCTGGACTGATGAAGAATGTGGTAAAATTTACCAAGTGCTATGAAAATCTGGTCAAGGAATTTATAGTGAACTTGTCTGATGAATATGCTGATGGAAGGTCAGCTGACTTTGAATGTGTTTATGTTAGAGGAAGAAGGGTTAATTTCTCTCCATCAGAAATTAACAAATTTCTTGGAAGATCAAATGAGGATTGCCCTGAACTGGAAGTCACTGACAATGAAGTATGTCAAACCATCACAGCAAGACAAGTCAAGTGCTGGCCCTTGAAAGGCAAGCTGAATGCTAGCAAACTAAGCATGAAATTTGCCATCCTGCACAAGATTGGTGCAGCCAACTGGGTCCCTATAAACCATAAATCAACTATATCCACAGGATTGGGGAGATTTATTTATATTGTGGGAACCAAGACTGACTTTGACTATGGCAGGTATATTTTTGAACAAACTTTAAAACATGCTGGTAGTTATGCTGTTAAAGGCCCTATTGCCTTTCCCTCCCTCCTTTGTGGAATTATCCTTGCATAATACCCTGATATCCTGGTGGCAAGAGATACTGCTTGCAAAAGAGCCCCTGCTCTTGGGTTACACTACAAGCTTTTTCAGGGATCTCATGTTCCTGATATTGTTATAACATCAGCTGAGACATCATCTGTAAAGACTCAGTCCAAAACATCTGATGTTATAGCTGTATTGAAAGATACCTGCAAAGAGCTGGAGACTAGGAAAAAGACTCTAGAAAACCTAATTGCCAGGTTAAAACAGGAGGAGGCTGAAGGAAACAGAAGGGAAGAGGGTGCTGCTGAAGATCAACTCAATACTGAAGAAAGTAGCTCCTCTGAAGGGGACAGTGCCTAAAAGTTGGTGGAGTTGATGCTGGTTCCTGGTGGAGTTTGCAAGTGTGTTCAGTTTTTAGTTGTTGTTTTCATTACTTTTTCTGGATGACTGTATAAACATTTAAGTACATGTAATCTTTGGCCCATTTGTGGCTAAAGAGGGGGAGATTTTGTGGTTATTTTCTTGATAGACATTCTATTTTTCTGCAGTCATATTTATTCTGCTGCTATCTATTCTCTGATTGCTTAGGGGCTTTAGCCAAAAATCTGCCAAAGGGGGAGTTTGTAGTTGTTTAGTTATTGGCATGCATTTTTGGTAAAAACCAGGTGTGTGAATGTCATGACTAATGTCATAACATTCTGATTTATTAGGTACTGGTTTATTAGGTACCTTTGCAGAAAAATAGTGGCATACAGGTACTGATGTTTATGAGTGTGTATCTGAGCATTTTGCAAAATGATCACATTTACCAAAATCAGTAAACAGGAATTCAGATGTCATAACAAATGTTAAGACATCCTGTTCTGAACTAACAGTTATGTAGTTTGGTTAATTCTGAGATTTTTTAGGAAAATGACTCAGTCTTTCCAGAACAGAATCTCTCGTGGACTTGGGGTTAACCTAGCTCAACCCTAACCTGGTTGATAAAGTCCTGTGACCAAGTATTAAGGTCAAACAGAATTAACCCTAGCTTTTTGTGGAAACCCTAACTGAAGAAGCAGCTGCTATATATTCAACAGGGCTGCTGTTTGGAATTTATCCCTTTTGACAGAAGATTATTTAGAAGCTGTATAGTTTTAACTATTGTAATCCAAGCAAGTATCATTGTGATAAGTGACTTGGAATAGGTTTTAATTGTAAGGGTTTTGTATCACTCAAAGCTTTGAAGCAAGAGTGTTTTGTGTCTCTTGACTAAAGCTTTGAAGCAAAGTCAAGTTAGGTTTATGTATCACTCAAAGTTGTGAAGCAAGAGTGTTTGTGTTGCTTGATTAAAAAGATGTGAAGCATAATCAAGTGTATGTTTTGAAGAGTGTCTTCATTAAATCATTAGTCAATTGTTTTAAGTATCACTGCTGTGATTGAGGGGGAGTGAGTAGGAACTCAGGTTTAAGTTGTACTTAGATTGAAGTTGTATTGGGTAGGTCTTAAGTGAAGGAGATAAACTGGTTGGTTTATTCCTGAATTAATATCTCTTATAGTGGATTTCCTCCCTGGCTTGGTAGCCCCCAGAGTAGGTGTTGTTGCACACTGAACTGGGTAAACAATTGATTGTGTTCTTTACTGTTTTTGTATTTACTGTCTTATAGAAAGTCAGATACGGTGTCATAACATTGATTGTGACATTGAGTATCTGCAGCCAGAATTTCACACACCTTCACGTTTACGGATGTAAATGTTTTGTATTGAACAATGGAAAGGAAAATCTTGGTAAGTTTGATTCAAAAGCAGATGAAGGTATCTTTCTCGGATACTCTCAATCTAGTAAAGCTTATAGGGTATTTAATAAAAGGTTACAAATTGTTGAGGAGTCTGTGCATCTGCATTTTGATGAATCTTGTCAGAGATCGGTCGGAAAAGGTATTGTGTTTGATGGTGCAGTTGTATCTTCGGAGAGTATACTTAAAGATTCGGATGTTAAAAGCGATGAAAATGATCTCCCATTGGAATGGAAATCTATTTAAAATAAAGATTCGGATGTTAACTGCGATGAAAATGATCTCCCATTAAAATGGAAATCTATTAAGGACTATCCCATTGACAATATCCTTGGAGATATCACAAAAGGAGTCACTACACAGTCCAAGATAAGTAACTTTTGTTATCATTTTGCTTTTGTCTCACAAATTGAGCCTAAAAATTCCAAAGACGTTTTACTCGATGAACGTTGGTTTTTATCTATGCAAGATGAGCTAAACCAATTTAAGAGAAATGAGGTTTGAGACCTTGTCCCTCCTCTGCGAGATCATCGTATAATTGACACTAAATAGGTTTTTAGAAACAAATTGGATGAAAATGAAATAATAACTCGCAATAAGGATTTCCTTGTTGCTCAAGGGTATAACCAAGAAGAGGGCATGGAAATAAACTCATGAACCCATGGAGTAACTTGATAAATCTCATTGCCCTTACCTATATGGATAACAAGCAAGACAAACTAACATTATATTTCATTAGTTAAGTGAAGAAATCAAAACAATATTCATGATCACAAAAGGAACATAAGTCAAGGTTCTTGGTAACTCCTCAAAAGGTGTAAAGCTAAATGTAGGGAGGGGAACCAAGAATCCTAGTGCGATCTTGTTGTGAGTGAAACAACATGGTATGATGAAGGGATTTTAGGGGAAAAAATTGGGGTACAACAGCTGCCCTTATTTAAGTTTCTTCTATCCGAAGATACGAAGGTTAAAAATCTTCGTGTCAAAACGATCCAAGATACTTAAATATAAAACAAACCCTATTTTTGGCCCTAAGATGCCATGCAAATGCTTATGATCATGAATGCATATGATCAGGACAAAAGAGACGCAAAACATCACTGGGAATATGACAATGATAAAGAAACAAAGGAGCAACCCCACCAGGAAAATAAATCACTGGTGGACCAAAAGAACTGAATCACAAAGGATAGTAGGATGATCAAAGGACACACCAACTTCTACTGAAGGTGAAGCTACCCACATTCACTGAAGGCAGAGAGGAAGATAACAAACATCGACGTTCACTGCCGATGGTCTAACAAATTTCACTGAGGGTAAAAAGAGAATATATTGTATCACCTCCGTTCACTGACGATGAACTACCAACGTTCACTGAACATAGAAAAAAGATAATAAGCACCGACGTTCACTACTGATGGTCTACCAACTTTCACTGAAGGTAGAAAGAGAATAAATCATATCACCGTCGTTCACTGACAATGAACTACCAACATTCACTGAAGGTAGCAAAAACATAACAAACATCGACGTTCACTGTCGATGGTCTACCAACTTTCACTGAGGGTAGAAAGAGAATATATCATATCACCGTCGTTCACTAACGATGAACTACCAACGTTCACTGGAAAAAGATAACAAGTTTCCCTAAGATTCTGGTGTTTTGCCTTGAACGATTCTCAACTTCTTCTTTAACCAAGGAACTTTTCCTAAAAAGGGTAATATGTAAGTTGTCTCAAATAAAGAGACTTCCACTTGCAAAGATTTCACAATGAGCTGTTTCTGCGAACTTGAAAGCTTTGCCATCCACTAGCGTAAACTGACGACGAAATTCAAACTATCCTTTCATAGAGGAGGTAGCAAAAGTTACATCGACTTTTACAGGGAAACACGAGTTGCTCAAATAAAGAGACCCGTTACCTGTTATCGTGAAGGATTGTAAAAAGAAATGACTTTCTGGGGATAGAAATATGACTTCCTGGGGAAATGCCATGATATTCCTGCTGAGGAGATAAAGTCTTCTCGTGCAAAATAAATGCACAAACTAAAACTCAAATTTTGCAGAAATCCAAAGTAAATAATATTGTCATGTAACCACAGATCCAAACCAGAAATAAACTGGAGCAAGACAGTCAACGAAGATACAACCTTTGAGAAATAAACTCAAGAGGGAAAACCAAATCCATCTAAGAAAGGAGCGTTGCAGGAAGGCCAGAGCAAAATGTCAATGAACAATGATTTGTCAATTTTAGCCATGCATGATGTATGTATGAATGTATGAGTGCTATCGTGCGCATGCTGGCAAAATAGATACACAATCAGTAGGAACAAACAAACAAAACCGCCTCAGGTGCTAACAACACTTGGCTAAACTTCAACCAGAATGATCATTCCAAGAAAGGTAAAGGCCAACTGCGAAAACCAAACTTACTGCCTATCTTTAACTCTACCAAGGAGAAACATAATTCGGAGGTAGACAAATCAAACAGATAACGGAATGGAACATCCTTCTTCCGGCTTCATCGGAGAAACCAATTTTTCTGAAAGTAACATGCCTACTGGAGATTGCAAGACCAGCCTCAAATAAAGCAGACTGACGCTGAAACAATCAAACTTCACTGGGGAATTCAAGCCTAACTCTCTGAAGAAAAATGCGGATTGAAACTTTATATCATGAAAACTTATTCCAACAAAAGATGCCCTGGGATAGCCTTCTTGGGGAATCAAGCAGTCAACATTATAGAAAGAGGTCAAACCCATGGGGATTTTAAATCAAACCCAACACTTGGTGGGGTGAAAACCCAAAGGATTGACAATTGTCTCGACACTTCTTAGAAAATATACCGCCCTGGTCTAGTTTCCTGGGAAATAAATACCAACAATAATGTCAATACTGCAAAAAGAGCGACATCTCAGCACACCAAGGGAATAAAACCTTTCATCATATGAGGGAAGAATTCACTAGGGAATCTGAGATAGAGGCTTCTGACCATGCAAACCCAAAATCGAAGGTGAACCAAGGCTTGACTGGGGATAATGGGATCACAAACCCAATACTGCACCTTACACCAATTGGTATCGTCTTTAACTATCTGAGAAACATACAAAGATCGTGCACATACCAGCAAAATAACCTGAGAGAACCTTCATGAGAGAAATAAAACTTCTCAAAACAACCAGAGTTTGTTCATTCCTGGGATCACCATTTTTGTTGTCATTGTTTCATCACAAATCTCAAAGTAAAAGTAAATTGTAAAAATCTTTTTTTTTTTGAAAAATCAATTTTCTTGGCTAGCAAAAGTGACACTTTTTCCGCGTTAGAAAATTTTTCTAAGATGTTCCAAAATAAGTTAAAAACTAACATTGTTAAAGTCCGAAGCAATCACGGGGGTGAATTTAAAAACCATATCTTTGAGGAATTTTGTGAAAAACATGGCATTGATCATGATTTTTCTACACCACGTACTCCACAACAAAATGGAGTAGTGGAACGCAAAAGCCATGTTTTAGAAGAACTCGGAAAAACTATGATCAATAAACATGCCCTTCCTAAATATTTATGGGCCGATGCCATATGTACGGCTTGTTATGTTTTGAAAAGGGTCCTAATCCGTCCAATTCTAAATAATACTCGGTTTGAACTACTAAAAGGAAGAAAGCCTAATATTTCACACCTTCACGTTTACGGATGTAAATGTTTTGTATTGAACAATGGAAAGGAAAATCTTGGTAAGTTTGATTCAAAAGCAGATGAAGGTATCTTTCTCGGATACTCTCAATCTAGTAAAGCTTATAGGGTATTTAATAAAAGGTTACAAATTGTTAAGGAGTCTGTGCATCTGCATTTTGATGAATCTTGTCCGAGATCGGTCGGAAAAGGTATTGTGTTTGATGGTGCAGTTGTATCTTCGGAGAGTATACTTAAAGATTCGGATGTTAAAAGCGATGAAAATGATCTCCCATTGGAATGGAAATCTATTGAAAATAAAGATCCGGATGTTAACTGCGATGAAAATGATCTCCCATTAAAATGGAAATCTATCAAGGACTATCCCATTGACAATATCCTTGGAGATATCACAAAAGGAGTCACTACACAGTCCAAGATAAGTAACTTTTGTTATCATTTTGCTTTTGTCTCACAAATTGAGCCTAAAAATTCCAAAGACGTTTTACTCGATGAACATTGGTTTTTATCTATGCAAGATGAGCTAAACCAATTTAAGAGAAATGAGGTTTGAGACCTTGTCCCTCCTTTGCGAGATCATCGTATAATTGACACTAAATAGGTTTTTAGAAACAAATTGGATGAAAACGAAATAATAACTCGCAATAAGGATTTCCTTGTTGCTCAAGGGTATAACCAAGAAGAGGGCATTGACTATGAAGAAACATATGCACCGCTCGCCCGACTCAAGGCTATACGCCTTTTTCTTGCCTTTGCATGTTCACAAAATTTCAAGTTATATCAAATGGATGTTAAGAGTGCTTTTCTAAATGGATATATTAATGAAGAGGTCTATGTATCTCAACCTCCCGGATTTAAAAACTTTGAGTATCCTAACCATGTTTACAAACTAAAACGTGCCTTATATGGTCTCAAATAAGCCCTTAGGGCTTGGTATGAACGCCTTAGCAAGTTTTTATTAGAACAAGGATTCTCAAAAGGAAAGGTCGATACAACTCTTTTCATTAAGCGCCAAGGAAAACATTCAATTTTAGTATAAGTTTATATAGATGATATTATGTTTGGATCTACTAATATATCCTTGGTCAAGGAGTTTTATAAGTTGATACAGGGAGAATTTGAAATAAGTATGATGGGTAAATTAAAGTACTTCCTTGGGCTTCAAATAAATTGACTCGAGGAAGGGACTTTTGTGATTCAAACAAAGTATTGTCAAGATCTATTAAAGTGCTTCGATATGGAAAAATCAAAGATCATTGACACTCCAATGCCTACCGCGGTTAATCTTGATCGTGACGAACATGGTAAGCCGGTTGATGTAAAAAGGTATAGAGGTATGATTGGTTCCCTTCTTTACCTTACCGCTTCTCGTCCCAACATTATGTTTAGTGTATGTATGTGTGCTAGGTACCAATCATGCCCCAAGGAGTCACATTTAAAAGTCGTTAAGCGTATACTTAGGTATCTTTTTTGTACGACTAAGTATGGGTTATGGTTCTCCAAGGGTAGTGATTTCTCTTTAGTTGCTTATTCTGATTCCGACTTTGCCAGTTGCAAGTTGGATAGGAAAAGTACTAGTGGTACCTGTCACTTCTTTTCAAATTCCTTAGTAAGTTGGCATAACAAGAAACAAGTTTATGTTTCCTTGTCAACTGCCGAGGCAGAATATGTCACAGCCGGTAATTGTTGTGCCCAAAGTTTGTGGCTCAAACATTAACTACTTGATTTTAATGTCAAACTCGATCATATTCCGATCTTTTGTGACAACACAAGTTCCATAAACCTAACCAAAAACTCGGTTTTACATTCACGCACAAATCATATTGAGATTAGACATCACTTCCTTAGGGATCATGTAGAAAAAGGTGATATCGTATTTAAGCATGATGATAACACTAATAAACTTGCAAATATTTATATAAAACCTCTTGTGATCGAGCCTTTCTTCCTCATCCGTAGGGAACTTGGTGTTCTCGACATTTTAGATAGGTTGCAACTACATTAGTTGCATTGCTATTATTTATACTTGTACTATCATGAATTGTCTAAACTCTTGTATCAAGATATTTGTGAGGGTAAAATGTCATCCCGCATCATATAGGTAATATCATTCTAACTCTAACTCTACTCTTGATGACTCAAAGTGGTAAACTTGTTAATTTTTTTCTTGTGATATGCGCTTTTCAATCTTTGTGATGTGTGATCTATGCTTAGGTGGTTATTTATGTTTTATTATGTCTTAAAATTCATGAATATTTGCAAAATTGAAAAATAGGCCTGCTTGGGTCGACCTATGGCTGGGGACCGTTGATGCATACTGGAACCTGTGTTTCTCAAAATTAAGGCCCTATGCGTTGACGCATGACCTGTGTAGGTTGATGCATCACGTGATATTTCAACCAATGACTTTAGCAATTCTGTGTGTCAAGTGTTTTTATCATATATACTTTATTTGCCCCAAAACCTTCTCAAAAACCCTAAGAGCATCTTTTACCCCCAAATCTCAAACTCTTCAAGCTTCCTTCCATGGCTTCATCAAGACCTACAAAGTGAAGATTGGTAAAAGGAAGTTCCTCTTCTCAACAAAACCTCGATCTGGTAACTGCTTTGTCTCTACTTTCTGATGATTTGGTTGAGTCTTATTCAAAGAACTTTAGTAAGAGAAATATTGTTAAGCAATTTGTAGTATACAAGCAAACCCTAGGTCAGTTGAATCTACCACATGTTGTTGAGTTGTTGAAATTTCAGAAACTCCGTGTCTTTTTGGAATATGATATTGCGTATAATGAAGAATTAATCAAACTGTTTTATAATGGTCTTCAAGGTAGTTTTTATGGGAGCACTTTTAGATATAAGATGAATAACAACGTTTATACTGTCAATTCTGAGATTTGGACAAAGTTTGAAATGTTTCCTCCAAGTCCGGTTTCTATCAAAATTACCGATACCGATAACTTTAAGGGATATGACTTTAAGGTTTCTTTAAACTCAATGCTGAAACATCCATTCTATGAAAGTGTTATGAATAGCACCTTATTTCCAAAGTCGGTCACAGCGGGTGCACTAAAACCGCTTGACCGTATTCTGCAGTGGATTGTGTCTCACATCATTCGCCGTAAGAGGGGTGGATACTCAAGGGTTGATCAACTTGAGGTGCACTTGGTCTATGCTATCAAGAACAAAATGAGGATCAATTGGCCTTACTACATTGCGAGTAGAATATATAATATGAAAGATTCGGGTTGAGGAACAGCATTGGGCTATGCTTCCTTCATTCAACATGTTCTAAACAAGGCCGCTATTGGTGTTCTGGGCCTTTCCTTAATTGGATTATCAACTGACCAAGAGTTTAATTAGAAGACATTGACTATGATGGGTCACCAATGGGATGCGAGTCAGCAACTGTATCGATATGTGGTAAGAAGTAATAATGTGTGCTTGCAGTAAGGAGATGATAGTGACGAGGAACATGATGAAGAAAATGAGGAAAGTGAAAATGTTGCTGCCATGGATGAAGATGAATTGCCGGGTGGAAACAATGCTACCATTTTGAACTTGCTTGAGCCTATGCGTATTCAACAAGAGGAGAACTCTTCGCTTGTAAATGAGAGACTTGCCACTCTATCAAACCGTGTCAGAGTATACGGTGAACAATTTGCCGCATACTCTACAATTTAAGATCAATGAAACAATACTTTGTATGGGATGATGGAGTCTCAAGAGAACAACTTCACTAACTTCACCAATAATTTCATGCAACACTTCCCCTTTTAACCAACCATCAAATCCACCACCATAAGGAGGAAATGAGGGTGATGAAAATTAATGTTTTCTTTGGTCTTGTACTTTGCTATTTTCATGAACTTAAGCTAGTATTTATTGTTTAATTATTCTTGGATTATGACTTACTTTGTGTTTGTCTCTCTTTGAACACCGGTTTGTAACTAAACTATGTGATTGGTGTCTATTTATTTTTTGTTATGTCTTTCTCTAACATCTCTTTATGTGATTGTTTTTTAGAGTTATTGATTGCCAAAAGTAGATAATGGTCCAACCTTACTTATATTGATTATTGTTATTTTTAACCAATGGCTTTGTCTATTTTTGATGTTGTCAAAGGGGGAGAAACGCGTGGAAGCCAAAAACAGATGATATGAAAGCCGAAACGAAATGGAAGGGGTGCACAAAGATAGGGGGAGAAATCTCTGAGATTAAGTTTCCGACACTTGGTACTAAAACCAAGTTTTTGCCATCATCAAAAAAGGGGGGAGTATGTGAGGGCAAGGTTCCTTCAATAAGGGTTTCAATGTTGTAAAAACTTTCAACTATATGTTGGAAATGTGGCTAGACGATATGGTGGACAAGGAAGCATGAAAAATCTTCAAAATTTGGTATTTTTGGAAAATCTCTATGCTTTGAGTCGACTCAAAGATAGCTCCGGTCGATGTATGATTGAAAGCTCATCCTTGAGGAAGTCTCGGGTTTGCTAAGGTCAACTGTTGTGGTCGACTCAACCTGAGAGTAATTTTTAGGAACCATGAGTCAATGCATAACCCTGGAGCGGTTGACGTATAGATTGAAAGTTGCGCCTTGAGAAAGTCTCAGGTTTGCTCACGTCGACTGTATGGTCGGCTCAACCTGGAAGTAATTTTTAGAAGTTATGCATCGACATGCAGCTCTAGAGTGGTCGAACGCATGGATCACACACTTTGTCTTCTAGCACTCAGGAATGCTCAAGTCGATTCCCCTTTTGGCATAGGTCGATCGTTCGCCTCGTTAAATCTATTTTTTCAGCTTGACAGTTTGGGTTTTGACTTGAGATAACATGTATAAATCTTGTAAGGTTTCTATGATTTGGTTTTTAACAAGAAAAGTTAAATAGAAACACAAGGTACTCATCATCTTCAACCTCTCACTCATCCATTGACAACTACACATAATATTTTTTTATCGATCAAGGTGCGGAGTGTGCGTTGATAATGTATGAAGTAGAAGATTGTGATCTTGTTCGGGTTGAGTAATTGTGGGTTTTTCTTGAATGAAATCTGAGGGTTTTTATCCTCCAAGATCGTTGGAATTTGGGTTTTTTTTGACAATTATTTTCTTTAAATTCAACCGTGCTTAAGGGGATTGAGGAACCGTGGGTTCGCTCGAAAAGGTAGCTACAATCAGAGGATTGTGAAGGAAGAATTGGGGGTCACCATCTTGCGATTAAATCGTCGGAGCAGAGGGGTTTGAGAAACGGTTTGGGTTCTCAACAAGGTAGCTACAACCGGAGGTTTATTGAAGATTAGTGACATACTTGGTTCAAATCGAATCAAGGGAAGAGAGGAGCTTAGTTTTCAATTTAATAAATTGGATTTGAATTGTGGTGACTATTTTCTATCTCTTGTACAAACTTTGCAATAATAATAGCAATTATCCTAATTCTACATTCTAGAATTAGGGGCATAGTAACCCCACATGAGGACGACAGGGGGAAACTGTATAAACAAATTGCGTGTCATTTTTCTTTCTCATCTTTTACCGTTTATTTGCTATAATTTATGATTTGCACTTGTGATTCCAATTGTCTGGATTTGTAGTATGATAAAAGTATTGCTAAGAACTATAGTAATCACTTAGATTGCTATAATTGGTATTAACACTACAAATTAAGATAGATAGGACTTGGTGTGATTATGCACACCAAGTGTTCAATAAAAGTCCAAAAGTGCAAATTTATGCGTTTTATTCTCAACAATTTATTGGAAGTAATTGACAATAGTTAAAGAGTATAAGTGATCAATTATAATTAAATTAAGTGTTAATAATTCTCATTGATTCATCCCATTCAGTTTTACGCATATCCCAGTCTTTCCAATAGAGGATCATTTTTAGACGAGTGTATCCGGTTAGCTTTCACTATGTTTTATGTTTTCATTAAAAACTCTTTTATAAAATTCAAGGTATCTATTTAAACCCCCCCCCCCCCCCCCCTTCTAGATACATTCTATCGTCTAACAAAATCAACCTCCATATATATATATATATATATATATATATATATATATATATATATATATATATATATATATATATATATATATATATATATATATATATATATATATATATATATATATATATATATATATATATATATATATATATATATATATATATATATATATATATATTATAATATATATATATATATATATATATATATATATATATATATATATATATATATATATATATATATATAATATATATATATATATATATATATATATATAATTATATATTATATATATATATATATATATAACTCGTTCCCCTGATAAAAAGTGACCATGGATCCAGAGCTTAAAAAATAAACACATATATCAATATTGTGATTCAGTCTCTATGGTA
The DNA here is from genome assembly GCA_948472305.1 of Vicia faba. Lineage (NCBI taxonomy): Eukaryota > Viridiplantae > Streptophyta > Magnoliopsida > Fabales > Fabaceae > Vicia > Vicia faba. The sequence continues at coordinate 1,562 of CATIWC010000246.1, read as the reverse complement.
AAGATATTTGCATGAGAGTCTTCATGGAGATGAGTAACCAAAATGAATTGATCTTTCAAATGCTTCACATCATTAGAATACACCTAGAAATAGTGGATACCTACGCTAATGAAATTAAAACCCTGACCTTGTGTGCAATTCTTTGTGTTATGTTGCACCTTGAAAATATGGAAGAAGAGCGACAAAGATGAATTTCCTCCCCTGGTAATCACATCAATATTGGAAAACTTTGATAAGGCCTAGATTACAAGATTCAACTACGAAGGGGAAATCATCAAATGGTTCAGAATGTCAACTTTGAAATATTTGAAAGGCAATCGGAGACCTAAAACAAAAAATATGCACTTGTAAAAAGGGAAGATGCACCCAGTGTATTTTCTGCATATTGTTTATATTCCTTTGGGATCAATGCGCCTCATTCAGAGGAAGGACACATTTCAAGTAAAATCCTTTCAAGATTACCTTCATGAACAAAAATAGAAATAGTCTCCTAAATTTTGTAATCTACCTAATCATCTAAAGTATCTTCCCTCTATTTTCGACACATGGTGGGTACGAGCTCCATTAGTAAAAAAATATAGTGTGTTGAAAATAACGCAGATGATTAAAGAAAAAAAAGATAATAATCAAGTAAGCCTTATAGCTATTCCCAAAGATCATGCAATATCTGATTGAAAGAAAGGGAATATACACTACCAACAATTTAGATTTCCTCAAAAAGACACTCAAGTACATTAGTACCCAAAGGTCTTCATGATGAAATAGGGTAAAAATACATATAGAGTACTTGTCTCTTTTATTGCGCAAGTTCCACATTACAATGACGTCACATTATAAGTTATCACTTAAACTAGGAAATGACCGAAAAAAGAAGGAAAAGCACGACAAAAAATATCACTCTTCTGAGGATAGGGAAAGGGCTTGGGGAGGGGGATTATTTTGGGCAAGCAAGATGCATGGGAACTATCTTGGGAAAGGAAGCAAATAATCTCATTTCAAAGATCAATCATATGGATTTCACGCTTCTCGCACCAATATATTAGTGAAATTTTATAACTACCCTACTATATAGATGGAGAACATGCCATTTCTTATGTAATTCAAATCCCATTCACTTCATCTTAATTTCAAACTGACTTGAGAGTTAGAGTACTAACCTTGCAAGTTAACCTCTCCTTCATCGTACCAAAATCTCGATGAAGGATATAAAACCACAAGAAAGGGAGGTTTGAATTAGGGTTTTCAAAAATTAAAATCTATATGACATGTTTGGTTATCCTGGTTCGTTTGAACTCAAACTACTCCAGTCCACTCTCCAGGGTGATTTCGCCTCTCTCAAACAAGGTCTTAATCCACTAATAAAAAAACTTTGATTACACAAAACACAATGACCACCGTCAATGTCTTCTTGAGGCTAAACCACAACTTGGTTTCACAAGCTATTACAAAAATATAAATCAAAAGTGTGTACAATGGTGTTTCTAAAAAACTATATCACAATTGTGATTTATACACGAGATTAAAGCACAAGAGAGAGCTAGTGAAGATATATCTTTGTATGC
>CATIWC010000245.1:0-148151 GCA_948472305.1 Vicia faba | reverse complement strand
AATTTGTGGTCCAGCTTATTTAGTATGGATGTACCCGGTAGAGCATACATGAATATTTTCAAAGGGTTATACAAAGAATCATCACCGTCCAGAAGCTTCGATTGTAGAAAGGTACATCACAGAAGAAGTTATTGAGTTTTGTACAAACAATTTTTCAGATGCAAACTTTATATGAGTTCCTGAGTCTCGTCGTGATAGACTTTATAATGGTAAGGAATTCAAGGTTTAAATGTTAAGACATTTAGTTGACAAGTAGTTCTTCAAGCACATTTGTATATATTGAATAACCTTAGTGAATTTGATCCTTACTTGACAGCTTACAAAAGTCTTATAAAGAAAAAATTCCACTAGATGATGAAAAGTGGTTGTTGACAGAATATAACCAAACTTTCATAGATTGGTTTAGTGAAAGTATTTCTAAAGAGAGTGTGTGCATCGGATAATTGAAAATGATTGTCACATATGCCTAAGTTTAATGTAATTACTTGGAGTGCATACAACATTAATAAAATATTCGTTCTATACAAAATCATAGGATAATTGTAGCACCATGCAATAAAAGTGGTGTTATAGTTGAGGTTGAATCTATATACTTTTCTAGCTCCAAAGATAACAATCAAGTACTAGCATCTACCGTGTACTTTGGGGTCATTGAGGAGATTTTGGAGATTGACTATGTTTCTTTTAAAGTGTCTTATTAAAGTCCAGGTGGTTTGATATTAAAACTAGTGAGAAATCGATGAATTAGGATTCACAGGGATTAATATTTGAAAGAGAACTCATAAGAACGAAACATTCATCATGGCAAACCAAGCAAAAATAATTTCTTATGTCATTAATCCATATAACACTAGATGGTCAATTATTCTTCAAGAAAAACATATTTCCGATAGTACTAATGAAAATCAAGATTTTAACTATGAGACGCCTAGTTTAGCAACATGTGTACGTCAATCATCTGAATAAACTGATTCAAATGATGTGCATGCAATTCATCGTGATCATGAAGAGGGGATATAAGAAGACTAGTGTAAGTAAATAGTTTATTGCTTTTGTTTCTTAATCATTTGTTTTAGTTTTGATTGTAAAATTATAAAGTGTGTGCCCTTTTGGGTTTCTATTTGGTGTAATCAATGGATATTTGTGTTTCACGTTGAGGAATTGGCAAAATATACAATGTCTCTATTTCAAGAATCTGTAAAATATGATTATGTATTATGTAATATGATTCTACAATATTGGTGCAAATGACAGTACAAAATAATATTAAATCTTAACCCCTCGATTTTCTTAATAAACCGAAGTAAGAACATTGATATATTAACTCAGTTCTTCAAAACACCTAAAGTTAATATTAGACGCGCCATCCAGTTCTATAAATAATAAAAATTTCTGATGATGGGAATCGGAACACGCATTGCAGTTATCTTTACTGCTCGGTAGTTTTAATATCTGAGATGGTAAAGAATAATTTTTCATGACGCCCTAAGTTACCTCGCTTCAGTAGCTAGATTAAACGCATTTCGTGTGTATGTTGTCTATATATATAATATATATATATATATATATATATAATATATATTATATATATATATATATATATATATATATATATATATATATATATATATATTATATATAATATATATATATATATATATATATATATATATATATTATATATATATATATAATATTATATATATATATATATATATATATAAATTTAAACAACTCTTAAAAAAATTTATACAATTTTTTAATAAAATTAAAATTATTTGAGAAAAATTTATTTGAGACAAATTATATATATATATATATATATATATATATATATATATATATATATATATATATATATATATATAGATATATATATATATATATATATATATATATATATTTATATATATATATATATATATATATATATATTTATAATATATATATATATATAATTTAAACAACTCTTAAAAAATTTATACAATTTTTTAATAAAATTAAAATTTATTTGAGACAAATTAAACACTAAATATAAATAATTGTTTACACCCTAAAAATAATATTATTGAATTTAGTGTATAAAATGAGCGGTGGATAATTGGTGACTTTGTCCATAAATTTTGTTATTTTTAAAATTAGAGTTTGATCAAATTCATGATCTTGATAAAATTGACTTATTAAATCAAAGATATCACTTTATATGAAAGAAAAAAAAGTCATTTATCTGTAATCATCGGAAATAATGCAGGATTTGAGAGTTTTTTAAAAGACTCAACTTTGTTTATTAAAACAAAAGAGTTTTTCAATATCAAAGAAAACATAAAATAAATAAGAAACCACTAATAAAAGAGGTGTGTTATTCTTATACTTAATTTGTATACTCAATACTAACAACAAATATTGCTCATCGTGTTTATACTGAATGATATTTTTTTTTAAATAAAAAATATTTTTGAATAATAACATGAACAGTATTAGTGAATAATATATGAACAATATATTTTAATGGTTAAAATATAAATTGGTTAATGAAATATAAAAAATTAGTTAATGAAGTGATAAAGTTGGTTAATAAACGCTAAGCTATTACAACTAATTTTTAGTAGTAAAATAAAGTTGGTTAATGAAACGTAAAAAATTGATTAATGAGGTGATGAACTTGGTTAATAAATTTATCAAATATTACAATCAAATTGATTAATACAATATAAAATATTGATTAATGAAGTTATCATGTTGATTAATAAACATCCAGATTTTTAGTAGTTATGAAATTGGTTAATGAAATTTAAAATGTTAGTTAATGAAATTATAAAATTGGTTAACCACATAATTTTGTTTTTGTACTCCTTTAATATAAAAAAACATTAAAAGATATAATTTTTTATTATTATAGTATTAAACTGTTCACTTAATTGGTGATCAGTGAAATACAATATAGGTGTAAGATGTTGGTGTAAGAATATAATTATTGCTTATAAAATGTGGATCTAAGATTTGAGAAGTTACTTTTAAAAGAATTTATAGAACTTTTATTTTATTTGTTTGTGTTTTTTTTAATAGGCAATGAACTTGATCTTATCAATGATCAGAAAGAGGAGTGGTTGATCTGACATCCGTTAATCCAAAGCGGCCATCGGGGGGGGGGGGGGGGGGGGGGGGGGGGGGGGAGGGGGGGGGGGGGGGGGGGGGGGTTGTTGTACCTGTAAAGCACTCAAATGCTGAAGTCAAGAAAAGTGAGAGAGTTACAAAATATGAATAGAATACCTGACTCTCTTGTATAAGAGAGTATTTATAGAGCCCCCAGTGTTGGACTGATGGTCTCCGTTATGGGCTAATTATTCAGGCCCATAATAGATTGCTTCCCGGATTCTCACGTGGGAGTGAGGATGAGCAGCATGTGTCCATCATCCTGAGTCAAGTGCTCTGAACTTCGCGAATTAGTGGGCTGACCACGTGTATTACGAAGAATGTAACGGCTCTGAAGCGTGCGGACCACGTTAATGACGTGTTCTCGGGTGATGGATACATGAAGGATGTGTCTTTAGCTTGGGCCCTTATGGATTTTGGCCATCATTTGGACTGTCCTCGACACAGGGGTGAGTTAGGCCATGCTCGACAGTGGGACAACCATGATCCCAAGTCTAGAACAAAACTGGTTCAAATAAAGCGGGTACAAGGGATACTCGAACTCTTACAAATAAATTACCTTTATTCAATTTAAAGCAGTCGAGGGGAGAGGTAAACCAGATCAAGGTAAGAACAACAAGAAGATAAAGAATAAAATGACCTTAACCATCTCTAAGACATCAACTTGGTTGATTTTGAGCAATCTTCAAAACTAAAAACTCTACCTTGAAATAAATTAAAATTTCTAGATATCCAAATGTTCCCACTGGTAGCCAACCCAAATCAAGCAAATACACCTCTAGAATTCCACCTTCACCATAGAGAGAGACAGAGAATAAAGCAAAAAAATATTAAGATCAGTCAAGTTCAAAGTTACCTTGTCATCAATCCACAAGACCACCGCCTTCTAAATTCGAGAGAAAATAAAATAAGAACCAAAGAGATGGAGGACAAATTCTTCTTCTAAGAAACAAAACACACAACATATATCTGATGTCGACACCACAACTCCTATCTTGATAAGTTGATCCCGGAGTGAGTAACCTGTCAATGGTCAAATCTCCACCAAAAATAAGAATTCTTGTAGGAGCTTTGATCTCCTACAAGATACTCAAAGCAGACCTGATATCACTAGACCAATGCAAGGATGCATTGACTTTGGCCACCTGATCATAACAAGACTTCACCGAAAACAGCTCGTCATCAATAGTATCCGAGTAAACTCATATTTCCCCACCTGCAAAGAGAAAACCGAATCCAACAACTAAAAAAAACCTCCAGATGCGGTTAGAGATCTCCAGTCGTGGACTTTCCTAAATGAAAGATCTTCCCAACTTCAATCTTAACCATTCCACGAGCTATTTCCAACCATACTTTCGTAAGGGTTTGCTACCAAGTCATATAAACTCGAGAAAAACTTCCTTCAAAATTTGGTTATCCATTCAACTACTATGCCAGAGAGATATTTATTCCCATTGATATAAGGGAGTAACTTCATCTGATTCTTTTCTTTTGGAAAACTATTTTAACTTATTTTTTTAACAATACTATTTTAATTTGATGATGATTTATTTTTCTTTTTTACAAGAGAGATTGTTTTTTTAATAAATAATTTGTATTTATCGGATTTGAGAAGAGTACACCCTCAAAATCCAAACTTTCACAACTAAGCTCTACATACGCACCTCAAATTAACATAATTTTTTTTATTTCAAAATTTTAGAACAACCATTGTTTATGTTTAATTCTTAAAGTAAAAAAATTAATTAATTATCTGCAATGAAAGGAGATTATACTTTGTAAAAGTAACACATTTTTAAATATTTAAAATTATTTCTATATAATATAAGTTTGTTAAAAAATAAATAATATTTTCGATCCAATAATATTAATAATAATATAATAATAATAATAATAATAATAATAATAATAATAATAATAATAATAATAATAATAATAATAATTTCAAAAAAGTAAATGCAACCAATGCTCACATGTTTAAAGAACATATCATCTCTTATGTATTATAATGATTTCAAATAATACAAAAGGTACTCAATATGTGAATTTTTTTTTTGGAATAACTAGGTATTAAAAAAAAATTCACAAATAATCACGTTTCGGAAAAAATTACGCATAAATAACCATGTTTCAGATGGCTCTCCAAAGGAGGAGCCATCTCACTTGACGCCTCCACTAAGCATTTAGTCCTAGGCGCCATCTCATTTGGCGCCTCCTCTCTCTTTTAGCCAAGTGAGATGGCGCATGCACTTTAAAAGTGAGAGGAGGCGCCATCTCACTTGGCTCCTAGGGCAAAATATTGTTTTTATAAATAATTCGTCCGTTTCTCTGTCATTTCTCACACTTTCTCGCACTGTTTTCTTATTTTTTTACTCTGTTATTTGCGTCATGACATCGCCCATGATTTTTTACCAGAGATGGTTACGTTATCTCTCTTCCACAAAACCTGCGATGAAAATGAAATTCTGGCACATTCACTCCATGGAGCGTCTGAAGCGGGAGTTGATGTGATGGCTAGATGGAGAAATTGGTGGAGGGGGGAAAAAATTCGAAGGATCCGGCGAAGACGAACAACAACCTCACATGCGACAGGAAGACCTAATGTTTGGTTGGAGGAAGTCAAAGCAAACAGCGACGTAATATTGATGATGCAAGGATCAGATGATATTGTTTTTAACAGTTGTAATTTCGTAGACGGAATATCGTTGTTTTTTTTCTTGTACGCACAATGTTATTGTAGCAAATACTATTAACGAAAAACCCTAATATTATACAACATAATTAAGGAAAGATTTTATGTAATACAATTTTTATATGGTCGAGGGCAGTAGCCCGATTCGGACAATTTTTGTGATTGTGTCCGATCCTAACGACATAAACCACACTTTCTTTCCAGCTTGTCAAGGGAGTCCATTTCGGTTGTGGATGCGCTTACTTTTTGGACGACCCTTTTGTTCCTTTGGATTTGGTCATTGTGCCATACTATTTCGCTGTCGTATACAGGCCAATAATCTGGTTTTGCTACCAAAGGGAAGCTGTTGTTGTAAACGTTGAGCAACGTTTCAGATTTGTAAATGTGTGACAGAAGTTGTAGCGCGTCTGATGAGTATAAGCACATGCGACAATGACATGAGAGCAAGGCATACGAAAGGCTTGAAACTTGCCACATTCGCACCAACGAGAAGGTAGTATAACCCTATATTCTTGTCTTGGCAGGCCCTCGTTTGTGGTCGATTGTCTCTTTCACAATGAAGTTTGTGGCTGTGGTCGGTCAAACCGTATAACCATATGGGTGTTGGGCTTTTGCACTTTTTGCCTTAATATACTTCATGCAGCTTTTCACTCTATAGTTGTCCAGATTGCAACACTGCATTCCACATTTCACCTCTTTTGGCAAACAACGAAGCCATCCTAAAATACGTAAATTTTACCAAAGCAGTGACCAGGAGGGTTTCGTATGCCTTTGAATACCCCATTCATCGATTCAATAAATTTGTTGTATGTGCCCCCATCTTTGGCCATTGTCGTATGACCTAGTCCATTTTTGTACCAGAATATTATCGATCACCTACCGGCTTCCAAATTTGACAAACGGATCTCGTTGGGGGTAATATTTGAATGTGGGTTGTGTCAATGCATATCCCGCATTCATAACCGCTTTCCTTAGTGTTTTGTCTTTGATCTCCCTCGTGAAATTTTGGGCGATATGTCTAACGCAACAGACATGCGTAGAAGGAGGGTCATGCCAACCGTTTGCAGGATTATCGTATGCACTTTCAATGGATGCATGTCTATCCGAGATCAAACAGAGATCTGGTTGAGGAGCCACATGTGTTCGCAGATTTTTCAGAAAAAAGCTCCAAGCACCACCAGTCTCCCCCTCGAATAGGGCAAAGGCAATTGGGAAAATGTTGTTGTTGCCATCTTGTGCAACTGCCATCAGTAGCACGCCTTTGTATTTCCCATACAACCAAGTCCCATCAATTTGTATAATTGGTTTTCATGATGAAAACCATGTGATGCAAGGTTGAAATACCCAAAACACTCGACTGAATATTCCATTTCCGTTTAGTTGACTACCATCTGGGGCGTATGCTGACACTGTTTCCAGAATATAAACAGTACCGGAGAATAAGTATGGAGTGCATTCAGTTAGCGAGGAAGTTCTTGGTATGACTCCTCCCAGTTTCCGGTATACCTTTTCAATCGCCTTGGTATTTGCTAACCACACCTTATGGTAAGATGGAGTATAGTTAAAAATCGTAAGTGGATGTGGGGAGATGATAGTTTTCACCTTCAAAGATGGATCATTGCTGACCGAGTGGTAGGGATTTCTTGACAAATGAGATCGTAATTAAGTTTTCGATGATCCTGTGATTGAGTAGAACTGACACAAGTGTGGGTATACATGGAACCTATGACCCAACAATCACCTCTTTATCTGTATGATGTAGTGAGTTTGAACATACAATCGTGGACACACTTGATCTTGTACCTTTCCGGGTTTACACGGTCCACCTTTAAAATTGACCGAGTTGAACATGTGGAATTTTTTGATGGCTCTGATACATTCTCTCTGTTATGAAACTTGTCTTTCTATTTTAAGTTTTCATCCGATTGCATATACAGATTGAAAAATAAATCAGAAGACGGTTCATCTCCGCCCATGTTGAAGTTTGTCATGTGCGGAGGTGGTGTGTAGATCTCGTTTGCCGGGAATACCAGGTTATCCCATCGTCGTTGAAATCATCATTGTGGCCATTTCGTCAAACTCTAACTCGTCATCTTCTTCTTCTTCATCAACTGCATCTACCTCTGCTTGTTCGGTCTCCAAAGGATCAACCACTTTTGTCACTTGAGGATCTCGCAGCATAATGTATAACTCAATAGAGTCGTACCCGGAATACTCATGACTAGAAAACATATTCTGAAGATCCTCGTCATCTTAAACCTCAACCTTATAAATATTATTTGGTTGTTACAAAAAAAAACTGGATTCTGATAAAATATTTGTGTCACCGGGCCTCGTCCAAGTTTGGCCTCCAATCGTTTTTTTGAAGTACAAGAATTGGCTTTCCTATTTAAACAAAATCAGATGTTGTCTGTGTATCTAACAAAAACCCAGAGGTGGACAAATGTATGTCTCACCGTTGAAATGTGCACTGATGACATATTGGGGTTGCAGAGGCCGTTGCGTATGATTGTTTGAAGGTTTGAAGTTTATGAGTTATTTGAAGGTTTGAAGGTTTGAAGTTTATGAGTTATTTGAAGGTTTGAAGGTTTGATTGTTTGAAGGTTTGAAGGTTTTGATTGTTTGAAGGTTTGAAGGTTGGAAGGTTTGAAGGTTTGATTGTTTGAGGGTTTGAAGGTTGAAGGTTTGAGTGATTAAGTGAATCAGTGTTTTGATAAATGTAAGACTAAATAGGTCATACAGAATTTGAATTAACTAAGGTTGTAACCTCTAAGGCTCTCCCATCACGTCCAATAGTGTTACCTAGGCTGTCACCTAGCCTGCGCCTACTCTGCAACCCATGCCACCTCTTATTCGCCAATGGGAGATGGCGACACCTTTCATTTTTGTACTCTTTCGCCAAATCCAATGGCACCTCCCTTCACGTCAAATAGTGTTACATGCATGCAGAGATGCCTTCTCCAAGGTTGTCACCTAGCATGCGCCTACTCTGCACCTACACTATAACCTCTAGGCTCCTCTCATCATCTCCAATAGTGTTACATGCATTCAGGGATGCCTTCTCCAAGGCTGTCACCTAGCTCGCACCTACTTTGCACCTACACTGTAACCTCGAAGGCTCCTCCCATCACCTCCAGTAGTGTTACATGCATTCATGGATGCCTTCTCCAAGGCTGTCACCTAGCCTGCGCCTACTCTACCCACCCATGCCACCTCTTATTCGCTAATGGGGATGACGACACCTTTCATTTTTTGTACTCTTTCGCCAAGTCTAATGGCGCCTCCCTTCACGTCCAATAGTGTTACATGCATGCAGAGATGCCTTCTCCAAGGCTGGTCACCTAGCCTGCGCCTACTCTGCACCTACACTGTAACCTCTAAGGCTCCTCCATCACCTCTAATAATGTTACATGCATTCAGGGATGCCTTCTCCAAGGCTGTCACCTAGCCTGCGCCTACTCTACAACATATGCCACCTCTTATTCGCCAATGGGATGGCGACACCTTTCATTTTTGTACTCTTTCGCCAAGTCCAATGGCGCCTCCCTTCATGTCTAATCGTATTACATGCATGAAGAGATGCCTTCTCCAAGGCTGCCACCTTGTATGTGCCTACACTGCAAGAGTGACACTTATCATGCATGCATGCACCCTACCACCTCACTTACTCTATGAAAATTTTTTCCCTATAAATACAGAGCATTACATACTTCTTTCGCACCCACCAATCATCTCACTCTCTGCTATAAACTCTTTCATAATCTCTTACAATTTCTAAGTCTTTCATAATCTAAGGCATTTTCAACAATGGCTCTTCTCACAATGGGCGATTCTCACAGAAGGCACAAGAGACAATATTTCAGCATTTATAAGTTTTCTTTTATAGTTATACATTTTTCATACTTCTGGTAAAGCTTTGTTCATCTTACTTAATCTTACACCTTTTATATTATTAACTCAGGATACCAAAAGATTCAGAATCTGGTCTCACAACTACCTTGCTCCCGACCCATTTATCATACCATATCTAGAATACGCGGGGTTTCAGACATGTTATAAAGATCTCCAACTGCACAATTGATTCAAAGTTCATACTTGCAATGTTGGAAAGGTGGAGACCAGAGACCCATACATTTCACCTACCAATAGGTGAATGTACCATCACGCTAGAGGACGTGTACATGTTACTGGGTCTCCCTGTCGATGGTAAGGTCGTTAACGGGTCGGTTCAATAACCCAATTCTCTGTGTGAAGAACTGTTGGGCAGGGATATGGTTGAAGGTGGTGGTGCGAGGAGGTCAGGGTATACTACTAATTGAGCTTAAAAATCATTATGCGACTTTGGAATTAAACAAAAATTCCTCCGAGCAAGACAAGGTAATAAAAGCTAGAACTTATCTAATGATACTATTTTGAAACCTTTTTATTTCTCGAAAGTGCGGGAAATAGTGTAATTTTATGTATTTAAATTTACTTAGAGAATTCGAAAAAACTAGAAAGTATAGTTGGGGTTCTGCTGTTTTAGCCCACCTATACAGTTCCTTGTGTAAAAATGCAATCAAGGAAAAATGTACATTTTATGGCTGCGCTTTTTTACTTCAAGCTGGGGTTGGTGGAGGATGGAGTCCATAAACCCCCGTCAACAACAACACATTCGTTTTCTCGTACGCAACAAAGTAAGTCATCAAGTTATATCATTTATTACTATTCATATCTTCACCAAATATATGATAAAAATAAAATATTTTTCATTTCCTTTAGGTATTGCGTGAGGGGTATGGATTACGGCAAGAATCCAAGATTCAATGTCACATTATACCGCAAATCTATTGGATCACCTAGGCTCAGATAATGTACGTCGTACCTTTCAACTTTTCTACTTTTAAATTATTTATTTATTACGTTTTCATTAACCTGATTTAATTTTATGCGCAGTTTGTCTGGAGACCATATTTGGGTTTGGGCCCTATGAACCAAACCCCGAGGATGCAGCAATTTGGAGCGCCAAGGCTGTAATCATACGGTTCAATGTTGTGGAGATGCACCACAGTGACCGTGTGAAAATGAAGTTCGGAATGCATCAAGAGATACCCAGTGATCCGACTTGTTTGTCCCCGTGGCATCTCAAAAGGGTCGGCGCCCAATGGGGTCTTACCAACTGGAAAGGCTTTGCTCCAGAATGGTGTAAGATGTGGTAGAGGCGTCACCGACATGTCTTGCAATTTCTGGTTTTCCTCAATCATGGTAATATGCGACACACGGATCAGTATTTATCTTGGTACAGGTCGGTTAGTAACCCTGAAATGCACGTGTCTCATCTAAGGTATTTGGTTGACCCACAAACACAATGGGCACAATCCTCATTTCCCCAACAACAAACCCAACACACATCAACCTCCCACCAATCCCCCAGACAAAACAGAACCACAAACACTCAACCACAGTCGCCACCATAATACAATTATCCCCATATGCCTCACACCCAACCGCAATTCCAATCACAATACCAACACACCCGCATACCCCCACACATAATTTCAGTCTTCTGTATATCCCAATATGGGCCCCCTCAACATCCAACCTTAGCCCTGATCTGGGAATGTCGGAAGATTATGAACCAACCGACCTAACTTACCATCAACCACAGTATCACCAAACCACCCAACATCCTCAATACCAAACACCCCATGATCCATTTCCTTTCTACAACCCGTACTCAGATAATCAATGCTACAGACCAACCATGGAACCCCACTCACCGCCAACACGACCAAACTTTGAGGGTATGGATAACTGACTGTACCAAAGCGGATCTTCTAGATATGGAGATCTGACTGATTTCATAGATCCAGAACGCATTGACTTCGTTGGGCCATCGATCCTGCCACAGCAGGAAACGCGACAACACCCAGCACAGGAAAGGCGAGGACGGGGATGCGGAACCGGGGGTCATTACCGGGTTCCGGGGGACCACTGATTAATCTTTTTTCTATTTAATCTGTTTTTTTATGTAATACTTATGGGTGTAATCATTTTTTGTAAATAAAAAGTCAATTTTGTTGATCCTATATCGAATACGTAACGCACCGGATTGAAGAAAAAAAAACGCGAAAATTGCCCTAACAAATGCACTAAGGCGCCATCTCACTTGGCTTAGGGCAAGCCCTAAGCACCTAGGCGCCAAGTGAGATGACGTCTCCCCTTAAAAAGTAGGTGTAGGCGCCAAGTGAGATGGCTCCTCCTTTGGAGAGTCATCTGAAACATGGTTATTTGTGTAATTTTTTCCGAAACATAGTTATTTGCGAAATTTTTTTTAATACCTAGTTATTCCAAAAAAAAATTCTCAATATATAGACTTTGGAACTAATCAATGTATCCAAATCTTTAAAAAAAATCTTTCTCCTATGTAAGAAAAAGTACCAAAATTGGATACTCAAGATATCAACAATGATTTAATTCATTTTAGAGTAGCATGATCGTAGTAACTATTAGGCAAATGACAAATTATTATTTTTTGTGTGACAAAAAATTGCATATTTTTATCGTTTGTTTATCCATTACGGCATCTATTGATTGCCTCGCATCCTCTATTATATGGGTTGGCCGGAATTCGATGTTTACAGCTGCCAGGATTTCTTCTGCTGCATGTAATAGTGTCTCTCCTCATTGCATCATAATCAATATGTTTGGCACGACCATCAACACCTTGTGTAAAAAAAGAGCAAACCAAAAGGACACTGAAGAACACAACCAACATTGTCTTTGACATTATAATTACGATTACGATGTAACTAATAAGAAGCTATATAATTACAACGCAGCTATTTTTTTCTTTTAAAAAACCTATATAGTTACGTTGTAACTAATAAGAAGTTGATAAAATAAGTTATTGACAAACATAATTTTTTTAGTATAATTTTTTAGAGGGTTGCATGCGTTTAAATAATATTTTTTCACTTTATAATTAGGCATTAAAGAAATTATAGCTACGACAAATTAAATATAGAGTAGAAATGTTTAAAGACAAGAAACTTTCATTGATTTTACCGTAAAAGAGACTACTGGCCATCAGAAAGTGTAGATAGAGTCAAAGAAATTTAAGGATGCTCACAAGTTTTTCTTGGCCATGTATATGAAAATTATCCATAATAGGTTAGGACTTTTTTTGGTGAAAAATAAATATTTCTTAAAGTTTATTGTGATTTGTATTATTGTCGAAGAAATATATGTATAAGAAAAGTGGCATTTTTCTTTTGTTGGGAAAACGGATTTAAAAGATTTTCCTAAAGATAAATGATAAGTTTTTTCTGGGTCAAGTTTAAATGATAACTTTAAGTGAAATTTAGGCTACACTTTGTAAAATTAAACATAATTTATCTTTAATGACTTATATTAATAAAATTTTATCATATGAAGATAATTTTTAAAATTACATATTAACTTAAAACTTTAAGATATTGAGTCTATATTTTTTTCCACTTAAAATAAGTTCAATATCCTTATTTTTCATCCAACTTGAGAATTATTATTCACACTTGATATACCAACATCTTACTACTAAAAAATCAAAGTATATATTATTTTTTTGATTTCATTTAAATTCTTTAAGGTTTTAGATTAACGGGCACTCATTAAAATGGTTATTTTCTGTTGATAACTCTTTCAAGATAGGATCCCCACAAAAGAGATTTTGTTATCAGCTACGTGTTTTGCCTTGGTTTTGGGATGTTAGTGTAAGTGTTTGAGAATAGGGGTTTGTAATTGTTGTTAGAAATTGGTCTCCTTTATGTTAGATAGTATAATTCTTGTTCTGTCAAGTGCATATGTGAATGTCGAATAACAAGTGTTGATAGGTTGTCAGTTGTATTCGACAGAGTTGAATACAGCCGCTATTGTAGTATATCAAAATGTAGTTTTTGGCTAAAGCTATATATAGTCGAATTGGGTCTGGGTGTTGTATGCATATCTAAAGGGCTTGTTAGTTTATAATTTCAACAATGTTTAATACAATCACAATTGAGTTAGAATTGTAACAAACTCTCAAATTCTCTCTCTCTCTCTCTCTCTCTCTCTCTCTCTCTCTCTCTCTCTCTCTCTCTCTCTCTCTCTCTCTCTCTCTCTCTCTCTCTCTCTCTCTCTCTCTCTCTCTTCTCTTCTTCTTCTTCTTCTTCTTCTTCTTCATCTTCCTCTTTCATAAATAATCTTTCTTGAAAATATTTTATCCCAACAAATTGGTATAACAAAGCTCGGTTGTGATTCAGAAAGAATCTAATGGCAAACGGAACAACAACGTCAATGCAATTTCCAGCGAATCTACCAGTTTTCAAAGGAAAAAACTATCAACGGCGGGTTGCACATATGAAGGTTATTTTCAAATTTCAAGATGTTGTTGAAATCTTGAATGATGGATTACCAGAACTGAGGGAAAATGCGATAGAGGCTTATAAAACTGTGCACAAAGATCAGAGGAAGAAAGATGGTAAAACACTTTTATTGATTCACTAGTGTGTGGATTCTGATGTATTTGAGAAGATAATTGAAGAAGAAACGACAAAAGGAACGTGTGAAAAGTTAAAGAACATGAATGGTGGAGATGAGAAATTGAAGAAGGTGAAGTTGGAAACACTAAGGAAGCAATAAGAGATGATTCAAATGAAAGAAGATGAATCAATTTCTGCATATTTCTCAAGAATGGTGACACTAACAAACCAGATAAAGGCGTGTGGTGAATCGGTAACAGATCTGCAAAAGATTGAGAAAGTGTTAAGATCTTTGACTGTAGATTTTGACTATATTGTTATGACAATTGAAGAGGACAAGACTCTATCTGAGGTGAAGTTAGAGGAACTTCAAACTTCATTAGAGGCTTATGAGATGAGGTTGAAGCAGTGAAACTAGAAAGAGAGTAGGTGGTTGAACATGCATTACAATCAAGATTCAACAAGAAAGTTGGAAAAGAGAAGTCGAAGCAGCGAAAGAATCTTGCCAGTGATGAGAAGTCAAGAAAGAATACTGATTCGATAAAGAAAGGTGTGGAAAGCAAGTATTCTGGGAAGAAAGTTGACACAAAAGAGCTGCAGTGTTACAATTGTCAAGGATTTGTCACTATGCTCCAGGTTGTCGAAGAAACAAAGCAGAAAGGGAAAAAGATAGTGATGAAGTTCAATATGCACGAGCGGGAGATAATGATTATGATGATGTGTTATTAATGGTTAACACTCATTCGAGCACTGAGAACAACAACATGTGGTATCTGGATTCCGGATGCAGCAACCACATGACTGGCAATAAAAACTGGTTTACCAAGTTAGACGAGTCAGTCGAAAAGGTGATAAAGTTTGCAGATTGCAGGCACATCAAATTAGGTGGTAAAAGAGATATTTCGATTGTCAGGAAGGATGGTCAAAAGGCCATTATCACTGAAGTGTTGTATGTACCTTTTATGACAAGTAACTTGATAAGTATAGGTCAATTACTTGCAAAAGGTTTCAATATGAAGATGGACAAGAATCAGATGAAGGTATATAGGGCTTATGTGAGGCTAATAATGAAATCTCCATTGGCGGAAAATAAAACATTCAAAGTTTAATTCAACACATCGAATCACAAATGTCTTGCTTCAACTACAAAAGAAGAAAAGAATTGCCTATGGCACCACAGGTATGGAAATCTAAACTTCCTAAATTTATGCATGCTCAATCAGAAAAGGATGGTGTTTGGGTTTCCTTATGTTAAGGAACCAAAGCAAGTGTGTGAGGAATGTTTCAAAGCATAGTAGACGAGGAACGCATTCAAACATGACTTACCCATGAAATCAAAGCAAAAACTAGAGTTTGTTCGTTCCAATGTGTGTGGACCTTTTGAAGTAAAGTCAAATGGAGGTAACATGTATTTCCTTACTTTCATTGATGAATTATTCACTAGAAATATGTGGATTTACCTTATTGAAAGAAAGAGTGAGGTATTCGTACAGTTAGAGAAGTTCAAGTTTCATGCTGAGAAACAAAGTGGATGCAAGTTGAAGAAGTTGAGAACTGATGGAGGTGGTGAATATACTTCTAATGAATTTGCTAGATTTTGGAATGAGGGAGGTAGAGAATGAGGTTATTGCACCCTATAAACTTCAGTATAATGGCATAGTTGAGAGAAAGAATAAATATACTAAACAGGACAAGAAATATGTTGAAAGCTAAATACACACCTGAGAGATTTTGGGTTGAAGCAGCTTCAACAGCAGTATACATTCTAAATAGGTGTCCAACAAAGAAGATGTTTGGAAGAACACCTTATAAGGCTTGGACAGTGTCAAAGCCAAATGTGAGTCATCTTAGAGTTTTTGGATCAATGTGCTTATAGGTACTTGAACAATTGAGAAAGATGATGTATGATTACAGTGAGATAATGGTGCTTATAGGTTATCATTCGATCGGTGCATACAAGTTGTATTCATCAAACAAAGATAAACTAGTGATCAGTCGAGATGTTCTTATGGATGAAAGAAAAGGGTGGGACTAGAGTCAAGGTTTAGTTTGACAGGAATTAGACACAGTCACAACTGTGTTCTAAGAAGATCAACAAAATAAGGCTTCAATGACTCAAAATGAACAAGGTGATGCTCCAACAAGTCAAAATGAAGAATCACCTGCGCAGAATGAAAGAAGGTCGATAAGAACAAGAATCAAGTCGACACGGCTAGCTGGATATGAAATATTTCCAGATCACTCAAGTGATGCAGATGATGATTTAATCGAAGAAGTCACGATAATGGATGAAGCTGAACGAATTGACTTGAGTGAAGCCATGAGTAATTTGAATTGTTGTGAAGCCATGAAAGAAGAAATCAGAGCTATTGAGAAGAACAAGACCTGGGAACTTGTCAAAAGAACTCATAAGAAGCCAATCAATGTAAAGTGGATCTACAAGGTTAAAACAAAGGCCAAATGATGAGATCACGAAGTATAAAGCAAGATTGGTGGCGAGAGGTTTTCTACAAAAACCTGATATCGACTTTGACGAATTATTTACGCCTGTTGCAAGGCTATAAACAATCAAAAAAATTGTTTTGACAGCAGCATATAGAGGATGGAAAATACATCAGTTGAATTCAAAGTCAGCATTTTCGAATGGTCCATTGGAAGAAGAGGTCTATGTTACTTAACCACTAGGATTCCACATCAAAGGGTAGGAGTCGAAGGTTTATAGATTAAGGAAGGATCTCTATGCTTTGAAACAAGCCCCTAGAGTTTGGAATAAGAGAATATATATCTTTCTGATCAAAGCAAGTTTCATAAAATGTGTCTCTGTGATACAATGGGAGAACTGACTTGGGTGTTTTGCGTTTTATCGCAAATGTTGCGGTTATCAAGAGTCGCCACTGACTTTTCTTTTAACCTAAAGGAAAGGCTGAAAAGAACAGGAAAGACCTTTGAGATTATTTCTTGAGTTCGGGGGGTAGATTATGAAAAGGGAAGGTGTTAGCATCCTTTTCATCCATAGTTATCTATGGGCTCTTAGTTTCTTGAAAGATCACTTGATTTTGTTTGAAAATGTGATTTGTGTGGTTTTTGAATGTATTTTGAAAAGGCGCCTTCGTTTAGGCAAACTTTGTAATAGTTCTCGTTCGTAAGAACGTATACAAAGTGTTGATCTTTTGAAAATGTTTCATGTTTGGAAAATGTTTTGAAAGTGTTTTTGAAAGTGTTGGTGTTTGTTTTTGAAAATAAGCAAGAGTGTTTGATTTGAAATTGAGAAAGAAACTAGGAACAATCTACCTACTCAAAAGTCTTAGTTCATTTCTTCCTTTCCTTTGATATTGTTATCTTACCATTGATTTGGTAAGAATCCCTATCTTTGGATGTAAAGGAACGGGCGTGAGTCATCGTATAGCCATGATAGCAATGTTGTGAAATATCTTAGCAATTCTCTTTGAGGGACTAAGATCATTTTGAAAGGCAACATTTGATAGCGTCATCGAGGGACTATGATCTTGTATTTTGGATTGTTTTTGCTAAGATACCCCATATGCATAACATGGCCATTTTTATAAGGCAACAAAATGGAATTACCCTAAGGGTGTAAGTATGCAAGTGTGTTGATTTACATGCATTGTTTTGTCTTGAATTAGAGTTTGCTAACTTATTGATTTTATCTTTCCATACAAACCCTAATTTACTAGCATTTATATAAAGAGATAAATTGCGGAAAGTAAAAATACTAAGCTATTACATCACTAGGGAAGGGGGTATACAAATTTACAAATTTGGATTTTGCGAGGAAATTAAACTTAATTAACTATTACAACCATATTGAATAAATATACAATAATTGAATAAATAATAATGTACAAATGCAAATGGAAAAGAAACATGATTTTTGTTTGGATTTTTATGGAAGGGGTTTTAATCTAAAACTAATTAAGAAAATAATCAATTAATAATTAACAACATTAATCTTGAACTAATTAAGAAAAGAAATTAAGTTAAAAATGTTTTTAGGGTTTTTTATGAAATGGTTTTAAATTAAGGAAAATAATATAGAAATTAATTAATTAAAATAAATCTAAGTTCTAAATTAATTTTAATTTACAAGATAATATTATAATAATTAAACCTAATTATCTAGAAATTAATAAATAAAAAGAAATTAATTTGTTAAAGGAAAATGTTTTTGGTCTTTTTGTTTCTTTTTATAAATGAAATAAATAAGGTTTGAAAATAATAATAATATTTTTGGATTTTTATTAATAAAAATAATAATGATAATAATAATAATAAAAATAATAAAATAAAAATATAATGAAAACAAAAAGAAAATGAAATAATAAAGAAAAATGGGCCAGGGGTGTATGAGCAAACACGGGGTTAGAATCTGGAGAAAAAAAAAGCAAAAGCCCAATGGTTTGGGGCCCAGGCGCATGTTTCAAACAAAAAAGAAGAAAAATGTGAAAAATGCACAAAAGGGTACCACTGGGGCTCGAACCCAGGTCCCATAGGTAACAGGCGCGTGCTTTAACCACTGGGGTGATGATACATCCGTTAACTTAAACAAAATAATAAATATGTAACATAAGTTTTGCCCTGAATGAACTTCATCTGCAACCTCCAGCCAAAGGACCTGTTACTTAATCATTTCTCATCCATTCACAAAACTTCCAACATCAAACTTGTTAGAAATTTCCTCACGATTCTGAATATGTAAATAACTTAAGCTAATTCTTAAAGATGAGCATGAATTTCTAACAATAACAAATTCTGACCTAAATATTTTCAGAGGTTCAAACTCAAAATTTTCCCTAATCAAGCAACATAAATGAAATCTATGGACATGTATAGTTTCAGGGCTATGATGTCTATATTTTATCTTCACAAATGCAAGCCTAACAATGCCTAAATATGGAGATGGAAGTTCAAGAAAAATACCTCAAAATTGGAAATCGTGAAATGAGTTTGAGCTTGTATTAAGTGATGGTGATGATCAAGTTAGCTTCCTTGAACCCCTAGGAAGCTAATACAATAGCCGGCTAAAACTGAGAGTAGATGGAATGGTCTGGACAAGTCCAACTACAATGCTCTATTTTTGAGCTAGGACAATGGTGAAAATGGTGTTACAGTTTAGGAACAGGGATTGGGATGAGTTGTATTTGAAGTATGGAAGCTTTTGAGATGATTTGAAGAGGAAACACACGAGTGGTTTGAGAGATGGGAGTTTTTGGTCAAGTTTTGCACAACAATGGAGTTTTTGAGCAATTTGAGTTTTCAGAGAGTTTGGGAGTGTTTTCAATCGTGTGTTAGCTTGCAAATAACTTGTATAGTTATATGAAAAAGGTTAGAGAACTTGAGGTTGACAGAACTGTGAGATATAGAGTTATGGCTATGTTACTTTATTTTGAAGAAAAGTGGAAAACATGGTTTTAAGGAATAGTACAAGCATGGCCTGAGTTTTTGGGGGGCTCTAGACATGTTACTTTTTCCTTTGACATTGCTTGTGTTCAGATGAAATAAGTTAGGAGCTCTATACATTGACTTTGTGATTAAAGTCACTTTTCCAAAATGGAAGTGTGAACTTTGTTCCATTAATGGAATAATCACTTGGATAATGACTCAAACACTTGGATCAAAGCTCAAATAGTTGTGTAATATTCTGATTATTGATAGATTTAGAGGTTAGAATCCTGTAAAGTAAGATTCATGCAGCATGGGTGTGGATTGGATCAAATGTTCATCATGAAAATGACTTGAAAAACAAGTTTGAAACCCTAACTTCTTGCCTTCGATTCTCTTAGCTCAAGCATGATCTCAATGCGTTCTGAGACATTTTGGAAATCTTGTAACATCCTATAAAAACCCTATGTTGGACATTTTTGAAAATTCCTCTTGGAACTATGTGAAAAATTGTCATGAAGTTAGGTCAAAATCCTGCCTAAACTAGGGCAAAATCTCACTAAGTTTCCAAGTTTCATGAACATGTATTCACAAAATCATAACTTGAGATCCATGCATTTATAGGAGAAGTTGTGTTCTACAATGATTTATATCTCATTGAGAACTACAACTTTCATGTTGGAAGTTTCCTTTGAATCATCTTGCATCATGGTGAAAAATTGGCTCAAAGTTGTGAAAAAATATGAAGTTTTCAACACTTAGAAAATTTTCTATGTTTAGAAAGTTTGACTTTTCAAAATGAAATCTTGATTTTTTTTTATTTATTGATGAACAAGTTTCATATTTTGACATTTTTTGATGAATTATGATCTTTGACACTTGATTTTGACCAAAAAGTCAAAGTTAGACTTTTAAGTGTATAGTTGACTTTTGATCAGTTGACTGGAAATTCATCTGTAAATCAATTGATATTGAGTAATGTTTTGAGTCATTCCATTAGGTAAAAATGATTTATTTTAACCCTTGAGATCATGCCTTGAATTAATCAATCATTTTCTAGGTCAAAAATCAGAAATTGCATCTTCTCAATCAAAACCCTAATTTTGACCATTTTGCCCTTTTGATGATCTGATCAAATTTCTTGAGGAATTTTGATCCAAACTTGATCAAATTACATATATGAGTTCATAAGGTTGATATGGACCAAAATTATGAAGTTTGACTGTAAATTGACCACAGTTGACTTTTTCCCAATACAGTTGATTTTTAAGTCAACTGATGAATTCACTGGGCAAAAATGTGATCCCAGAAGAAACTTGACAAGACAAATCTTGAGGGTACAAAATGATCCAGGAAAGTCATAAGAGGCATTAAAAGTCCATTATTCCTTGTGCAATCTCAAACCCTAATTTTCAGTCATCAGTGCTTAAGGAGGTGTCTTGAACTGATCAACCCTAGTGCAGTCTTGAACCAAATGAGATCTTGTGAGATATTACTTGATAAATTAGAGAGAAAATTTTGGGGTACAACAGTTGCCCCTGTTCAATCTTCTTAAAACTGAAGAGTTAGATTGGCGGATTTGTCATTCGTGACTTGAAGGTGGAAGATGATTGAACACTAGAGTGCCTAGAAATTGGCATTCGAAGATGGATTGTGAATGGGCTTATAGATGCCATTTGTAGGAATGTTGGTAAACATTGGAAGAAGTATCAGCACAAACCTTTGGTCGGTTTATACTAAAACTTAATGGTTTACCTAAGGGAAAACAGATAGTAAAATGCAGATGTATGCATGATGTTCACAAGATGAATGAGATCATGCTAAATGACTTTTGTGTGTATATGTCATGATGTATGAATGTGAGATGCATTTTTGTCCGAGAAAATAAATCCCCGACTGCTGCTGAAGAGATTCTGGGGAGTTGAATCCCTGATTGCTGTTGGGGATGAAGAATATACATATCTTCACACTTTGTTTAAAGGATGTTTCCGCTGGAGAATATATCTTGAATGCTAGTTATTATCTGGTAGGGTCCAGGCTTCACAATTTGCTGAGGATGAGGAAGTCAAACTGCTATCTGGTCGGGTTCCAGGCTTCACGGTAACTTATTGGGGAAGAATAAATTATCTGTTGTCTGGTCAGATTCCAGGCTTCAGGGAAGATTTCTTGAAGTTGAATTGATATTTGGTCAGATCCAGGCTTCACAATAACTTGCTGGGGATAAGGAAGTTAACTGTTATTTGGTTGGACCCCAGACTTTGTAGTAACTTACTAGAATGAATAAAGTTGAATTGGTAACTACTATCTGGTCGTGTCCAGGATTCATAGGTTTTGAAGAGTTATACTATTATCTAGTCGAGTTCAGGCTTCATAGTGTCTTGCTGGAATTGTAGCTAGTTATTATCTGGTCGGATTCCAGGCTCCATAATAAGCTTTCTTGAATAGACAAAGTTGAACTGATATCTGGTCGGGTCCAGGCTTTATAGTAACCTGTTTGGAAATTTAGTTGTTATCTGGTCGGGTTCCAGGTTTCACAATGAATTTCTTACGGGAATTGCTATCTGGTCAGATCCAGGCTTCACAATAACTTGTTGTGGTAAAGGCAAACTCTACTGGGGAAAAGAAGTTAAACCTTGGTCTAGTTGAGTCCAGGTTCTTCTATATCTTTGAAGAGTTAAGCTATTATTTAGTCGAGTCCAGGTTTCATAATTGGCTTGAAAGTTGTACCATTATCTAGTCGGGGCCAGGCTTCATAGTATCTGAAAGGGTTTCACTATCATCTGGTCGGGTCCAGGATCTATAATGATTTGAGAAGTTTACTATTATCTGGTCAGATTCCAGGCTTCATAGTAACTTGAAAATTGTACTAATATCTGGTCGGGTCCAGGATTTATAGTATCTTTTTGGAGATAGTAAAGGTTTTGTTGACGACTTTACTATGGATTAGGGGTTGTGGCCCTAAGATTTGCAATAGTCTGAAAGGAAAACTTAAGCTGGGGAATGTAGACTCAGTCAGGGAGGACATACTCAGCTTGGGGAGGATACTCTCAGTTGAGGATAACAGGCTCATCTGGGGAATATAGACTAAGCTACGGAATTTTGTACTCGGCTGGGGAGAAAGCTGCCAAGAGATTGAGATTCTGGTTGGAGATTATCCTATTCAAAGAGACTTTGTGAATAACTTTATTGAGGAATGGTTTATTATAGCTGTCTTGTGGAGATAATGTTAATGAAATAACTCTGTGGGGATATTCCATATACATTAAAGAGATGCTTGTTACTGCTTAGCAGGACACATGTACCAAACAGTTTTAATTATGTTCATATGCATATGTTCGTTCAATTTTAATCATTGGACAAGTTTACATTAAAACAAAATAGAAAGTTTGTACTTCAAAGTATATTTGTGTTGATATTTTTCCCCTGAATAGGCGTTTTTGTAAAAAGAGACGGAGATCCTAGTAAGAGGAAATCGTTGAAAGGAAAAAAAATTGAAAACAAAAGCAAATATCCATGTGAAATAATCTCATTTCCTTCCAACTCTACTATTTCCCGAATGTCTTCGAATGCCCCTTGCCGTTTACAGACGTTGATTGGATTGATCTTGGACCGTTTGAACTCGGACCTTGGTGATAAAGTTGACAGTGGTGATTCCACGGGACAAATTCATACCCTTTCAATCCTTAATTTTTTCCTGGACCCCTTTCTGGTTTTCAGCCTACCAAGATACCCATTTTTCCCAAGTCTCCCTTTCGGGCTTTCAACTTTCCGGGTGTATAATCTTTTGCATATATCCCTAATTTTTGCGCAAACCTTTTGGTTTGCCGGGATGACCTTATTTTTCCTAGGTGTGTCAACCTAGCGGGTCTCTTATGCGTAGTATTTTTTAACTATGTCCACATTTATAGGATGTGGGAAGTCATCACCATCCATGGTAGTCAGCATCATGGCACCGCCAGAGAAAACTCTCTTGACAACAAATGGTCCTTTGTAGGTGGGAGTCTATTTTCCTCTGGGGTCTCCTTGTGGTAGAATGATGCGTTTTATCACCAAGTCTCCAGCTTGATATACTCGAGGCTTGATCTTTTTTTTGAAAGCCTTGATCATACGTTTTTGGTATGTCTGACCATGACAGATAACAGCCAATCGTTTTTCATCAATCAAGTTCAGTTGATCCAATCTCATTTGAATCCACTCGTCTTCGCCTAAGCTTGCTTCATTCATAATCCTCAGTGAGGGAATCTAAACTTCTACTGGAAAAATAGCTTCCATGCCATAGACCAAAGAAAAGGGAGTTTCTCCAGTTGATGTTCTAGCTGAAGTGCGGTAGCCATGTAGAGAAAACGGTAACATCTCATGCCAATCCTTATAGGTTACTACCATCTTCTGCACAATCTTCTTAATATTTTTGTTGGACGCTTCGAAGCTATTCATTTTAGGTCTATATGGAGAAGAATTGTGATGCTTGATCTTGAACTTAGTACACAACTCAGTAATCATAGCATTGTTGAGGTTAGTCCCATTGTCGATGATGATCCTTTCGGGGATGCCATAGAGGAAGATGAGGTTGTGTCTGATGAATCTGGATACCATATTTTTGGTGACTGAGGCAAACGAGGCGGCTTCGACCCATTTGGTGAAGTAGTCAATAGCGACCAGAATGAAGAGATGTCCTTTGGAAGCGGTGGGCTTGATTTCTCCAATCATGTCAATTCCACACATTGAAAATGGCCACAGAGCGGTCATGAAGTTCAGAAGAATAGGAGGCACGTGGACCTTGTCAGCATAGATTTGGCATTTGTGACAAGTTCTAGAATGTTGATGGCAATCAGTCTCCATTGTTGACCAATAGTAGCCAGCTCTCAACATCTTCTTAGCCATCGTATGTCCCCTTAAGTGAGTACCAAAGATGCCATCGTGCATGTCTTCCATGATTTCCTCAGCCTCCTTCTTGTCCACACATTGGAGTGTAGTAGAGTCATGGTTACGCTTGTACAATACTCCATTACTTAAGAAGAATTTGGCTGAAAATCTTCGTAAGAACTTTTTGTCATTGATGGATGCTCCCTCTAAATACTCTTGTGCTTCAAGATATCTTATCACCTCATGGTACCATGGATTTTCTGCGTTAGTGTCAAGCTCACAGTAATGTGCAGGTTTTTCGAATCTCTCAATCGTAATCAATAGAGCTTCATTGTCCCATCTGACTTTGAACATTGAAGACATGGTTGCCAAGGCATCATCCAATTGATTTTCTTCCCTAGGGAAGTGCTCAAAAGTGATCTCTTCGAAGTAGGGAATCAGGGATAGCACAAGTTCCTTGTAAGGGATGATATTAGGGTGTTTTGTGTCCCAATCTCCTTTTACTTGGCTGATCACTAGAGCGGAATCCACAAACACATTCAAATGCTTGATCCTCAAGTCAATGGCAGCCTTCAGACCCAAGATGCACGCTTCGTACTCAGCCATATTGTTCGGGCAATCGAAGCATAATCTGGAAGTGAAATGAGTGTGGAAACCTTCAGGAGAGATGATCACATCCCAATTATTTTACCCAAGGTGTTGGAAGCCCCATCAAAGACCATAGTCCATCGGGATCCTTGTTCAGGTCTTTCATACGGTCCAGGTTTTGTATAGTTGGTCACCAGCATGATGTTCTCATCAGGGAAGTCGAAGTTCATGCACTGATAATCATCAACGGATTGATGGGCCAAATGATCTGCTAGTACGCTTCCTTTGATGGCCTTTTGTGTAGTGTATTGAATATGGTACTCAATCAAGATCATTTCCCATCTGGCTATCCATCCAGAAAAGGCAGGTTTCTCGAAGATGTACTTGATTGGGTCCATCTTAGAAATCAACAGAGTTGTATGAGTCAACATATACTGTCTTAGCTGACGAGCAGCCCGTGCCAGAGCACAACAAGTTTTCTCGAGCAGTGAATATCTAGTTTCACAGTCGGTAAACTTTTTGCTCAGGTAGTAAATAGCATGCTCTTTTCGTCCAGACTCGTCATGTTGGCCCAAAACACACCCCATAGAGTTCTCTAGTACTGTCAAGTACATGATCAAGGGTCTTCCTTCAAGTGGAGGCATGAGAATATGAGGCTCTTATAGATATTCTTTGATTTTGTCGAAGGTATCTTGGCATTCATCATTCCATCTGACTACCTGATCTTTATTCAAGAGTTTGAAGATTGGATCACAAGTAGCAGTTAGATGAGATAAGAAACGGGCAATGTAATTGAGATGACCCAAGAATCCTCTAACTTCCTTTTCAGAATGAGGGACTGGCATTTCTTGGATGGCCTTTACCTTGGCAGGATCAACTTCAATGCCTTTATTGCTGACAACAAAACCTAGAAGCTTTCCAGATCGTACTCCAAACATGCACTTATTAGGGTTTAACCTCAGCTTGTACTTTTTCAGCCTCTCGAATAGTTTGTACAGGTGGTCGAGATGTTCCTCTTCAGTTTGAGATATGGAAATCATATCATCCACATATACCTCTATTTCATGATGTATCATGTCATGAAACAAAGCTACCATAGCCCTTTGATACGTTGCCCCTGCATTCTTTAATCCGAACGACATGACCTTGTAGCAAAAGGTGTCTCATTGCGTGATGAAAGTTGTCTTCTCCATGTCTTTGAGAGCCATCCTTATTTGATTATAAACTGAGAAGCCATCCATAAATGAGAAGACTTTATGCTGAGTAGTATTATCGACCAAGACGTCAATGTGTGGTGAGGGAAGTCATCCTTTGGGCTTGCCCTATTTAGATCCCTATAGTCTACGCACATGCGAACTTTTCTGTCTTTCTTTGGTACTGGCACCACATTTGCAACCCATTGGGGATAAGATGTCACAGCTAAAAATCCTGCGTAAAATTGTTTCATCACCTCAGCTTTAATTTTTTCAGACATATCAAGCCTCATGCGACAAACCTTTTGCTTGATTGGAGGACAGTCTTCTTTTGTCGGTAGACGATGAACTACGATGTTTGTATCCAACCCTGTCATATCTTCATAAGACCAATAAAATACTTCCACATACTCATGCAACATCTAAACTAATCTGCTCTTGACATTGCTTTCCAGGTTAACACCAATCTTAACCTCTTTCTTGTCTGTCTCAGTACCCAGATTGATGACTTCAACTGACTCTTCGTGCGGCTGAATAGCTTTTTCCTCTTGTAATAGAAGTCTGGGTAGTTCTCCCGGTATATCACAATCTTCCTCGCCTTCGTCTTAGGCTTGGTTAATTGGGCATTCAAAGCCATAGTTGGCAATAGTAAAGTCATTGGCAATAAGATCCAGAGTAGATGAGGAACTGCAAGTGTGTGTGTGTGTGTGTGT
The DNA here is from genome assembly GCA_948472305.1 of Vicia faba. Lineage (NCBI taxonomy): Eukaryota > Viridiplantae > Streptophyta > Magnoliopsida > Fabales > Fabaceae > Vicia > Vicia faba. Next base: position 121,069 of record CATIWC010000245.1, on the reverse strand, counting down.
GTGTGTGTGTGTGTGTGTGTGTGTGTGTGTGTGCATGTAAGATACATGTCTATTTTGAAAAATGTATTTGAAAGAAAAGAAAGGAAATAAGCACAAATATTTGAATGCAAAAGAGTCTAATGATTTGTATTGAATGATCATATGATTATATGAACATAAATAAAAACCCTTGACAAATGGACCAAAGTGCCTGGGGCTAGACACATGGTATAAAAGTCATTGTTAAATATTATAGACAAAAATTTATTGAATTGAAGGAAAAGCAATAACAAGTAGATTACTCCTCAATGAAGGAGATGGGCACAAAGTCCTTTGCATTCCAATTCTTCAGCTCTGTTGTAGTTGGATACACCCAATCTTCAAATGCAACTTCATCATCTGAATCACCCACAGTATTAACTTCATGGCTTCCGATGCGGAGATGTGGTTTTCCTGCACGAGCATGCCTCACTTCCTTCTGAGCTTTGACGGTGAAGCTCAAACCAAATTTGTCCGCTTTGAATGGGATATCGAGGAGTTGCCCCCAAGTATCACAACTTCCTTCTTCAATTGCAGCACGAGCATCTTTGACTGAAACCATCTTCGGCATGGCCTTAACAACTTTGGACTTATTAGAGGAACATTTGGTAGCAGTAACCATCGGTGGCACGACTTCAAAGGCTTGAAACGGGGTTTCAATGAATTCTCCATCCATCTCTACGTATTTGAACGAGTTGAGGTGGCTCACCATAAACTCTTCCTCACCACAGACGGTGACAATTCTTCCCTTGACATGATATTTAAGCTTTTGATAGAGAGTTGAGGTCACTGCCATAACTTTATGGATCCACCGGTGACCGAACAGACAGGAATAGGCAGGACGAATATCCATAATGTAGAAGGTGGAGTTGAAGATTTGGAAACTCACCTTCGTTGGAAGATCTACGTCCCCATGAACGGTCCTCTTTGATCCATCAAACACCCTTACAATGATATCACTCGGCTTTAAGACTAAACCTTCACAGTCTAGACGGTCTAACGCCCCCTTGGGTAGTACATTTAGAGAAGAACCATTGTCGACTAACACATGTGCTAAGGTAGTCCCTTTGCACTCGACATAAACATGTAGAGCTTTATTGTGGTTCTTCCCAAGTGGTGTTAGGTCAGCATCTGAAAATCCCAAGCCATTATCAACCGTCGGGCTAGCCACGCAATTCTCAAATTGGTACGTTGTAGTCTCATGGGGGACATGAGCCTTTTTCAGGAATTTGATTAATGTCCAAGCATGGGCATCGGAACAGAGTAGTAATGACAACATTGAAATCTTAGAAGGGGTTTGCCCCAACTGTTCCACAATCTTGAAGTCGCTTCATTTTATTATCTTCAAGATCTCGTCCATCTCACGAGCGGAGGGCTCTCCATCAACAACATCCTTTGTGGGTATTTCAGTCACGACAGGCTCAACAACCTTCTCCTTCTCCCCTTGTATCAGTACTTGGCTTGGCAACAGTAATGCGGATGGGCACCTTTGTAACAACTGGTGGTGAGATATTGGGTGAAAATATTCTTCCAATTCTGGTTACTTTTCTTGAACCAGTTATGTTATCAACATCATCAACTTTTTCTTCTTCTATCCAAGCGTCTTGTATAATCCCATGATAGAACACCTTAACACCATAGTTCCATGGCACTGCCTTGTTTGAAGAGTAGGGAATTGGTCCGGGATTGGTAATTATTAAGGGAGAAACAATGGGTTCATTTGAAATCCTAATAGGACCTTTGGAGGTGATCCTAAGAGGCTTGTTTGAGATGGTAATAATGGATAGGTCTTCACATTTGTTAGTCAAACTTTCGACAAGCGGAGTCTTCTCAAATAGAATTCCGTGGCTATCCATCAGGATTTTAATGCCTTTCTTCAGCCCTTCACATCCATTGAGTTGTTGGGTACAACACACATAGTCTTTTATACAGCCAGGGAAGATCCCAGCTTTCAACAGATTCCTTTTGATGATATTTAGCGGAGTAGTCAAGTCTTCAATAGAGGCAAAAAAATTTGTATCTTCAACATCATTAACACCCTTGTCATGCTTTAGCCATAGGTGTGGTGATTACATTCGGAGTTGGAGGAGGATCAAATTCAATAGTCTTGTTATTGATCAAATCCTAAATTTTATTCTTCAAGGCCCATCACTTGTCAGTCTCGTGCTCGGGGCTACTTGAGTGGTAAGCACATTTAGCGTTTGGATTATACTTTGGTGAAGAGGTGTCAGGGTTTGCAGGAGGATCGTGCAATGTCACCAAATTAGCCTTTAGAAAATGTTGAAGGGATTGAGATAGTGACATGCCTAATCTCGTAAATTGTCTACTCGGAGTTTCAAAACATTGATGATTTGCAGATGGTCTTTGAGTAGGAGTTGGATTAGAGATTTAGACAGCATTTACAAACGGATGATCATTCTTCTTGGTACGGGCCCTTGCCCCGTACACATCATTGATTTCCTTCTTTGCAACAAAAGGTTTCTTGACATGATTGGAAGTGGAGGTAGATGCCACAGAGATCTTCCCACTTTTGATGCCGCTTTCAACTCTTTCACCGGTTAAGATAAATTTGGCGAAACCAGAAGAAGAGCAGCCTACCAACAAATTAAAGAAAGGACCAGATAAAGTGCCCATGAACATGTAAATGTGCTCCCTATCAGTCAAGGGTGGTTGAACCCTACTAGCAAGGTCTGTCCACTTTTGTGCATATTATTTAAATCCTTCATTCTTCCCCATATTCATATCTTGCAACTGAACCCTCGTTGGCACCAAGTCGGCGTTATACTGATGGTAGAATACGGTAGCTAAATCCTCCCAAGTATTGATACGGGAACCATCTAACTGATAAAACCATTCAAGTTGCATTCTGGACAATCTCTCTTGGAAAAAGTGAACCTAGATTTTCTTATCAACAGTGTGCGGTTGTATCTTGCGCACATAAGATTTCAGGTGAAGTTTTGGACAAGAAACTCCGTCGTACTTTGCAAAGATTGGTATTTTGAATTTATGGGGAATGAAAACCCCAAAGATCAAACCCAAATCATCAAAATCTAAATCAGGGACGGCTTGGATTTCAACAGCTTTTAACTTGTCTTCTAACTGCTTATACTTGACATCAGCGGGTGGATACTGCTCATCGAAATAATCATCATCAGACGCTTGATCATTAACATAGTCAGCCTGGGTACTCTTAACCTCACCAATCTGATTCTCGTCTTCTTCAGATGAGTCTTACCCTACCGGGATCTGACGAACTTGCTCTTTGAACCTTCTGCCCATGTTTAGTAGAGCTTTCTTCTTGGGCTTCTTCTTAACTGCCAGCAATTCCATCATGTCTTGCTGCCCCTTGGCTAGGGCTAGTAGAGTCTCTTGGAATTGAGAGTTTTGTGCCTAAAGATCCTTCACAGTTTTCTCTAGATCCATCTTGCTGAAATAAACAACAGAAAGATAAGGAAACCTGTTGTATGAAAACCTGTCATGTTATGATGCATGGAATATGTGTATGCAGATGATTTCAAGGATTTATTGAAATTTAAATTTTTATAGAAAAAAGAGTGAACAAACGTCAATTTTCATTAATTAGTTTGAAAAGAATTACAACATTCCTCTTGGGCTTACAAAATAACTTTCTAAGATAAAAAGACTGAACGCATCCTCTTCGGCGCAAGGTAGGCGTTCAAACTTTGCTCTTCTTATAGCTTCTTTGTAAGCTCCAAGACCCTCTTCTCACTAGCATAGAATTGGGCTTCGAAAGTATCTCGTTCTTCCTTTAGCTGAATCCAACCCTATTGCAAGTCTTCAAGAGAGGTAGGCATGTCTAGATGGAGGACAGTGTATGAGACCTCTCCTTCAACCACAGGTTCCATGATAACTGGTAAGATGGAGGGATAATGCATCACAAGTTTCTCAGCTCGAGCTCATATACACTTAAGGTAAGGCTCGAGGGGAATGGAATTCTTGTGTCCCAACGTCTTACTATCCACCTTACTCACCATCCTCCAAGCTCGGATAAACCTCTGACGATAGTTTTGGTCGTTGCTTTCATAGTTGAATACCACTCCTTGAATGAGCATCTCATGTGGGGCATCCCTTTGGGCATAACCAAACTATCGTATCGCTAAGCAAGGGCTGTAGGTGATACCTCCTTTAATGCCAAGTAAAGGGAATTTAGGGAATTTAGCACAATGGTCGATGATAGTAACTTTCTCCAAGGAACGGGAACACTAATGAACATCTGAATGTCTGAGCGTCATCAACCTATGGGACCATCTTGAGCCTTGCTCGTTCTTCAACACAGATTGGGGAAGATGTGAAATAAACCATCTTGACAAGAGAGGAGTGTAACACATGAGGATCCCTCTCTTTCTCATAGTGCGAGAGTGAAAAGAATGTAGGATATCTCCCAACAAGGTAGGCACCGAGTTACGAGACATGAAGATTTTGACAGCGTTTACATCTATAAGTTGGTCAGGGATTGGAAACAAAACCATCCCATAGATGAGAAGGTCCACAATTTCTTCAAAAGCTTGTAAGTCCAAGGAATTCCAACAATCTTGAGCTTTCTCAAATAAGAACTTGGCTAAGAAACCTTTGACACCACTCCTTGTTTCCCAATTAGTTGTGATATCAGATTGTTGCAAGTGTAGTGCTTGGGAAATCTCCTCAGGTTTTGGATCTCTTTCTGTAACGTTGAAGGGTAGTTGATTGAGAATGGGAATCCTCAAGAGTTGGGAGAATTCTTATAAAGTTGGCACAAGTTGATAATCGGGAAAAGTGAAGCACTGGTGTAGAGGATCAAAGAATTAGAAGAGCACCTTCATCATATCTTCATCAATGTTGGTGGTAACCAAGTTTAGGAGGCGACCATGTCTTTAGGTGAATGGAGAGTTCTCAGGGACCCTTGATGCTAACTCTTTGAGTTGAGGGGGAATCCTTACGAGATTGACTTGGATAGTATTCCTGCGGATAGAAGCCATATCCTACAAAACATAACAAAGATAAATCCCAATAATCCTTGAAATAATTAGAATGAGTATGATGTTATGATGTTTATGATGTCATGTACAAGTAAATATATACAAACAAGGCAAACAAGTCCTTAGGTTTAGGCTTGCATGGAGACTCATAGGTAAGTACCCTCTAGAAGTTTAGTTGGCTAAAACCTGTCCTAGAAATAGTAACCGGGTTCTAAGGGATCTCAATATCATTGATTTGTCTTCTCGGGAATTGTTTTAGCGCAAGCCTCTTTCACGGCGACCAAAATATCCCAAAAATCCAAACCTCAATGAGTATAGTATCGAGTATCTACCAACTTTGGACTGCACCAAAGCCGGTTATCTCACTACATCCTAATGGCCAAGTTGGTCAAGTAAAGTTCTAAAAGTAAATTAGTGCTTCATGACATCACTCAGCGGCCCCATACTCTCCTTGGCCACTCAAGGGCTACCGGTACCCACAAATATATCGCACTAACATAGCTATTGCTTAGACCATGTCGAGATACCCCGCACAGTTTCCACAACGTATTGCTACTTACCTATAAGGTATCCCAAATCCGGGTAGAGGTTTAAAACAAACCCAAACAAGGAACCAAAATATAAAGCAAACAAATCAAATTATGAAAGCAAGTAAAGGCGATCTAGCCCTAGGGTAACCCCACTTTTAAGTTTTTCCCCAACAGAGTCACCAGTTCTGTGATACAGTGGGAGAACTGATTTGGGTGTTTTGCGTTTCATCGCAAATGTTGCGGTTAACAAGAGTCACCACCGACTTTTCTTTTACCCTAAAGGAAAGGCTGAAAATAACAGGAAAGACCTTTGAGATTATTTCTTGAAAAGGCGCCTTCATTTAGGCAAACTTTGTAATAGTTCTCGTTCGTAAGAACGTATACAAAGTGTTGATCTTTTGAAAATGTTTCATGTTTGGAAAATGTTTTGAAAGTGTTGGTGTTTTTTTTTTGAAAATAAGCAAGAGTGTTTGATTTAAAATTGAGCAAGCAACTAGGAACAATCTACCTATTCAAAAGTCTTAGTTCATTTCTTCCTTTCCTTTGATATTGCTATCTTACCATTGATTTGGTAAGAAGCCCTATCTTTGGATGTAAAGGGACGAGCGTGGGTCATCATATAGCCATGATAACAATGTTGTGAAATATCTTAGCAATTCTCTTTAAGGAACTAAGATCATTTTGAAAGGTAACATTTGATAGCGTCATTGAGGGACTATGATCTTGTATTTTGGATTGTTTTTGCTAAGATACCCCACATGCATAACATGGCCATTTTTGTAAGGCAACAAAATGGAATTAGCCTAATGGTGTAAGTGTGCAAGTGTGTTGATTTACATGTATTGTTTTGTCTTGAATTAGGGTTTGCTAATTTGTTGATTTTATCTTTCCATACAAACCCTAATTTACTAGAATTTATATAAAGCGATAAATTGCGCAAATTAAAAATACTAAGCTATTACATCACTAGGGGAGGGAGTATACAAATTTACAAATGGGGATCTTGCAAGGAAATTAAAACTAATTAATTATTACAATCATATTGAATAAATGTACAAGAATTGAATAAATAATAATGTACAAATGCAAACGGAAAAGAAACATGATTTTTGTTTGGATTTTTATGGAAGGGGTTTTAATCTAAATCTGATTAAGAAAATAATTAATTAATAATTAACAAAATTAATCTTAAACTAATTAAGAAAAGAAATTAAGTTAAAAATGTTTTTAGGGGTTTTTATGAAATGGTTTTAAATTAAGGAAAATAATATAGAAATTAATTAATTAAAATAAATCTAAGTTCTAAATTAATTTTAATTTACAAGAGAATATTATAATAATTAAACCTAATTATCTAGATATTAATAAATAATAAGAAATTAATTTGTTAAAAGAAAATATTTTTGGTCTTTTTGTTTTATTTTATAAATGAAATAAATAAGGTGTGATAATAATAATAATAATATTTTTGGATTTTTATTAATAAAAATAATAATGATAATAATAATAATAAAAATAATAAAATAAAAATATAATGAAAACAAAAAGAAAATGAAATAATAAAGAAAAATGGGCCAGGGTGTATGAGCAAATAGGGGGTTAGAATCTGGCAAAAAAAAGCAAAAGCCCAATGGTTTGGGGCCCAGGCGCCTCTTTCAAACAAAAAAGAAGAAAAAAGTGAAAAATGCACAAAAGGGTACCATTGGGGCTCGAACCCAGCTCCCATAGGTAACAGGAGCGCGCTTTAACCACTGGGGTGATGATACATCCATTATCTTAAACAAAACAACAAATATGTAACATAAGTTTTGCCCTGAATGAACTTCATCTTCAACCTCCAGCCAAAGGACCTGTAACTTAATAATTTCTCATCCATTCATAAAACTTTCAACATCAAACTTGTTAGAAATTTCCTCACGATTCTGAATATGTAAATAACTTAAGCTAATTCTCAAAGATGAGCATGAATTTCTAACGGTACCAAATTCTAACCTAAATATTTTCAGAGGTTCAAACTCAAAATTCTCCCTACTCAAGAAACATAAATGAAATCTATGGACATGTAGAGTTTCAGGGCAATGATGTCTACATTTTATCTTGACAAATGCAAGCCTAACAATGCCTAAATATGGAGATGGAAGTTTAAGAAAAATACATCAAAATTGGAAATCGTGAAATGAGTTTGAGCTTGTTTCAAGTGATGGTGATGATCAAGTTAGCTTCCTTGAACCCCTAGGAAGCTAATGCAATAGATGGCTTGAACTGAGAGTAGCTAGAATGGTTTGGAGAAGTCCAACTACAATGCTCTGTTTTTGAGCTTGGACAATGGTGAAAATGGTGTTACAGTTTAGGAACATGGATTGGGATGAGTTGTATTTGAAGTATGGAAGCTTTTGAGATGATTTGGAGAGGAAACACACAAGTGGTTTGAGAGATGGGAGTTTCTGGTCAGGTTCTGCACAACAATGGAGTTCTTGTGCAATCTTAGTTTTCAGGGAGTTTGGGAGTGTTTTCAATCGTGTGTTAGCTTGCAAATAACTTGTATAGTTATACGAAAAAGGTTAGAGCACTTGAGGTTGACATAACTGTGAGATATAGAGTTATGACTATGTTACTTGATTTTGAAGAAAAGTGGAAAACATGGTTTCAAGGTATAGTACAAGCATGACCTGAGTTTATGGGGGGCTCTAAACATGTTGCTTTTGCCTTTGACATTGCTTGTGTTCAGATGAATCAAGTTAGGAGCTCTATGCATTGACTTTGTGATTAAAGTCACTTTTCCAAAATGGAAGTGTGAACTTTGTTCCATTAATTGAATAATCACTTGGATAATGACTCAAACACTTGGATCATAGCTCAAATATTTATGTAATCTTCTAATTATGGATATATTTCGAGTTTAGAAGCCTGTAAAGTAAGATTCATGCAGCATGGGTGTGGATTGGATCAAATGTTCATCATGAAAATGACTTGTAAAATAAGTTTGAAACCCTAACTTCTTACCTTCGATTATCTTAGCTCAAGCATGGCCTCAATGAGTTCTTGGACATTTTGGAAATCTTTTAACATCCTCTACAACCCCTATGTTAGAAAATTTTTTAAAATTCCTCTTGGAACTATGTGAAAAATTTCCATGAAGTTAGGTCAAAATCCTGCCTAAACTAGGGCAAAATTTCACTAAGATTCCAAGTTTCATGAACATGTATACACAAAATCATAACTTGAGATCCATGCATTTCTAGGATAAGTTATGTTCTACAATGCTTTAGATCTCATTGAGATCTACAACTTTCATGTTGGAAGTTTCCTTTGAATCATCTTGCATCATGGTGAAAAGTTGGCTAAAAATTTTGAAAAAATATGACGTTTTCAACACTTAGAAAAATTTCTATGTTTAGAAAGTTTGACTTTTCAAAATGAAATGTTGATTTTTTTTATTTATTGATGAACAAGTTTCATATTTTGACATTTTTTGATGAATTATGATCTTTGACACTTGATTTTGACCAAAAAGTCTAAGTTTGACTTTTCAGTGTACAGTTGACTTTTGATCAGTTGACTAAAAATTCATCTGTCAATCAATTGATCTTGAGCAATGTTTTGAGCCATTCCATTAGGTCAAAATGATGTATTTTAACCCTTGAGATCATGCCTTGAATCAATCAATCATTTTCTAGGTCAAAAATCAGAAATTGCATCTTCTTAGTCAAAACCCTAATTTTAACCATTTTGCCCTTTTGATGATCTGATCAAATTTCTTGAGTAATTATGATCCAAACTTGATAAAATGACATATATGAGTTCATAATTTTGATATGGACCAAAAATTATGAAGTTTGACTGTAAATTGGCCACAATTGACTTTTCTCCAATATAGTTGATTTTTAGGTCAACTGATCAATTGACTGGGCAAAAATGTGATCCCAGACTTGAAACTTGACATGAGAAATATTGAGGGTCCAAAATGATCTATGAAAGTCATATGAGGCATTAAAATTCCATTTGTCCTTGTGCAATCTCAAACCCTAATTTTCAGTCATCAATGCTTAAGGAGGTGTCTTGAGTTGATAAACCCTAGTGCAGTCTTGAACCAAAGGAGATCTTGTGAGAGATTACTTGATATATGAGAGAGAAAATTTTGGGGTAAAATAGTCTCTTAACATGGAGAGTATGTAAGTTATATCAACAGTGCCAGTCGAATCATTTTATGCCTCTATGTTAGTGACTTACTCATTACTGGAGAAGACGAAGCTGAGATAATGAAAGTAAATTTGAAACTAATACATCAATTCGATATGTCTGTAGAGAATCTTTCATATTTCCTAGGGATGGAATTCAAAGATACTGAAGAAGGAGTATTCTTGCATCAAACGAAATATGCCCAAGATAAATTGAAGAGGTTCAATATAAGCAATTGTAATGTAATTTTCACTCCATTAGAAACTGGAGCAAAGTTGAAGAAGGAAACGAATTATGAGTTTGTAAGTTCAACCCTATATGAATAAATCATTGGATCCTTAAGGTATCTTTGGAATACTAGACCAGATATATATCAAAGTGTCAGATTGTTGAGTCAATTTATGGAGAAACCCCAAGAGTGTCATCTCATTATAGTAAATAAGGTGTTGAGATACATAAATGGAACAATTGATCATGGTGTGTTGTTGCCAAAGAAGTCGAAGAACATCACAGATGTCGAAGTTCATGGATACACTGACTTGGATTTCAGTGGAGATCAAGATGAAAAGAAAAGTAATGTAGGCTACATATTCATGATCAAAGGTGCTCCAATATCTTGGGGTTCAAGGAATCAAAGCATTGTGGCTTTGTAATCATGTGATGCGGAATATATGGCTGCATCATATGGTGCATGCCGAGCAGCGTGGATCGAAATGTTACTTGAAGAACTCAAGATAATGGACCCTAAGAAGATGAAGTTGTTTTCCGATAACAAGTCAGCTATTGACCTGGAGAATCACCCAGTATGTCATGGTTGAAGCAAGCACATAGAAAGAAGGTATCATTTTTTGAGGGATCAAGTCAACAAAGGGAAGCTGGAGATAAAGCATTGCAAGACAGAAGTACAACTAACTGACATATTCACCAAACCTTTGAAGAAAGTCAGATTCGACGAGTTAAAGAGAAGCATCTGGATGAGAAGTCTCGAGAACATGAATTAGGGGTGTATTAGATAGTATAATTCTTGTTTCGTCGAAGTGTATAAATGTATGTCGAATAGCTAGTTGTTGACAAGCAATTTTCAACTGGGGTGATAAGCCTTAAGTTGTGGGGTTATTTGGCTGAAGAGGCATAACTTTGTGTGAAAAATAACAAGATTTGTCGAGCAAGGGAGCCAATAGACAAAGATAGGAGGATTAGAGGCAACTCCCAATAGGTACATATGTCGACGAAGCTAGGATTGGCGAAAACGATTATCAACGTGCAAGCCAACAAGAATATGGAAAATTCAAAACAGCTTTCCATGATGCCCAACATGGGCTAATAACCGTCGATGGTTACATATTTAGGATTTCTATTTAAGAAAATTTATGTATTTGTGTTAAAGGTCACATTTCTTCACATTTAATAGAAATACACTCAAAGTACCTGCATCTAAGAGAGAAACGAGTTCAAGCTTAACAATGTATGAATGCTTCCATATTTAAAATCCTAGCAATTTTCTGTCTTTTCACTTTAAATTACAAGCCTTTTCTTTAACTTATTTACTTTTCAATTGTCTTTACCTTTTTCCCTTTTGTCCATTTTTCAACCCAAAAACACTCAAAACACTAAGTTTAGGATTATTGTAGCTGACCCTACAAGTAACCTTTAATAAGAGGCTAGCGATTGTTTTGCAGAGAAACAAATCGACACACCTGGTGGGAGACATTTGGGTTTGAGTCTTCTTGTTTCGTGCATGAAATTAAGAAGTGGTAGAAAAACGGTAGATCCTAGAATTCTTGAAAGGGATCAGAATCTGAGAGGAAATACCAGTGTGGCAGCGAGTGTGGGTTCTAGTCCAGCGGTTGTATATTTGAAAACACCAACTATAGTTACTATAACACAACCAGTAACTACAAGACCAACTGTTGCACCCCAAAATTTACCCTCTTGATTTAGGCTTATGTTTTATCATGAATATCATATTGCATTGCATTCATACATTGTGATGGGATCAAAATACTTTGGTTATCAAGTTTTCCTCAAGCTTTGAAGGTTGACTGCATTGACAAGTTGCTCAAGTAGAATCTGGTCATCTAAACCTCTGTATCTTTCAAGCTCAAAGTTATTGCATATCTCAAGATATTTTATCCATCTCTTTGGATCATCAGAGGATTGAAGTTTGTGTTTGATTACAAGAAGAATCACTCTTTTGATTCACCAGTCAAATTAGGGTTTTGTTTGATCAAGGCTATTGATAAATATACAAGTCTTGATTTGGAGGCTACAACATCTCTTTGGTATTTGAAAAGTATTTGTACATTGAAATTGGTCAAGATGCCCAGATGATTTGAAATTCTGGAGATGATTCATCAGTCTCCTAAGGTGTTAACCAAAACTAGGGTTTGGGATTTCATCAAGATTTCTTGAGAATTTTGAAGTGAAACTTTGCACATGACCTCTATATATTTGGAAGATCATATGTTTAAATTTTTGATCATCAATTTTGAAGGAAAGTGGATCAATTGATTCAAAAGGGGCAAAATGGTCATTTTGGTCAAAATCAGTCAAAGTCAAGGTTGACCAAGGGAATTTTTGGTCAACCATCAATTCAAGGATGTAATTTTAATATTTCAAGTCCATTTTGATCACTGGATCAAAAAGATTGAGGTTTGGGTTGAAACTTGTTCATGAAGAAACCCTAAAAGTTTCTAATTTTGGAAAATAAGGACTTAACTTCAAAAATTCATATTTTATTCACCTTTGATCAAAAAAATGCAAATGAAGCATGCTTGGAAATCTAAGAGGGGGCTCTTTCACATGGTTCCATTTTTGAGAACAATGCATGAAGTGGTTATATGTTATAAAGCTTGGAAGTTACAAAATTATGGGTCATTTTCCAAAATTAGTGAGTTTCATGTCAAATTTTGAGGACCTTAATGGATTCAATTGAAAAAACTCAAAACTAAAGGATTGTATATCTTTTCAATACCTTGCCAAGTTGTACTCATTTGTGTCCAAATTCAAAAGTATGAGCCAGTTATGGACTTTGGAATTTTGAGGCATTTTATTGAATTTTGACAAGTATGCAAAATGGCCATTTCTTGAGAACTTCATTTTCAGCTATTCTCTTCACTTCTAGTCAATCCCATGAACAATTTGTGACATTCTGAGGCTCGTCACACTCACCATTTCGTGCCCATGTGCTTCTTGAACTTGCTTGAATGAAAAATATACAAAACTTGCCTGATTTTGCAAATTCACCAACACTTCTTCATTTCAAACAATCATGAGCTGGCATTTTGAGAATGTATTTCTGATTTCATTTGGCTCACAAAACGCACAAAAGGCAAGCAAATGCACGAGTGAAATGCAGGCTCAATGTGCATCCTCATTTTTGGCCAAAACTACCAAACTTGCCCTCCAACAGTTTTGAGTGCCAAATACCACTTCTATCCTCTTACTCTCGTGCTATATAACAAGAATCAAGGCTCAGTTGTGGATGAGGAGGCTCATAATCTCTACATTGCAAATCTGAAAATTTTGAAGCATCTCTGCAAATTACTTCGAATCTCTCTTCTCGTTGGATCATTCTTCAAAATTCTTGGTGTTTCAGCTTCAGTGAAGTAAGGAGATCAAGCCAGCACCATTGGATTGCTTCTGGAGTGAAGGAATCGTGTTTCCAGTTTTCACATCCATGTGAGTTTCTTGAACTTTGATTTATGTGTTTCAGCTTAAATTGATGATGTAAATCATGTCTATTGAGTTACTAGCTGGCCAATCATTAAGATTGATGTATATTTGAGCTTTGATTCAAGCAGAATAGATGAATTCGTGTTCCTGGTTTTGATGTTTGCAGTGAGTTTTTTCAGTTTTGTGAACTTGATTTCTTGATCCATGCTTGATCTTTGAGATTGATTCAAACTGCATAATGAAGTATGATATGTTAGCTTTAATTTGCACTTGATTTCATGGATTTTGCTTAAGAAACGAGCATGATTGATGGATCTGAACATAGGCTCATGACCTGTTATGTTGCACGCGTTTTGCCCTATGCTGGAGGTTGAAGATGAAGTGAGGTGGCGCCGTGTGATTGGCTTGATTTAAATTTTAATGCATTTCATATTATTTGATTTTAATTGATTTTCTGAATTTTATTTCTTGATCAAAACAATTTAAAAAATTCTGAAAAAATTATCACAAGTCCAAAATATTTATACTAGCTTGTGTAATTTTATTGGAATTTTTATAAAAAAATTTTGATTGGTTTAAAATTTCATATGTTTAAATAATTGTTTGTTTAAAGATTATTTTTATTTTAATAGTTCTTTTGATCTAAAAATTCCACAAAAAATGTTTTGAACTCTTAAAATTATTTAGAATTTGATTCTGAAATTTTTTTGGTATTTTTTCCTATTTTTGATTAGAAGATTAATTTTGGAGTTTTATTTGATTTCTTTTGTTTCACAATTTTATTTTAATATTTTTCTTAATCCAAAAATCCTCAAAAAATCATACAAGCTTGTTTTTAATCATAGAGTATGGATATAATTTTATTTTGACCTTTTTATGAATTTTGGCTAGGGTTTTCATTTTTGTCATTTAATAATAGTTTAATTATTTAATTGTTGTTTGATTTTATTTTAATATTTCCTTTAATTCAAATATTCCACAAAAAATCAGGGATGTGTGTTTTTAATTCTAATATTTGAATATAATTTTGGTTGGGTAATTTTTTTATTTTTTATTAGAATTTTATTTTGAGATATGATTATTTGTTTGAATTTGATTTTTATTTTTGACTTTTCTTTAATTCAAAAAATGTGAAAAAATATGTATTCTGACATTTAGGGTTTCCTTGTGGTTTGCATGATCTTGGTTTGAATTGTTTGAATTTTGATCTTACCTAATTAATATTTAAGATTAAAATTCAAACAATTAGGGTTTTGTAGCTTATATTGCAAGTTTCATTTTCAAAACCATTATGCCCTGGATTTTCAATAGAATTTAGGTCTTGATTATGGTTCATGAATGTATTGAGGATCTGAAAACCATTTCTCTTGAATTATTTGACTTGGTTTTGATATTTTTCCATGAATTATTTTGAAAACTTGTCTAGTTTAGATATTTTGGCCAACTAGTTTTGAACTTTGGGCCTCATTTGATCCCTTCCTCAACCATTCATGAACTTAAGACTTTCTTTCTAACTTCTACACACCTCAAATATGCTAAGAAATTTTTGGTTTGAATTATTGAAATCCTTTTCTATTTTTGATGTATTTTTGAAGTGAATGTACCCAATTAAGGTTGCATATCATGTTGCAATTTGCTTGATGGCCAATGAACTTGAGTGAGGCCTATAATTGGGCACCTAATGATCATGTTGGATATGTTTATCCAAATAAACTCAAGTCATTTCACTTGATGCCCTATGTTTGAATGATTGAACCTTTTGATGCATTGTGTGGGATTCCTCTTCTATTATGCTTATGAGTTGTGATGAAGTAATTGAGTATGATTGAATTGTGGTTGCTACTGACCTTCATGGTCTTTGATTGCATTCTTATCAATCTCCCATGATCCTTGATTGATATTCAATTGTCAACTCAACATGGGGATAAAAAGGAGTAACATTCCTCTAAATTATGACCAAATTGTGCAAATGCCTGTTTCTTCTTGTTTATCATATCTCATGTTTTGATAGTTGTTATCATGTTTTCTCACTTCATTATGGTGACATTATCATCCCTTATGAGAGTCATCATTCTATTTATGAGAATATTAACTTGGCTGTTGAATATGCGAGGTACTTTGAGAAAAGTTTTCCAATTTTGACTTAAGGCTCCTGTCTTTCACTTTATTTGTGGAACATAATTTATTGTATTGGCACTACTCTTGTGCTTGGCATATTTGATAGTCTCTGCAGGATATATATATATATATATATATATATATATATATATATATATATATATATATATATATATATATATATATATATATATATATATATATATATATATATATATATATATATATATATATATATATATGATTATGAATGCTATACATCGCCCATGGGATCTGTTCATATCTGAAAATCTCAATAGTTACATCCTGATGGCGTAATTTTTGACTTGATTTGTCTACTGATGCCAGCTTGCTTGAAGTTCTCTGGGTTTCTTTTATTCTTGCTTAGTTGCTACGGATAGTTATCCGTTTGGTATTGCACTATTTCCTTTCTTCTATTTTCATAAGTTATATGTTGCATGATGGGACCTTTGTTGCTGATATATGTCAGGAGGCCCTCTGGTTTTTTTGTCTGATACATGTGTTGTGTTCGTTTCTTTAAATTTTGATCGATGAGTCACTCAATTTAGAAATTGAGATCACGACTTCGCTCTCAATGCATGTTCCCTATAGGATGTTTATTGTTTTTCTTCTTTAATTGTTGATCGATGAGTAATTCAATTTATAAATTGACATTACGACTTCGCTCTTAGTGTATGTTCCCTATAGGATGTTTATTGTTTTTTCTTCTTTAATTGTTGATCGATGAGTCACTCAATTTAGAAATTGAGATCACGACTTCGATCTCATTGCATGTTCCCTGTAGGATAGTTTTTGTTAAGCTTCCTTTAGTTGTTTTTCCTTCCTTTGCATTTTGCATCTTAAAACAAAAATTGTTTTTCTTGGCAAATCATAAAACACCTCTAACAAACTCAAACCCTTATTCAAGGTAAAAGATACAAATCAATCTTATTTGTTTGTGCGCCTCTTGGCTTTGTTTTTAAATCTGGTTTAGCCGATGTTTCTCCATCGCACATTTGTTTGAAGCCGATGTTTCGCCATCGCACATGTTTGTTATCCTACTTTGATTCTCAATATCATTGTTAGGTGTGATGTTTTGTCATCCTATTTATTTATGTTTCACCATCTTTGCCATGATACTTTACTACCTTTTAGCTGATGATTCGCCATCGCACATTTGTTTGAATCCGATGTTTCGCCATCGCACATGTTTGTTATCCTACTTTGATTCTCAATATTATTGTTAGGTGTGATGTTTCGTCATCCGATTTATTGATGTTTCTCCATCTTTACCATGATATCTTGTTATCTTTTAGCCGATGTTTCGCCATCGCACACTTGTTTGAAGCTGATGTTTCGCCATCGCACATGTTGGTTATCCTACTTTGACTCTCAATGTCATTGTTAGGTGTGATGTTTTGTCATCCGTTTCATTTGATGTTCCGCCATCTTTGACATGTTACTATGTTATTTTTTAGCGGATGTTTTACCATCTCATTTGTTTGTTGTTTCATTTGATGTTTTGCCATCTTGACTGTTTTTGTTGTCTTAACTAAAAAATACAAACCAACAAAAATATATAAGCCGAACTACGGCTGCTCTGATTCCTTAAAAGGGATACGTAGGCATTAGGGTAGGGCCCAATCGAGCATAACTTTTATTTTCCCTATGTTATTTTCTTCTTTTCTTTCGCATGCATTCCCTTTTTAGTTTTAAGCCATAGACATAGGTTTTGACCACACCCATCAGATTAGACAACAAGAGTGGATACCATAGAGTACTACGGGAGTGTGGGGTGCTAATACCTTCCCCTCGCGTAACAAACTCCCTTACCTGATCTCTCGGTCGAAAGACCGTGATTTCTCCCTTCTCAGGTTTTCTCGATGTTTACCTTTCCCTTTCGGTGGGGTAAAAGACGTTCAGGTGGCGACTTCATTGATGTTTCATTACATCCAGATGACAGGTTCGGCCGGGCGGTTTCAGCTGGCGACTTCACTGGGGACAAATTGACCTTTTTCTGGTCCATCCCAGAGTCAATCCTAGCTCTTGTTTGTTTTCTTTTTGGGTGTTTATTTTACCACTTTGCATATTTATCTGTTTGCATTGCATCCTATGTGCGCTTTACTTTCTGCATATTGGATTTGGCCGGACTGTTTGGATTTTGGATTTCTTGGTGGGTGGGTTGTTCCATGAGGTAAAAGGCCCCATACCAAGGCTATGAGTGAATTCAATAGGAACTAGGAATAGAGTGGCCATGGCGGCTAATAGGCGGATGCTTTGTAGACCTGACCATGAGACCCATGACTTCAGAGGTAGTTCGGATAGGTGTTATCGTATGATGATACCGAATGTCAAGCTCTTGTACTCTGATTTGGCTTTTAACCTTACCTTGACCTAGACTACACCCGTGAGAGGGGCGGGAAAACTTTTATTACAGGTACAGGTACTGTTGGTGACTTTGTGTTGCAAAGGTGTGATACGGTGGGAAGAACTGACTGTTTTTGGAATGCTGGTTTGCGTTTTGCGTTTGTTTTCGCAAAATGTCGCGGTAAGTGAGAGTCGCCACTGACTTTTATTTTATCCAACAAGGAAAGGAAAAAAGCACAGAAAAATTCCTTTTTCGAGATGTTTCTCGGGTTCGGGGGGTAGATTATAGAAAGGGAAGGTGTTAGCACCCTTTCTATCTGTGGTTATCAACGGGCTCTTAGGTACTTGCTCATATTGTTTTCAAAAAAAATTTCTTTGTGCTTGTGGGTTTGAAAAAGTTTTTGTTTGAAACTTCGATTTAACTCTTGCTTCTGTCCTCAAGAGCGTACAAAGTGTTTTTGAAAACTTTGTTCGAAAAGTGTAAGTGTGAAGAGTTTTTTTTGTTTTTGAAAGAGCAAGTACTTAAGAACCATCTACCTACTCGAAAAAGGAATCGTTCTATGCTATCTTCCTTTAGACAATGCTATCCCACTATTGATGAGTAGGTAGCACCATCGTTGGAGTTTATGGGTCAATTCGAATGAGGGACTTACGGTCACCAAAGCAATGTTAGGACGCCTTAGCGGTAACCCTAATGTCTTAGATCATTTGTTTTGAGGCAACAATATCTGAGGCAACCATTTCCAGGCGACTATGATCTTTTAGACAAGAGGACGACCTCTAAAACAACCTATACTCAATGACCGTGTACGAAGGCAACCAAGTGGGGTGTACCCTAAGAGTGCGCATGTGTCAGTGTGTCGTTTTCGGTTATTTTCATCTTTGTACATGTTAAGGGTGATCTAAGTTGATTTTAGGTTAAACATTCATTCTTGTCATGCATTCCTATTATCAAACATCTAACAGTTATATTTTGCGGGAAATAAAATGCGGAATTTAAATTACAAGACGTCGGGTATTTACATCGACAAAGACAAACCCTTTGTAAAAATAAATAAAGCGATAAAAAATAAATAAAGGCCCTATTAACTATTATAAACCGAGAACAAATACATTATGATATAAAAGAAAATAAATCGCGTGCGAGAAATTAAATCAAGCGCAAATAGGGTTCTGACCCTTTTTGAGAGAAAGTATCTTTTTTTGTTCTTTTTTATTTATTTTAAGAAAGAAATAAATCTAAATTAATTACTAAATTAAATAAATTAATTAATTAATAAAATTAAATATTTTTGGGTTTTTTTTTTTGTATTTTAAGAAAGAAATAAATCTAAATTAATCACTACATTAAATTAAATTAATTAATTAAATGAAAGAAAAAAAAGTTATTTTTGGATTTTTGGTTATTTAAAGAAAGAAAATAAAAATTAATTGAATTAGTAAAACCTAATTAAGTCTAGTTAATTTTAATTATTTGCAAAAAGGGTTAAAATTATTCTAACAATAAAACCTAAATTAATTTAATTAATGTTTATTAATAAAAATAAAAGTTAGAATTTGATTAAATAAAAATATTTTGGTGTAATTTTATTTTAAAGAAAAAGAATTTTAATGATTGGTTAGAATTAAAAACAAAAATAATAAAAACAATTAATAAACAAAATAAATAAAATAAAGAGAGAGAGAGAGAGAGAGAGAGAGAGAGAGAGAGAGAGAGAGAGAGAGAGAGAGAGAGAGAGAGAGAGAGAGAGAGAGAGAGAGAGAGAGAGAGAGGTTTGGGCCTGAATTTTGTGGTGCATATAGCAATGCTGAGGCCCATTAAGCGCTGGCCTGGTTTGACTTTTAGGATTCTGTGTGCGCACTTGGACTTGACTCCATGGTGGACTCTCAACCTGGATCACCAGATCTGGCCTTTGGCCATCTAGCTGTTGGATGTGTGAAGGCGTATGGTGCGCTGCATGCTTGGACGTACATCTGATTACCTGAAGAAGGAAAATAACAAAGAAAGTGGGGGACCTGGGATTCGAACCCAGGTCCTGAAAGTGATATGCTTGCACGCTTGCCACTGCACTGCTTTGATTCTATTGTTAGTAAAATACAAAGAAATTATAATATAAACAAAACAAATTATATGCCAGAAAATAAAAATGCGCGAAAATTAATTTGAATTGGCCAATGGGAGAACGACAACTCGTCGTCTTCTACCTCCAAATCCTGCAAATATTACCTGCGGATTTGGATCCGCAGCTAAATACGCAAGCTTGCTCTAAAATCT
Source organism: Vicia faba (assembly GCA_948472305.1). Classification (NCBI taxonomy): domain Eukaryota; kingdom Viridiplantae; phylum Streptophyta; class Magnoliopsida; order Fabales; family Fabaceae; genus Vicia; species Vicia faba. The sequence continues at coordinate 100,931 of CATIWC010000245.1, read as the reverse complement.
TCCCTAGGCCACATAAATCAATTCCAAAAACATGGTTGAGTTCGTCTTGGCTTCTTGATTAACATTATGTCCTTCTTGAGTCCTGATTTTTCCTGAAAAAGAAAGCCCTAAAAACAAACACGCAACCCTAGCTATGGTGTTTTGGGGTTACATCGCCTATAAACCAAATTGAATAATGCAAAAAGTTTACAAATGTCATGAGGGTTATGAATATGCAAGCAATTTGTTCAAATGATGCAAGAATAATGAATCACGAATTCAAGAACCAAGGTGATTTTCGTGATACTTACAGTGCCTTGTGGTATGTGAGAACGCTTGCTCTTGATCCAGAAAGGTTGAGTGAACACCCAGGAAGCGATTGTGATAGCTTTTGGCTTCTGAAAACGCCTCTTGTTATGATCTCGAATTCAAGCTTTTTACCACTTTTTCAAACTTTTGTTCTGCCTCTTCTTGCAGCCTCCAACCATTATTTTCGTGCCTTTGCCTTCCGTATGTAATGTATATTGCATTAGGGTAAGAAACTTGGTACAAATCTCCCTAAATCAATGCTCATGAATTGGATTTGATTCCACCATTACAACCTTCCAAATTTGGCCTAAATCATATCTTCTTGTAACCAATGCACTTGATGCGAATTTAACTCACATAATAGCTGTATTCAAAGCCTAAATCAACCAAAAAATCATGAGTTATAAATACTTTTGATTTTATATGATTTTATTTGATTTAAAATGAATAAATTCAATTAAAAATCAAATTAAATAATAAAAATAAGATATGGGCTCATGGATGAAGCTAGGACACGTGGACAATGACGCAAGCTCAAATCAAGGGGAAAATAATGGGCCCATTTGACAAAATTTGAAGTTTTGGGGATAGTTGACTTTTGGCAATTTTGCAAAAATGTCCAACTTCAACAATGCATAACTTCTTCAATTTTGAACTTTTGGAAGTGATCATGGACTGTTTAGAAAGCCTGAGATGTCCTATAACAAACCCTTTTGGTCTCATCTTATTTTGATATTCCATGCTTAAGTTATAAGCTTTGGCAAAAAAGGTGTTTTTGTTGACCTTCAAAAATGACCTATAATGTCCAAATTTATAACTTCTTGTGAGTACATTTTATGATCTTGGGGTATGAAGATGGATTATAGGAAATTGTATCCTATTAAAAATGAGCTTTGGATGGGTCATTTCTAATAAAGTATGAGAAAGATATGCTTGGTCAAAGTTGAGTTGACTTTTCCTACAAAACCCTAATTTAACAACTTTTGAGTCTTGATGAATTTTGAGCAATCCTTGATGAATCATGATCAACCCTTGATCAAATGATGAAATATACTTTAAAATGATAATGTTGACAAAATATCTTGAGGTTTGACTGTATTAGGGTCACAGTTGACTTTTGCCCTAGCACAGTCGATTTTTGGACCCTTTGAGCAATTGACTGAGCAAACTTCCTATGCAAGGATTGAAATTTGACATGGATTATTTGGAGAACATATTAGGACATTGGGGAACACTTGAGGTCATTTTGACTCAAAGATATTGATGCAACACAAAACCCTAATTTGGGGTTGACTGTCTTAGGAGATAGCTTGTCTATCCAACTCTTGAGCAACCTTGAGCCACTTGGAGATTTTTTCTTGCAATGCTTGAGAAATATGAGAGGGCAAATTTTGGGGTACAACAAAAGGTGACTCAGGTTCCCATGATAGTTTTGAAGCTTTGGGATTTTATTTTTATCTTGAGTGGTGTTGCTCTGTAATGGTCCAGCCATTATCCAGTGTGAAACTTTAATCCTGTCATGTTGCATCATAGCATATTTGTTTCTAAAAAAAATGATGTATAAAAAATAACTAGCATGCGCATGTCATCTTCCAAGGACATTAGAGAGTCTTCTTTCCATCAGAAATGGCTGGCCTCCCGTCAGATGAGTTTGATTCAGTTCGTGTTAAAGAGCCCAACAGGCATACATTCGCTTATCAGATTCCTACTATTGATGTGTCCGAATTGAAGAGGTTGAGTTCTTATCTGAAGGGTGATGTTTTGAATAATTTCAACAAAAATTATGGCAATTTATTACTAATCCTTAACACTCCAGTTGACCCAATGGTTTTGATCACCCTCTTCCAGTTCTATGACAAGGAATTACGGTGTTTTACTTTTCAAGATTATCAATTGGTTCCCACACTAGAAGAGTACGCGTACCTACTTAATATCAAGTTGTTCGATGAAGTTCCTTTTGTCCAAGTGCCAGAGAAGCCGAAGTTCGAAGTTATTGCTGAAATTCTTCATTTGAGTTGGAAAGAGGTGAAAGACAATTGGAAATCAAGTGAGGATACTACAGGGTTTTATTTGGATTTCTTAGTGAAGAAAGCTGAAGACTGGGCAAAGAAAGGGAATTGGATTGACTTCAGCTCTCTGTTTGCTCTCATGATATACGGGATCATCCTCTTCCCTTGCAAGAGAAATTTTATGGATTTGACGGCTATTTGTGTTTTTAGAAATAAGAACCTGGTACCGACACTCTTGGCAGATACTCTTTACACCATTCATTTCAGGCACGGAAAAGGAGGTAATGTAAGTTTATGTCATTCGATGTTGTATCAATGGTTTAAGTTGCACCTATCGGTAAGTGGCCCTTTCGTGGATACCATGCATTCTCTCTGATGGTCATCAAGACTTGTCAACCTTACTTCATTAGATATCCGGTGGAATTATGACATGGGGGAAGTAGGAAGTATTATCACTAGCTGCAGAGATTTCCCTAATGTTCCCCTCATAGGAACTAAGGGGTGTATCAACTATAATCATGTGCTTGCTTATCGTCAATTGGGATATGCAGTGGACGGATCGCCAAAGGTTGAGGAGGTGTCTAAACTAGTGTATTTTGTTAGAGGAAGTGATCCTGTGATGTTGAAAAGAGTGACAAGTGCTTGGAAGGGAATTCACAAGAAGGATAGAACTAATTTGGGCAAGAAGGTTCCTATTGCTAGGGTTCCTTACTTGGAATGAATCAAAGCCAGGGTTAAGATTTTACGGTTACCATTTTCAAGGTCGGCTCCTATATGTGAGCAACCTCCTACTGTTCTGAGTAAGATGGTGCCTACTGAGGTGTTCACCCAGGTTTATGTTGAGAACATTCAACTTCGCGCAAAAGACCGTGAGGCAGGGATGAAACTTTATTGGGTAGATCAAGAAAGGGTCGACTGAGCTTGCAAACTCAAAGAAGCTCAAGGGGAAAGTTCTGATGCAACCAGTTTTAGGAAGATATCTCGTGCTGAAATTGAAGAAGAGTTGAGTAAGACCCAACAAGAGTGCCAGAAGCTTTAGGCATATGAGAATAGCTACAGGAAGAAGATTCAAAACTTGGAGAAACAGCTCAAAGACAAAGATGCTCAGCTTAAGAAGGAAGTATCCTAGAAGCGTGTCGCAGAGGATCAGTTTCAAGAAAGTAAAGTAGTCGCATCACAAATTTTGAAGGAGAAAGCCAGGCTTGAAGAGTATTGTCAACACCTTGAAGCGTGTCTTGTTCCGGAGATTTAGTTTTTGTTACTTACCTTTGGTGTATTTGGGTCATCCCCAGGATTTTTGGAAGGGACCATTGTTTGTTTTATTATTCAGTTTACTTTGAAACACGTATTTTGTTGTTTATCGTTGCACTCTTAACTGTCCGAAGTCACTCGAACATCGTTTCTTTTGTTTGCAAATATTTGAAGTGTTTGTCTTTTTGTTCTTTTTTCCTTTGATTGTATGCTTGATTTTTGGTTGCGCGCTGTGACTGATGAATAAAAGGACTCTTGAATACCAGGAAATGACAAACATATCATGCACATCATGCATTTCATAACATTACAGGTTATCTCAAGATGGTATTCTTATTCTTCTGCTTTTCTTATTCAGAATTCAAGACGACTACTCATCGGTATTCCACCAAAAACAATTTGCCAATACAGATGGAACAAGTTCAAGCTGAACTCGCTGAAATAAGGGCCCAAATGGCTACTCAGATGACCCAGTTCATGGAGGTCATCACCAATGTGAATCGCCGATAATAGGAACTGGCTGCCATTATCAACAACCAACGCCGCTATCCAGGGGATGGCGGAAATCAAGGGCTCTATCAGGACATTTTTGTAGGATTGGGGGATGTGCAAGATCATCCTGCTGGAAATTTTCACGGGATGCCTGGAAACCCTTTTGTGCGCAATGTAGGGCAATTTCCCCCGTCTCCGGGACCTCGTCTTGTAGGGAACAAAAGAGATAATCAGGGCAGTGTAAGGGGCTATCAGAAGCAGGATTATGACTTTGATCAGGATGAAGATCAGTTTTCTATTCGGCATTCAGAGCCGAAAGTTCAGGTTGAGGATAGGAAGTATCGGTTGTTGGAAGAACGTTTTAAAGCTGTGGAAGGGCAAGGAGCCCTTGGTATGGATGCTAATGATCTCAGGTTGGTGTCTGGGGTGAAAGTTCCTCCAAAGTTCAAGCCTCCTATATTTGAAAAGTATAACGGAACGTCATGTCCTGTTACTCATGCAAATGCTTATTTCCGAAAGATGTCGGTGCATACTGAGGATCAGGGGCTTTTGATTCACTTTTTCCAGGATAGCCTATCTGGGGCATCCCTGGAGTGGTACATGAATTTGGAGAAAACCCATATTCGTTGCTGGAATGATCTTTCTCAGGCTTTTGTCAAACATTATCAGTACAATATGGATATGGCGCCCAATCGCACTCAGTTACAGAATTTGTCACAAGGACCAAGAGAATCTTTCAAGGAATACGCTCAGAAGTTGCGTGAGTTGGTTGCAAGGGTTCAACCTCCACTCATGGAGAGACAACTTATTGATATGTTTATGAGTACCCTGCAAGGGACAATCTATGAACACATGATAGAAAGTACTTCGGCAAGATTTGTAGACTTGGTTATGGCTGGTGAAAGGATTGAGATAGGTTTAAAGTTGGGGAAAATTCAGATTGGAGGTTCTAGTGGCTCATCAAGGGGCAGTAAGAAACCATTCAACACTTACCCTAAGAAAAGGTAAGGCGACGCAAGCGCGATTTACTCTCATAGAGGAAGAAGAGAGGATCGTCAGAACCAACAAATCAATGTTGTTTCTATTCCTGTTAATTCTCCTCCGCAGCAGAGACCAAATACAGTACCTCAACAACAAAGATAACAAGATGCTCCCCGTCAGTATAATAATCAACAGTAGAGACAGTCCAGAAAATTCGATCCCTTGCCAGTATCTCTTACTGAAGCACTTCACCATTTGCTCGATTTGAAGTTGATTAGTTTGAGAAATATGCCATCACCCCCCGCAAGACTTCCTCCTAACTATGATGCTAACGCAAGATGTGAATTCCATTCAGGCGGAGTTGGCCATTCTACTGACAATTGCTTTGCGTTGAAGTGCAAGATACAAGACTTGTTGGATGCTAAGGCAATTGAGTTTACTCCAGTGACTGGTCCGAATGTTACTCAGAACCCAATGCCTAGGCATGGAGGGGGTGTTGTTAATATGATTGATGATAATGGTGAAATGTTGAATTTAATCATGAATGTGGAAAAAGTAACTACTCCGTTATGGTATGTTAAGAGGTATTTGCTTGACTATTCTATTTTCCCGGGTTGTACTTCAGAGTGTTCCAAGTGTAGAGAGCAACCGAAGGGCTGTGATGATTTAAAAGCTGGTATCCAGTTGATGATAAAGGAGGGTTACCTGCAGTTCGATAGAAAACCAAGCTACTGTAAGGTGTGATACGGTGGGAGAACTGACTTGTGGTTTTGCATTTGTGTTCGCAAATGTTTCGGTTTAGCAAGAGTCGCCACCGACTTTTTATTTTATCCAAAGGAAAGGTCAAAAAGCACAGGAAAGACCTTTGAGATGTTTTCTTGGGTTCGGGGGGTAGGTTATGAAAAGGGAAGGTGCAAGCACCCTTTTCATCCATGGTTATCCATGGGCTCTTAGTTACTTTTTTAGATCACTTGCTTTTGCTTTTCAATTGTTTGAAATGGTGCTTTGTGTGTGGTTTTTGAAAATGTTTTGAAAATAGGCCTTGCCTAGGCAACCTTTGTAATGATTATTGTTTGAATGTATACAAAGGTGTATTGTCTTTTGAAAAGATGTTTCAATGTTTGAATGTTTGAAAGTTTGTTTTAGGAAATGTTTTGAAATTGTGTTGTGAGGTGTGTTTGAAAATAGCAAGGATGTTTTTGCAAGTTTTGATCAAGTAACTAAGAGTTGTCTACCTTATCTACTCAAGAGTCTTTCCTACACATTTTAAACCCTTTTGACAGTGTTGTTTTACCATTGCATTTGGTAAACAACCTTGTATTTGGATGTTAAATGGGACATGCGCGGGTCATCGTATTAACCATGATAGCAATTGTGCCAAGTATCTTAGCAAATTTTTGGAGGGACTAGATCATTTTGTATAGGCAACCAAGATAGCGTCATCGAGGGACTATGATCTTTTGTTTTGTTTTTGTTTTTCCAAGATACTCAACATGCATACCATGGCCATTTTAAAGGCAACAAGTGGATGAAACCCTAGGGGTGCATGTGTGCATTGTGTTATCATTTTCATGCATTTCATGTCTTGTATTAGGTCTAACTATTTGTTTTGATTTTGGATATTGCATACAAACCCTAATCTCTATCATGGCATATTTGAAAGCTATAAATGTATAAAGGTAAATCTACAACTATTACAACATTGATATAGGGAGGGGGATACAATTTTGGATAGGGGATTATTTTGCAAGAAATTAAAACCCTAAGTTATTACAACCAAGTTGAATTCTCTACCCAAATGATAAATAAGCAATATTTAAATAGACAATTAAATAAATATGCAATATATTATAAATATGCAAAAAAAAAAAATTGTATTATTTTTATGCATGTAAAATTAAACTATTTAATGTACAAAAATATTAAAAATAGTAATGGTTATTTTTTGGAAAGGGGAATAAACCCTAATTTTTTTTTAAGAAAACATATATATTAATTATATTATTTATGTATAATAAAAGAAAATAAAAATATATACAAATGTCAAAAAATAAAAATATGTTAGGAAAAATATTATTTAAGTATGTAAATAATAAAAATAAAAATATAATATTTTTATGTATTATTTTCAAGTTTTTATTAAAGAAAATAAAAGTATGTTATTTAATAATTATTTTTATGTTAGGAAAAATAATACAAAATACAAAATAAAATGTGAAAATTTATGAAAATGTTTTTGGTAATTTTTTTATGTTTAGAAAAAATAAAATAAAATCAGAAATGAAAAAGAAATAGAAAAATATAAAAAAATAATGAAATGGGCCAGGGGGGTGCAATCAGCAAGGTGGGGGTGTCAAAAGCAAGGAATAGGCAGGCCCAGCCCAACTACTTCATCTTCAACCTTCGTTCAAACAAAACGTGCGTTCTGAGTTCAAATTCGTATCCCCTGTTTCAGTGCTTAAAAACAAAAACTTGTAACATGAAAGTTGTAGAGCATAATCACACGATTCCAACCATATAAAAAACTTAATCTAACTCTCAAAGACCAGAGAGAATTTCTCTGGCCCTAATTTCTAACCTAACTTTTTCAGGAAGTTCATCAATCAAATTCTCTCAGCACACTTAACTTAAATGAAATCTATGCATATGTACAGCTTAAGGGAAATGGGTACTACATTTTTTATTCACAAACCTAAGCCTAATGATTCCTAAATAGAGAGATAGAAAGTTAGAAAATACTTGTTTCAGTTGAACTCATGTATGGAAATGCAAGGGTTTTCAGTGAGGCCTGAGGTGTTTGTGAGCTTGCCTGAACTTCCTCTGACCTTCTCCAATGCTTTGTTTACTTTGAGCTTGCTTGAATAAGCCTGTAGAAGTCAACCTACACAAGCTGAAATCAGAAATGGTGAAGCTTGCAAATGGAGTTACAGTCAATGGCCAATGGTTGGGATAACTTAGGTGGGTTATATGGAAGGTATTAGAACTGATTTGGGACAAAGCGCACGAGTGGTTTGTGAGATGGAAGTGAAACTGCAGAGAGTGCCCTGTTTTGTAAGAAGATGGTGTTTTTGTGTTTTTGAAGGCTTGAGGGTTGGATAGATCGTGCTTCTGACTCAAGTCAATATGCAAAAGTTGTTTTGAAAGGTTACAAACTTTGTTCTTATCAGATTTCAAAGATATGGATCTTTTGCAAGTTTACTTGGTTTTGAAGTAAAAGTGTGAAGTGATACAAGACAGGCCTGTACAGGCTATCTTCAAGCATGCACAAGATGGTTATACCTTTGCCTAAGTTTATGGAACTTGTTTTCTGCAAAGAGAGGGGTCCAAGGCTCAAGAGAAGCAAGTTGACATAAAGTTGCCTTTATCAAAATGGCATAGTTCACTTTTTGCCAAAAATAGATTAAACTCTTGTGTAAAATTCCATTGATCAGAATAATGCCTTAAACCAATGAGTTTGCATTAAATTTTTGAGTGTGGAATGGTTTAGATACCTTTAAACAAGTACAAATGAATCTGGAAAGAAATTGCAACTTGTAGCAACATTAAACATGCCATGGATCAAAGTGAGTTTTTGCCAAATTCAAACCTTCGATTCTCCCTAACCACAAATGATTTTGGAGAGTTCTTGGACATTTTGGAAAGCTTGTAACATGCTTTACAATCCATTTTTAAATTAATTTTGAGATTCTAAGTGGAACTATGTGAAAAATGTCCATGAAGATAGGTCAAAATCCTGCCTAAACTAGGGCAAAATTTCACTAAGATAAAATTTTCATGGACCCTTGTTCCAAAAATCATAACTTGAGATCCAAGCTTATTTTGGGAAAACTTTGTGAATCAAAGTTGTATATTTTGTGGAGGACTACAAATTTCATGTTGAAAGTTTTGTTTGAATCCAATTGCATCATGGTGAAAATGTTGGGCAAAGTTGGGAAAAAATAAGAAAATTTCATAACTTAGAAAAATTCGAAGTTATGAAATTTTTCAATCTTAAACCCTAATTTGCAAAATTATGTTTCTTGATGAACAAGTTTCATGTTTTGACACATCTTGATGAAAAATGACCCTTGGCACTTGATTTGACCAAAAAGTTAAAGTTTGACTTTTTAGTGTACAATTAATTTTTGATCAATTGACTGGAAAATTCATCTGTCAATCCAATGCTTTTGAGATATTTTGAACCTTGTGATTAGGTCAAGATGATTCCATTGAGTCTTTGAATCCATGCTTGAACCCAAATTACCATTGGATAGGTGAAAAATCAGAAATTTCCCTTATACAGTCAAAACCCTAAAAATGATCATTTTACCCTTTTGATGATCTGATCAAATTTCTTGAGGAGTTGTGGTCCAAACTTGATCAAGTGGTTCATATGAGTTTATAATGTTGATGTGGATAAAAAATTATGAGGTTTGACTGTAAATTGGCCACAATTGACTTTTCCTCCAATACAGTTGATTTCTAGGTCAACTGTCCAATTGACTGGGCAAAAATTTGATTCAAGGCTTGAAACTTGGTATGAACAATCTTATAAGTCCAACATGAAGTATGAAAGTCACTTTGAGCATTGAAAGTCCAAAAATCCTTGTGTAATCTCAAACCCTAATTTCAGGTCAACAGTGCAAGGAGATGTCTTGAGCAGAGCAAACCCTAATCCTGTCTAGAGTCCAAAGAGTCTTGTGAGGGGAAATCTTGATAAAATGAGATGTAAAATTTTGGGGTACAACAGCTTCCCATGTTCAATCTTCTTGAACCTGAAGAGTTAGATTTGTGAGTTTGCCTTTCGTGACTCGAAGGTAGAAGATGATTGGACACTAGAGTGCCTGTAAATTTACACTCGTCAAAATGTTGAGGGAATGGGCTTAAAGATGCCATTTGGAAATGATAGAATCTTGCTGGAGATGGGCTTAGAGATGCCATCCAAAATGTTTGTTGAATATCCAGGAGAATGAACATCAGAATGGTATATGTATCTGGAACGTATCTGAGTTGTATCTAGAGATTGGATCTGTATGAGCAATGGAATGGCGTCCGTGTCTGGAGCGTATCCGTGCTGTAACTGTATCTGATTTTTGAATGAATAACAGAATGACTTTCGTGTCTGGAGTGTATCTGTATTGTATCTGAATCTGAAATCTGAATAAGCGACAGAAGGACATCCGTGTCTAGAGCATCTCTGGGCTGGGGAATAGATTTGAATGAGTGTCAGAATGGCTACCGTGTTTGGAGCGTATCTGGACTATATCTGAAGTTGAGATCTGTATGAGTATCAGAATGAATTTCGTGTCTAGAGTGTATCCTTACTGTAACTGGGATCTGGACAAGTGACAGAATGACTTCCGTGTCTGGAGTGCATCTGAACCTGAAGTTGATAGTTGAATCTGAATGAGAAATGGAATGGCTTCCGTGTCTGGAGCGTATCTAGTCTGTATCTGATTGCTGAAGTCTTGAATGAGTAGTAGAATGACTTCCGTGTCTGGGGTGTATCCATACTGTATCTTGACTTGAAATTCTGAATGAGTAATAGAATGACCTCCGCGTCTGGGGTGTATCCATATTGTATCTGAATAAGAGATCCGAATGAGTAGCAGAATGACTTCCACGTCTTGGAGTGTATCCGTACTATATCTGAAATCTTTGAATAGTTGTTAAAGATAACTTTTAATCTTATCCTGAAAAGGGTAAAATGTTAGCTGAAACACAAAGTTATGTTGCATGACATGTATGCTGCAATAAAATGTGTTCTATCAATGTTTATGATATATGAATGTAATGTATGCGCATGTGAGCTTATTAGTTGTCTTGCTGAGGAAAATAAATCCTTGATAGCTGGAGATAGTGAAATCCTTGACCGTTGTCGGGGAAAATAAATCCTGGACCGATGTCGGGAATTCCACAACCTTTGATTGCTGAAAAATGAAAAATCCTTGGACCACTGTTGGGGATAGGAAATCTTTGGCAACTTGTGGGGATGTGAGAATCCTTCACGACTTCCTGGGGATATGAGGATCCTTCAAGTCCTTTGAAGTTGGAACATGGTAGACATTCTATTGTAGGAATAATGTCGAGTGTTGCTTGAGAAACCTGCTTGGGGAATCCCGAGAAACTTGATGACTGTGGCTGGGGATTGTGAATCTTCAATCTGTTGGGAAATAATTTTGTGGGGTGAAAGTTTATTCTGTTGGAGAGTTTTCAAGAGCTTGGGTTGTATGCCAATCTACTGAGAAATCATCTGAAGCTGTCGTCTGGTTAGCTGTCAGGTTCTAAGATAACTTACAGGGGAATTTTCTAGTTTTAAGACAACTCTCTTAGGAATTGGAGGAAACTGGATGGTCTTCCACCGGGGTTTAAGGGTTGAAGTTTTGGACTTCCTTGGGGAAGAAAGTTTCATCTTTGCTGAGGGTCTGTAGTTCAAATTTTTCTGGCTCCGCTGGGGATCGGGAGTTTAGAAACTTAGTTCTGGTGGGGATTTTGAAATTTAACTCCGCGGGGGACATGTATTTCAAGATTTTTGCTCCACTGGGGACCTCGATGATGTACTGCAGGGGATTTTACTTGAAATAGACTAAAGACGTTTTCCTACACTTCCCACCTATCAGTAATTATTGTTTCCTAATTTTGTTTATTTGTAAACAGTGATTATATTCAAATGCATATGCTCATTTAATAAACCATTGGATGTTTTCAAATAAAACACAAGTGTAAAGAAAAATAAAAGGAAAATAGTTTTCTACGCTTTGAAGTATCTTTGTATTATTTTTGTGTATGTATTTTGTACAAAGGAGACAAACATCCTAGTAAGAGAATGTTGTCGTAAAATTTGAGAAAAATTTATACAAAGAAAGATGGCTATGTATAAATATTCCATGGGGTTCCCATTCTGCCATAGCCTTCGTAACTCTGGATATCTTGTCCGTTTGTTGCTTCGTCCGACGATGCATGAATTGATCATAAACCTGGAGCTTGTCTGTGAAGAGATTGTCCTTAAAGTGATCCGACGAGACATAGTCATACACTTTAATTCCCTAACTTTTGCCTGGACCGCCCTTTCGGGTTTTCAGTCCACCGGGAAACCCTTTTTTTGCCCGAGTCGCCCTTTCGGGTTTTCAACTTACCCGGTGTACAAATTTTTTTTTATTTATCCCTAATTTTTTCCTGAACCGCCCTTTCGGGTTTTCGATTCACCGGGATGCCCATTTTTTCCCAAGTCGCCCTTTCGGGTTTTCAACTTGTCGGGTCGTTTATGCGTAGTATCTTTTGACTATGTCTGTGTTCGCAGGGTGCGGCAGGTCATCGCCGTCCATGGTGGTCAGGATCATTGCCCCACCAGAAAAGATGTTTTTGATCACAAATGGTCCTTCGTAAGTAGGAGTCCACTTGCCCCTGGGATCACTTTGCGGCAAGATGATCCACTTGATTACAAGATCCCCGACTTGATATACTTGTGTTCTGACTTTCTTGTTAAAGGCTTTGATCATTCGTTTTTGATACGCCTGACCATGGCAAACAGCAGTAAGTCGTTTCTCGTCAATCAAGTTAAGTTGATCAAGTCGGGTCTGAATCCAATCGTCTTCACTCAAACCAGCATCCTTCATGATTCTTAATGAGGGAATTTGAACCTCGATAGGTAAAACAGCTTCCATGCCGTATACCAAAGAATACGGTGTTGCCCCAAATGACGTTCGTGCCGTGGTACGGTATTCGTGTAGAGCAAACGGTAGCATCTCATGCCAGTCTTTGTAGGTGATTGTCATCTTTTGAATGATCTTCTTGATATTTTTGTTCGCAGCTTCGACATCACCGTTCATCTTAGGCCATTAGGGAGATGAATTGTGATGTTGAATCTTGAACTGTTTGCACAGAGCGGTGATCATAGTATTGTTCAAATTTGTACCGTTGTCAGTGATGATCCTGTCGGGGATACCATACCGGCAAATGAGGTTCTGCTTGATGAAGCGGGCAACCATATTCTTTGTAACGGATGCGAAGGACGCTGCTTCGACCCACTTGGTAAAGTAATCAATGACTACCAGGATGAAACGATGTCCATTGGATGTTGTAGGCTTGATCTCTCCAATCATGTTGATTCCCCACATCGCGAATGGCCAAGGAGCTGTTAAGACATTGAGAGGAACTGGAGGTATATGTACCTTGTCTGCATAGATTTGGCATTTGTGACAAGTACGGGAATGTAGATGACAATCATCATCCATGGTAGACCAGTAATAGCTTGCCCTTAGAATCTTCTTAGCCATTGTATGACCGCTTGAGTGGGTGCCAAAGGTGCCATTATGTAGTTCAGTCATGATTTGCTCAGCCTCAACTTTGTCCATACAACGGAGTAGAATGCAATCATGATTGTGCTTGTATAGGATACCATTGCTCAGAAAGAACTTGGCAGAGAATTTTCTCAAGAACTTTTTGTCATTGACTGAAGCTCCTTCAGGGTATTCTTGTGCTTCGAGATACCTTTTGACGTCATGAAACCAAGGTCGGTCCATTACTTCTTCGGTATTAATCTCGTGACAATGTGCAGGTTCGTCCATTTGCTCAATGGTGATTTGAGGAGCCTCATTATCCCAGTTAAGTTTAAACATGGATGACATTGTAGCTAGCGCATCTGCTAGTTGATTCTCTTCTCACGAGAAGTGCTCGAAGGTAATCTTCTCGAAATGTGGTAACAATGTCAAGACATGTTCTTTGTAAGGGATGAGGTTTGGATGTTTAGTATCCCACTCTCCTTTGACTTGACTGATAACTAAAGTTGAGTCCCCAAATACAATCAAAGATTTGATTCCCAAGTCAATAGCGGCCTTGGGACCAAAGATACAAGCTTCATACTCAGCCATGTTGTTGGTGCAATTGAAGCAGAGTCTAGCAGTGAAAGGTGTATGGCAACCTTGTGGAGAGATAAGTACCGCACCGATACTGTTCCCAAGTGCGTTGGAGGCACCATCAAAGTACAGAGTCCATCGGGATCCTTGTTCAGGTCCGTCATACGGTCTGTTTTCTTTAATGTTGTTGAAAGTCATGATATCCTCGTCGGGAAAGTCGAACCTCATGGATTGGTAATCGGCTAGCACACTCCCCTTTATAGCTTTTTGGGTCGTGTACTTTATATCATACTCGGTGAGGATCATCTGCCATCTAGCGATTCTTCCTGATAGAGAAGGCTTCTCGAAGATGTATTTGATCGGATCCATTTTAGAGATCAACAAAGTGGTATGTGTCAACATATACTGCCTTAGCCGGCAAGCAGCCCATACCAAAGCGCAACAAGTTTTCTTGAGCAGTGAGTAACGAGTCTCACAGTCGGTAAACTTTTTGCTAAGGTAATAAATGGCATGCTCTTTTCGGCCAGACTCGTCATGTTAGCCCAGTACGCACCCCATTGAATTCTCCAAAACAGTCAGATACATGATTAACGGCCTTCCTTCGATGGGTGGCATCAAGATAGGAGGTTCCAGCAAATACTCCTTGATTTTATCGAAAGCAACTTGACAATCATCATTCCATTTAACCACCTGATCTTTCTTCAACAGCTTGAAGATTGGTTCACAGGTAGATGTTAGGTGAGAGATGAACCTCGTAATGTAGTTTAAGCTTCCCAAGAAACCTCTGACCTCCTTCTCAGTGCGAGGGGCCAGCATTTCTTGTATAGATTTGACTTTGGCAGGATCAACCTCGATGCCTTTGTTACTGACGATGAATCCAAAAAGTTTACCGGACCTGACTCCGAAAGTGCACTTGTTAGGGTTCAGTCTGAGCTTGTACTCTTTCAATCTGACAAACAGCTTTTGCAGATGGTCGAGGTGTTCTTCTTCTGTTTGTGAACGGGCTATCATGTCGTCTATGTAAACCTCTATCTCATGATGTATCATATCATGAAACAAGGCCACCATGGCGCGTTGATAGGTTGCCCCGGCATTCTTCAGTTCGAACGACATCACTTTATAGCAGAAGGTACCCCACTGCGTAACAAAAGTAGTCTTCTCCATATCTTCGGGGGCCATTTTGATCTGGTTGTACCCTGAAAATCCATCCATGAAAGAAAATACCTTGTGTTGAGCTGTGTTGTAAACCAAGATGTCAATGTGCGGTAGTGGAAAGTCATCTTTAGGGCTAGCCCTGTTTAAGTCTCTGTAATCCACGCACATTCTCACTTTACCATCCTTCTTAGGCACGGGCACAATGTTAACAACCCATTATGG
The DNA here is from genome assembly GCA_948472305.1 of Vicia faba. NCBI lineage: Eukaryota > Viridiplantae > Streptophyta > Magnoliopsida > Fabales > Fabaceae > Vicia > Vicia faba. Next base: position 85,699 of record CATIWC010000245.1, on the reverse strand, counting down.
ATAGGAAGTAATAGCATGAAAGCCAGCATTGAACTGCTTCATTACTTCAGCTTTGATCTTTTCAGACATGTCAGGCCTCGTGCGGCGGACTTTCTGTTTGATTGGTGAACAGTCTTCTCTTGTAGGGAGACGGCGAACCACAATATTTATATCGAGTCCTGGCATGTCTTCGTAGGACCAGGCGAAGATCTCAACATATTCATATAATAGCTGAACTAAGCGCTCCTTGACATTTGGCTCTAGGTTGTCACCCACTTTAACTTCTTTTCTGTCTTCCTCTGTTCCCAAGTTGATAGTCTCTAACAACTCCTCGTGAGGTAGAATAGCCCTTTCTTCCTGTTGCAACAGTCTAGCCAACTCTCCAGGAACTTCACAGTCTTCATCACCTTCGTATTCGGCATGATTGACCAGATCTTCAGAGTCACTGAAGGCCATAGCAGAATTGTTACCCATGGAATCCGGAGTGGATGGGTACCTGCATTTTGTGAGTGTGGGTGTGTGTAAGGGATAGCCACCTTTAAACAAATAAAATGTAAAAAGAAAGACAATGAACACAAAATTTTATATATGAAAACGTCCATGATTCATTAAAATGGCATATGAAGATGAAAAATCAAGCCCTTACAAATGGACCTATATGCCTCGGGTAAGGCATAAGGCAAAAAGTGTACGAATTGTTTAAAAATTATTACAGACCAACAGAAAATGTTCGAAAGATAAATTACTGATTGATGAAAGTAATGGGAACGAAGTCTTTTGCCTCCCAGTTGTTCCACCCTCTCTCAATAGTTGGAAAGATCCAGTCTTCAAAATTGCTCTCCTCTTCATCATTCTCCAAAGCATGAACTCCATGATGGGTGATCTTCACCGGTGGCCCTCCAGCCCGGGACCGACGCACAGCCTTCTGACTAGCAGCAGTGAAACCTAAGCCGAACTTATCTGTCTTGTAAGGAAAATCTGGTAGCTGACGTCATACTGCGCTTTCTCCTTCCTTAATCACAGCCTTCGCATCTTCAAGGGATGACATTCGGGACACAGGTTTGGTAATGATGGGCACAAAATTCATTGTCTTGGCTGCTACAACTTTAGGAGAAACCTCTTCAAAGTGCTGAAAGGGGGTCTCGATGAATTCACCATCTAATTCAACATAGCGGAATGAATTCAGATGGCTTATCATATACTCCTCCTTGCCACGAACTGTCACAATTTTCCCCTGGACAGGGTACTTAAGCTTCTGATGCAGAGTAGATGTAACGGCTCCATCATGATGAATCCAGGGCCTTCCTAACAAGAAAGAGTGGGAGGGACGGATATCCATGACATGAAATATGGAGTTGAAAGTTTCCGTACCCACTTTAATCGGGATGTCCACCTCCCCGTGGACCATCCATTTAGAACCATCGAAGGCTCTGACAATGATGTTGATGGGCTTCAAAATTTAAACCTTCACAGTCCAATCTGTCCAATGCTTTTTTAGGCAAGACATTTAAAGACGATCCAGTATCCACCAGAACGTGAGCAAGAGTAGCCCCTCTGAATTCCACCGAGACATGCAGCGTGTCATTATGCTTTCTCCCTTTAGATGTTAAATCGGCATCGGAGAAGCCAAGACCATTGTTGGCTGTTAGGCTGGCTACACACTCCTGGAACTGGTCTGCGGAGGTTTCCTGAGGCACATGGGTCGTCTTCAAGAACTTGATCAAAGCTTTGGCATGAGCTTCAGAACAGAGCAACAAGGCCAGCATAGAGATTTTTGAAGGGGTTTGCCCTAGTTGTTCTACGACATCATAGTCGCTTTTCTTAATTATCTTTAAAATCTCCTCCATCTCCTTTTGAGTGGTCTCGGGGATTACCAAAGGCTGAGCCCTCGTCCTGACGGGCGCTTCTTGGATCCCCTTACCTTTATCAGTAGTAACAGCAGAGGGTACAACCTCGGGAGTAACAATTTCTTCAATCATTGGAGTTTGCATAGAGATGTTGACCGGCACAGGAGTAACCTTAGGAGCATTTGAGGGTCCGAAGACTGCCCTTGGAGGAGCAATCTCCGGAGAGAAGATTCTTCCATTGCGGGTGATCTTACTCGTCCCCGCAATATTTCCTATGTTAAGAGTCTCTTCATTGAAACTTTCTTCAACTGATTCAATCTGCTTAACACCGTGGTAGAAGATCTCTCCTCCATAATTCCATGGTATTGTCTTGTTGGACTTGTATGGGATAGGCCCCGACATAGTTATCTTCAGAGGTACAAACTTTGGTTCGGGTGTAATCTTAACAGGTCTTTTGGAGACCTTGGAAAGACTGGCGGAAATGGTAATTATAGCAACATCGTTGATAGGAGTTGGAGTAACAGGAGTTTTCTCAAAGAGGATTTCTTGATTATCCATTAGGCGTTGGATGCCTAACTTCAATAGCGGACAGTAGGATTGTAAGGACGAACAAAGGTAACAATCTTTTTCACAGCCTGGGAAAATTTCGACTTTCAACAGATTCATCTTGATCATTGGTAATGGAGTCATTAAGTCATCAACAGCAGCAACATAAAGATCTTCTACAATAGCATGGACATTGTGACCATGTTTTGGCATTGGGGCAGAGATCACATTAGGTTTTTTAGGGGCGTCAAACTCCAACTCCTTGGCATCTATTAAATCCTGGATCTTATTTTTGAGGGCCCAACAATTGTTGGTGTCGTGCCCCACGCTGTCCGAATGATAGGCACACTTTACATTTGAATGGTAATAGGGAGAAGAGGTATTCATATTCTTTGGAGCCTCTTTCAAGTTTGTAAGGTTTAACTTCAACATATGAGGGAGAATCTGAGCAGGTGTCATATTGATCCGGGTGAATTGCCGTGCAGGCCTTTCTACCCTTGCCTGGTTGGTTCTAGGTTGACTGTTTCGAGGTTGATCCACTGCAGAATTCTGAATCATTACAGCCCCCACCGCTGGCCGGCGCTCGACTCCTTTTTGACTTCTCTGGGAGTAAACAGCTGAGACTTCTTTCTTGGCTGGAAAGGTCTTCTTGATAGCAGCGGAAGTAGATGCATCCTTTTGAATTTTACCGCTCTTGATTCCAGCTTCAACTCTTTCACCATTCAGAATTAACTCGGTGAACCCTGCAGACGAACTCCCGATCAACTGATTAAAGAATGGACCTGACAGGGTCCCCAAAAACATATCCACAAGCTCTCTCTCAGACAATGGTGGTTGCACCCTTCCAGCCAAGTCCCTCCATTTCTGAGCATACTCCTTAAACCCTTCATTAGAGACCATAACCATACTCTGTAGTTGAGTACGAGTAGGTGCTAAGTCTGCATTATATTGATATTGTCTGTAGAAGGCAGCAGCCAAATCCTCCCAATTGTGTACATCAGATCTCTCAAGTTGGTAGAACCAATCTAATTGCGTCCCCGAAAGACTATCTTGAAAAAAGTGGACCCACATATCCTTATCAGAAGAATGAGGTTGGATCTTTCTGACGTAAGACCGTAGGTGCATCTTCGGACAAGACAAACCATCGTATTTAGAAAATGTAGGAACCTTGAATTTAGGGGGAATCACAATCCCAGCAACCAAACCTAGCTCCTCGAAATCCATCCCAGACACTCTTTGTACCTCCATAGCTGCCAGACGCTCTTCCATATTCTTGTACTTGTCGTCTGTCGGAGGATACTGTTGCTCAGAGTAATCTTCATCCTCTTCTTCTTCTTCTTCCTTAGACTCGGAGGGCACTGCAGCTCCCTTTCCTTTACCTTCCCCTTCATCAGATGTCGAGGGGAAATCCAGGACCCTTCTAGCTTGGTTCTCAAATCTTCTTCCCAAAGTAGCTACACCAACTCTTTTCTTTTTATTTTTCTCCTTTTCTTTTTCCTTTTCCTTTTCCAGTAGTGCTTTAAGATCCTCCTGACCCTTTGCCAAGGTCATGAGTAGTTGTTGGAACTGTTAATTCTGCGCTTGTAGATCTTTGATCGTCTGCTCTATATCCATCTTGCTGAAATAAACAACAGAGAGATAAGGAAACCTGGTGTGAAGACCTGTTTACGCATATGATGAATGATGTGTATTCATGTAATGCAATCAAGGATTCAGAAATTCAAATTTGTTGTAAACAAAAAGGAACACATGTCATATTAATAAGATATAATTTGTTAGTACATAAATGCCCCATGGGCAAAATAATACAAAATTCTAAGATAAAAAGACATTGGGCATCCTCTTTGGTGCGATGTAGGTGTTGAGAGTCTACTCTTCATGGAGTCGACGAGTAAGTTCCAAAACCTTCTTCTCACTGGCGTAGAAGCTGGCTTCAAAAGTGTTTCGTTCTTCCTTGAGCTGTATCCAACTCTTTTGCAAATCTTCCAATGATGTTGGCATGTTAGGATGTAGGAGGGTGTATGGAACCTCTCCTTCCATAATAGGCTCTTTGATCATAGGCAGAATGTGGGGGTAAGGCATCATAAGACTCTGGGCGCGGGTTCGTACCCACTTGAGGTAAGGCTCAAGGGGGATGGAATTCTTGTGTCCCAGTGTCTTACTATCCACTGTTGGGCATCCTCCAAGCTCGGATAAACCTTTGTCGAAGTCCTTGAGCATCGTTTTCGAAGTCAAAAACCAAGTCTGGAATCAGCATGTCATAAGGGCCATCCCTTCGGGCATACCCAAATTGTCTCAGAGCTAAGCAGGGGTTGTAGGTAATGCCTCCCCTAATGCCAAGTAATGGGACATTAGGGAATTCCCCACAACGATTAATGATGATGACATTTTCTCTGGACCGAGAACACCAATGAACATCAAAATGTGTAAGAGTCATCAACCGTTGTGACCACCTCAAGCCTTGCTCATTCTTCAAGACTGACTGGGGGAGGTGAGAAATAAACCACCTCGCTAGAAGAGGAGTACAGCACATGAGAACACCTCTTTTCCTCATTGTTCGTGTGTGAAATGAGTGGAGGATATCCCCAAGCAATGTAGGCACAGGATTCCGAGATATGAAAATCTTGACAGCATTCACATCTATAAGTTGATCAGGGTTTGGGAACAAGACCAATCCATAGATGAGAAGTGCTACAATCTCCTCAAAAGCTTGCAGATCTAGAGAATTCCAGCAGTCTTGTGCCTTCTCAAAAAGAAACTTTGCCAAGAAACCCTTGACACCACTTCTGGTTTCCCAATGACCTTTGATACCAGATGGTTGCAACTGTAAGGCTTGAGCAACATCTTCAGGCTTTGGTTCTCTTTCCGTACCGTTGTAGGGTAGTTGATGGAGAATAGGAATCCTCAGGAGTTGAGAAAATTCCTCCAAAGTAGGCACTAGCTGGTAATCAGGAAATGTAAAGCAATGGTGTAGGGGGTCAAAGAACTAGAAGAGACCTTTCACCATGTCTTCTTTAATGTTGGAGTTGACCAAGCTGAGAAGTCTACCATGTCTTTCAGTGAAGGGAGAATTCTCTTGAATCTTGGAAGTAAGCTCCTTGAGTTGAGGAGGTATTCTTACAAGGTTGACCTGGATTGTTTTCCCGCGGAGTGATTCCATAACCTACAAAACAGGAACAAAGATGAAGATCCAAACCCTTGAAATGGTTAGTGGATGCATATGATGCTTCATGATGTTCATGATGTATGCACAAGTATATGTGCAAGCAAGTCACACAAGTTCCCAGTTTCAGGCTTGCATGGGGTTTCATAGGTAAGTACCCTCTTGAAGTTAGTTGGCTCAACCTGTCCTATAAATAGTAACCGGGTTCTAAGGAGCTCAATATCATTGGATTATTTTCTGTGTTCATTGTTTCAGTTTAGCCACTTTACTGGCGACCAAAATATTCCAAGAAAACAACCCTCAATGAGTGTAGTATCGAGTATCTACCAACTTCGGACTGCACCAAAGTCGGTCATCTCACTACCCCTAATAAGGCCAAGATGGTCAAGTAAAGGTTCTAAAAGTCCATTAGTGCTTCATGACATCACTCAGCGGCCCCGTATTCTCTTTGATTGACTCAAAGGCTACCGGTACCCACAAATATGTCGCACTAATATAGCTATTGCTTCAACCATGTCGGTATACCCCGCACAGTTTCCACAACGTATTGCTATTTACCTATGAATGTTTCTCAAATTCGGGTACAAGATTTCAAACCCAAACAATAGAACCAAATGTAAAGCAATCAAAGCAAACAAGATAAGCATGTAAAAGTGATTTAAACCCTAAGGTAACCCCACTTTTTTTATATATCCCCAGCAGAGTCGCCAGTTCTGTGATACGGTGGGAGAACTGACTTGAGGTTTTGCATTTGTGTTCGCAAATGTTTCAATTTAGCAAGAGTTGCCATCGACTTTTTATTTTATCCAAAGGAAAGGTCAAAAAGCACAGGAAAGACCTTTGAGATGTTTTCTTGGGTTCGGGGGGTAGGTTATGAAAGGGAAGGTGCAAGCACCCTATTCATCCATGGTTATCCATGGGCTCTTAGTTACTTTTTTAGATCACTTGCTTTTGCTTTTCAATTGTTTGAAATGGTGCTTTGTGTGTGGTTTTTGAAAATGTTTTGAAAAGAGGCCTTGCCTAGGCAACCTTTGTAATGATTCTTGTTTGAATGTATACAAAGGTGTATTATCTTTTGAAAAGATGTTTCAATGTTTGAATGTTTGAAAGTTTGTTTTGGGAAATGTTTTGAAATTGTGTTGTGAGGTGTGTTTGAAAATAGCAAGGATGTTTTTGCAAGTTTTGATCAAGTAACTACGAGTTGTCTACCCTATCTACTCAAGAGTCTTTCCTACACATTTTTAACCCTTTTGACAGTGTTGCTTTACCATTGCATTTGGTAAACAACCTTGTATTTAGATGTTAAACGGGACAGGCGCGGGTCATTGTATTGACCATGATAGCAATTATGCCAAGTATCTTAGCAAATTTTTGGAGGGACTAGATCATTTTGTATAGGCAACCAAGATAGCGTCATTGAGGGACTATGATCTTTTGTTTTGTTTTTGTTTTGCCAAGATACTCAACATGCATACCATGGCCATTTTAAAGGCAACAAGTGGATGAAACCCTAGGGGTGCATGTGTGCATTGTGTTATCATTTTCATGCATTTCATGTCTTGTATTAGGTCTAACTATTTGTTTTGATTTTAGATATTGCATACAAACCCTAATCTCTATCATTGCATATTTGAAAGCTATAAATGCGTTAAGGTAAATCTACAACTATTACAACATTGATATAGGGAGGGGGTTACAATTTTGGATAGGAGATTATTTTGCAAGAAATTAAAACCCTAAGTTATTACAACCAAGTTGAATTCTCTACCCAAATGATAAATAAGCAATATTTAAATATACAATTAAATAAATATGCAATATATTATAAATATGCAAAAAATGTTTTTTGTATTATTTTTATGCATGTAAAAATAAACTATTTAATGTACAAAAATATTAAAAATAGTAATGGTTATTTTTTGAAAAGGGGAATAAACCCTAATTTTGTTTTAAGAAAACATATATTTTAATTATATTATTTATGTATAATAAAATAAAATAAAAATATATACAAATGTCAAAAAATAAAAATATGTTAGGAAAAATATTATTTAAGTATGTAAATAATAAAAATATAATATTTTGATGTATTATTTTTAAGTTTTTATTAAAGAAAATAATAGTATGTTATTTAATAATTATTTTTATGTTAGGAAAAATAATAAAAAATACAAAATAAAATGTGAAAATTTATGAAAATGTTTTTGGTAATTTTTTTATGTTTAGAAAAAATAAAATAAAATCAGAAATGAAAAAGAAATAGAAAAATATAAAAAATAATGAAATGGGCCAGGGGGTGCAATCAGCAAGGTGGGGGTGTCAAAAGCAAGGAATAGGCAGGCCCAGCCCAACTACTTCATCTTCAACCTTCGTTCACACAAAACACGCGTTCTGAGTTCAAATTCGTATCTCCTGTTTCAGTGCTTAAAAACAAAAACTTGTAACATGAAAGTTGTAGAGCATAATCACACGATTCCAACCATATAAAAAACTTAATCTAACTCTCAAAGACCAGAGAGAATTTCTCTGGCCCTAATTTCTAACCTAACTTTTTCAGGAAGTTCATCAATCAAATTCTCTCAGCACACTTAACTTAAATGAAATCTATGCATATGTACAGCTTAAGGGCAATGAGTACTACATTTTTTATTCACAAACCTAAGCCTAATGATTCCTAAATAGAGAGATAGAAAGTTAGAAAATGCCTGTTTTAGTTGAACTCGTGTATGGCAATGCAAGGGTTTTCAGTGAGGCCCGAGGTGTTTGTGAGCTTGCCTGAACTTCCTCTGACCTTCTCCAATGCTTTTTTTGCTTTGAGCTTGCTTGAATAAGCCTGTAGAAGTCAACCTGCACAAGCTGAAATCAGAAATGGTGAAGCTTGCAAATGGAGTTACAGTCAATGGCCAATGGTTGGGATAGCTTAGGTGGGTTATATGGAAGGTATTGGAACTAATTTGGGATAAAACACACGAGTGGTTTGTGAGATGGAAGTGAAACTACAGAGAGTGCCCTGTTTTGCAAGAAGATGGTGTTTTTGTGTTTTTGAAGGCTTGAGGGTTGGATAGCTCGTGCTTCTGACTCAAGGCAATATGCAAAAGTTGTTTGGAAAGGTTACAAACTTTGTTCTTATCAGATTTCAAAGATATGGATCTTTTGCAAGTTTACTTGGTTTTGAAGTAAAAGTGTGAAGTGATACAAGACAGGCCTGTACAGGCTTTCTTCAAGCATGCACAAGATGGTTGTACCTTTGCCTAAGTTTATGGAACTTGTTTGCTGCAAAGAGAGGGGTCTAAGGCTCAAGAGAAGCAAGTTGACATAAAGTTGCCTTTATCAAAATGGCATAGTTCACTTTTTGCCAAAAATAGATTAAACTCTTGTGTAAACTTCCATTGATCAGAATAATGCCTTAAACCAATGATTTTGCATTCAATTTTTGAGTGTGGAATGTTTTAGATACCTATAAACAAGTACAAATGAAGCTGGACAAAAATTGCAACTTGTAGCAACATGAAACATGCCATGGATCAAAGTGAGTTTTTGCCAAATTCAAACCTTTGATTCTCCCTAACCACAAATGATTTTGGAGAGTTCTTAGACATTTTGGAAATGTTGTAACATGCTATACAATCCATTTTTGAAATGCATTTTGAGATTCTAAGTGGAACTATGTGAAAAATGGCCATGAAGATAGGTCAAAATCCTGCCTAAACTAGGGCAAAATTTCACTAAGTTAAAAGTTTCATGGACCCTTGTTCCAAAAATCATAACTTGATATCCAAGCTTCTTTTGGGAAAACTTTGTGAATAAAAGTTGTAGATTTTGTGGAGGACTACAAATTTCATGTTGAAAGTTTTGTTTGAATCCAATTGCATCATGGTGAAAATGTTGGGCAAAGTTGGGGAAAAATAAGAAAATTTCATAACTTAGAAAAATTCTAAGTTATGAAAATTTTCAATCTTAAACCCTAATTTGCAAAATGTTTCTTGATGAACAAGTTTCATGTTTTGACACATCTTGATGAAAAATGACCCTTGGCACTCGATTTTGACCAAAAAGTCAAAGTTTGACTTTTCAGTGTACAGTTGATTTTTGATCAATTGACTGGAAAATTCATCTGTCAATCAAATGCTTTTGAGATCTTTTGAACCTTGTGATTAGGTCAAGATGATGCCATTGAGTCCTTGAATCCATGCTTGAACCCAAATTACCATTGGCTAGGTAAAAAATCAAAAATTGCCCTTATACAGTCAAAACCCTAAAAATGACCATTTTACCCTTTTGATGATCTGACCAAATTTCTTGAGGAGTTGTGGTCCAAACTTGATCAAATGGTTCATATGAGTTTATAATGTTGATGTGGATAAAAAATTATGAGGTTTGACTGTAAATTAGCCACAAGTGACTTTTTCCCCAATACAGCTGATTTCTAGGTCAACTGTCCAATTGACTGGGCAAAAATTTAATTCAAGGCTTGAAACTTGGTATGAACAATATTATAAATCCAATATGAAGTATGAAAGTCAATTTGAGCATTGAAAGTCCAAAAATCCTTGTGTAATCTCAAACCCTAATTTCAGGTCAACAGTGCATGGAGATGTCTTGAGCAGAGCAAACCCTAATCCTGTCTGGAGTCCAAAGAGTCTTGTGAGGGGAAATCTTGATAAAATGAGAGGGAAAATTTTGGTGTACAACATAAGGTTACCTAAGACGATGTTGCTGTGGTATCTATTCCTTACACCCCTGCGCGCATTCCTGCCCCATCTAGGGCACCTCCTTTGATGATTAGGTACCTGGTCCCATGCCGTATACCAGTGAGAAGGCCATCCCATGGCATTATGGTGCTGATGTTTATTACCATGGGGTGAAGCAGGAGGTAAGTACCCGTTCATCTGAGGAAAAATGTGCTGAAGATAGTGAAGGGGAAGTTCATAACTTTTCTGGTGTGGGTCGAATGACTAGAAGCGGGAGAGTATTCGGTCCTTCCAATGTGCAAGATGCGGCAGATGCTTCTGCAAGAGAAAAAGGAAAACAGCAGGCGATGATTGGTAATCCAAGGGTTACACCAGCCAATGTGACTCAACCAATTCCGATACCAGAAGCTTCTTCAGTTTCTGATGAGGTTGAAGAGTTAATGTGAATTATCAGAAAGAGTGATTATAGCATAATTGATCATCTGAGCCATACTCCTTCTAAGATGTTTATCTTGTCTCTGTTGATTTATTCAAAACCTCACATAAATGCTTTGATGAAGTTGTTAAAGAATGCATTCGTGCCACATGAGATAACAGTCAATCAGTTTGAGAATGTTTGTGCTAACATATCTGCCGGGAATGGTATGGGCTTCACGGATTTTGACCTTCCTCCGGAAGGGCAAGACCATAACAAAGCGTTGCATATTTCAATGGAGTGCAGGGGCACTACTTTATCCCGGGTTTTGCTGGACACAGGTTCGTCTTTAAATGTATTGCCCAAGTCAGCGTTGATGAAGATTGATTATTCTGGACTGGAGTTACGCCCTAGTGATTTGATGGTGAAGGCGTTTGATGGGTCTCGAAGGTCAGTGTTTGGGGAAGTGGAGTTACCATCAAGGTCGGTCCTCGCACCTTCACGGATAAATTTTTTATGATGGATATATAGCCAGCATATTGTTGTTTGTTGGGGCGACCGTGGATTCATAGAGCAGGGGCAGTCACTTCTACTCTTCATCAGAAACTCAAGTATCCTGTAGAGGGGAAGGTGATAACCGTGTGCGGCGAGGAAGAGTACATCGTGAATCATTTGACATCATTCTGCTATGTTGAAGTTGAAGGTGAGATACATGAGACCCCGTTTCAGGGGTTTGAGACAGTTCATGCTGTCAATTTTCCTCCTCTAGAGAAGAAAAGGAAACCTGAAACTATTATGTCGTCTCTCAAGGATGCGAGAGCTGTGGTGGAAAATGGTAACCCTGAAGGTTGGGGTCAGGTGCTGGACGTTACTCCAAAATTTGATAAATTTGGTCTTGGTTTTATCCCAGGTCAGCAGAGTGCAACTCCCAGAGCATCTAGTTTATCTACTCTTGTAAAGTGTTCCTGTCCTTGTGCTACTCAAGAAGGACACGTCAATGCAGTTGGCGACGATAGGGTTGATGGCTACAATATCGAAGATTGGATTCGTCCGAGTATTCCAGGCCAGACACTCAACAATTGGACTTTCGTGGATGTTATTCAAGTTTCAAGCGCTGAGGAGTAATTTTCTTATTTTCTTTCATTATCATATCATAATTCCTACGCTCTGCCCAAGGCGTAGTGTATCATTTGTGTAGGGACACTGTGTTTATTTTCAAGTTTATCATGAAATAAAGGATGTTTTTGCATTCAAAATTTTTCTCCATTTCTTTTCTTTTATTTGAATGGAAATGTTTCTCTTTTCACACAGTCACTAAAAAACACCAAAATTCCATTCATGCAGATGCACTTCCACCACCGATCATATTGGTAACGACTCTGCTATGGCTCATTATGACTTTGATACTCCTATTTATCAAGCTGAAGAAGAAGCATATGAGGATTGTGATCTTCCTGAGGAATTAGCAAGACTGTTAAAACAAGAGGAGAAGGTTATCCAGTCGAATCAGGATTCGATTGAGGTGGTGAATATTGGCACAGAAGAGGTAAGAAGAGAAGTCAAGATAAGGGCAGATCTCGAAGAAAGTATAAAGGTCAGATTGATTGAGCTACTCCGTGAGTATTTTGATATCTTCGCTTGGTCTTATGAGGATATGCCTGGGTTGGATATAGACATAGTGGTGCATCGACTATCGCTCAAAGAAGGTTGTTCCTCTGTCAAGCAAAAGCTCCGAAGAACTTATCCTGAGATGAAGATCAAGGAAGAGGTCCAGAAGCAGTTGGACGCGAATTTCTTAAAGGTCATCAATTATCCGCCATGGATTGAAAATATTGTGCATGTGCCCAAGAAGGATGGTAAGGTCAGGATGTGCATGGATTATAGGGATTTGAATAGGGCCAGCCCTAAAGATGATTTCCCTCTTCCGCATATTGATATGTTGGTCGATAATACTGCTCATTCCAAAGTATTTTCGTTCATGCATGGTTTTTCGGGTTACAATCAAATTAAGATGGCTCCGGAGGATATGGAGAAGACAACATTTATCACACCTTGGGGAACTTTCTGCTATAAAGTGATGTCGTTTGGTTTGAAAAATGTTGGGGCAACATATCAGCGCGCCATGGTCACTCTCTTTCATGATTTAATTCACAAAGAGATTGAGGTATATGTGGACAGTATGATTGTTAAGTCTGACACGAAAGAGGAACATCTTGTTCATCTGGAAAAAAATTTCGAGAGGCTGAGGCATTTCTTGCTAAGGTTGAATCCGAATAAGTTCACCTTCGGGGTGAGATCTGGAAAGCTGTTGGGTTTTATTGTAAGTGAAAAAGGTATCGAGGTGGAACCGGCCAAGGTAAAAGCGATACAGGAAATGCATGAACCAAGGACAGAGAAGGAAGTACGTGGTTTCTTTGGAAGGTTAAACTACATTTCTAGATTTATTTCTCATCTCACAGCCACCTGTGAACCTTTGTTCATGTTGTTGAAGAAAAGTCAGACAGTAAAATGGAATGAGGATTGTCAGAAGGCCTTTGACTAAATAAAGGAGTATTTGCAGGAACCTCTGATACTCGTGCCGCCAGTGGAAGGAAGGCCACTAATCATGTATCTAACTGTGTTGGAGAGCTCAATGGGTTGTGTCCTCGGTCAACACGGCGATACGGGGAAGAAAGATCAGGCTATTTACTACTTGAGTAAGAAGTTTACAGAATGCGAGTCGAGATACTCATTGCTGGAAAAGACTTATTGTGCGCTTGCCTGGGCCGCCAAACGTTTGAGGCAATACATGTTAACTCACACCACCTGCTTGATATCCAAAATGTATCCAATCAAGTACATTTTCGAGAAGCCAGCTCTTACAGGCAGGGTAGCCCATTGACAGATGATACTCACTGAATATGATATCCAATACACTACTCAAAAAGCAATTAAGGGTAGTGTATTGGCCGACCATCTTGCTCATCAGCCCTTGAACGATTATGAACCAATGACGTTTGATTTTCCAGATGAGAAAATCGTGTATATTCGGGATTGTAATATGCCAGACCCAGACAAGGACCCGAGCCGGGATCACGTTGGACGCTTGTTTTTTATGGTGCCTCCAATGCCATGGGCAACGGTGTCAGAGCTATTATCACTTCTCTTGAGGGATAACACATTCCTTTCATGGCTCGTATTTGTTTTGATTGCACTAACAACATGGCCAAATATGAGCCTTGTATTTATGGTATTGAAGCGGCGATCGACCTGCACATCAAATTTTTGAAAGTATACGGGGATTCCAATATCGTTATCAGCTAGATTAATGGAGATTGGGAGACTTGCCATCAAAACCTAATTCCCTATCGTGAGCATGTTATGTAGCTGATTCTGTATTTCGAAGAGATCACGTTTGAGCACATTCCCATAGAAGAAAACAATCTAGCTGATGCACTGGCAACTTTGTCTTCCATGTTCAAGGTTAAGTGGGCTAATGAGGCACCTTCCATTACCATCAGAAGTTTGAGTGAGCCAGCTTTCTGTTTTGAGGCCAGTTTAGAATCAGATGGTAATCCTTGGTTTTATGATGTTAAACAATATCTTGAAACACAAGAGTACCCTGAAGAGGCATCAGTCACAGATAAGAAGTTCTTGAGAAGATTTTCAGCCAAGTTCTTTCTCAGTGGTGGTGTGTTGTATAGAAGGCATCATGAAGGTTTACTGCTCAGATGTGTTGACAAGAAAGAAGCAGCTAGAATCATTGAGGAGATATATGAAGGTGATTTCGGGACCCATTTTAACGGGCATACCATGGCTAAAAAGATTTTGCGAGCAGGTTATTATTGGTCCACCATGGAGACTGACTGTTACAATCATGCGCGGGTTTGCCACAAATGTCAAGTCTATGCTGATAAAGTGCATGTGCCGCCAGTTCCTTTGAATGTCTTGACTTTCCCTTGGTCGTTTGCGATGTGGGGATTGATATGATTGGCAAAATTGAACCGACTGCATCCAACGGGAACCGTTTCATTCTGGTTGCCATCGATTATTTTACAAAATGGGTCGAAGCTGCATCCTATGCCAATGTCACCAAGCTGGTGGTAACTCGGTTTATTAAGCACAATATTATTTGTCGCTACGGAGTGCCTGAGAAGATCATTACCGATAATGGGTCTAATTTGAACAACAAAATGATGAAGGAGCTTTGTGAGTCCTTCAAAATCAAGCATCGTAACTCTTCCCTGTACCGACCAAATATGAACGGTGCTGTCAAAGCGGCCAATAAGAATATTAAGAAGATCGTACAGAAGATGGTGGTAACCTATAAAGATTGGCATAAGATGCTTCCTTTCGCTTTGCATGGTTATCGCACCACTGTGCGTACTTTGACTGGGGAACCCCCATTTTCATTGGTTTACGGCATGGAAGCAGTATTGCTGGTAGAAGTCGAGATTCCTTCTCTTAAGATCATGAGGTATGTTGAGCTGGATGAAAGTGAATCGGTACAGAATCAGCTAGATCATTTGGAACTTATTGACGAGAAGAGGTTGACGGTTGTATGTCATGGTCAGGTATATCAGTAAAGGATGAGGAAAGCTTTTGATAAAAGGGTATGACCTCAGTGTTACAAGCCAGGTGACCTTGTGCTAAAAAGGATAATTCTTCCCCAGGGAGATCCCAGGGGAAAGTGGGTTCCGACTTATGAAGGTCCTTTCGTGGTCAGAAAAGTTTTATCTAGAGGAGCGATGATGCTCACGACTATGGATGGAGAGTACTTCCCTCCCCCTGTGAATGTTGACGTAGTTAAAAAATACTTTGCATAAAAAAATATTTAAAAAAAACCGCTAAACTGAAAACCCGAAAGGACGGTTTAGGCAAAAAGAGGGTGTCCTGGTGAATCGAAAACCTGAAAGGGAAATTCAGGAAAAAGTTAGGGACTTAAAGCAAATGACTACGCTCAGCATGAGATCCTTTGTTTCTTTCCTTCGTTCTGTCACCTGGCATAAGCTCGAAGCATATCCAAGAATGATCTGTCTGAAAGCAGGAAGATGAAAGCGTGAGAGTCATAAAAGTCATAGCAGATTCGGGACTTGATGGATATTCACATTCACATTGCCATTTGTAAACACTTGTTTGCTTTGATTTTGTAATTACTTGCTTCCAAATGTAAATTCCGTTTTCACAGGATGTTTTCTCAAAATCAATAGAATATCTTCTTTCAAGTATACATATTTCTTTTCTCCCTTTTTACTATTTTGTTTGCAAAAACGTCAAATATTTTGATAAGCATGTGCATTTAACTTCGTGGGCCTTACACGGAAATGGTAATCTAAGTTATGGTTGGTTGATCGCTTGAAATACGGATAACAAACACAACTACTACTGTGCAAGGGGAATTTTTGTTTCTCTGTTTGGTGGGATTCTCATTCACTTTACTGGCGGATGCCTTGCCATTTTGTTTCACAGCTCCGTACTGTTGGTAAAGGTCATGGGTCAGGGTAATATCAAGATTACGGCAGGTCAGTGAGATCGACGAACCTAGTTGGAGATATTTCTTCCCCATAATGGCTTTTATTACGTTTCTTTTGCGCACTTTCATGTGTTATCTTGATTGTTTGTTTTAGCATTGTCTGCACATAGGATTTTGTTTATAGTCGAATGTCAGTCTTGATGCGTTGAATATTTTTGCCTTGAAGAAATTGTTTCATTTTATTTAGTCCATCCAGTATCACTCTTTAATCGTTTTTTTGGGCATTTTGATACCAACTGTGCCAATTCTTTTGCTTAGCCAAGAGTTTGGAGGAAGGAGTTTAGCTAAAAACGATGACTGTAGTGGTATGCTTTTAAGTAGAACCCCGTTGACGATGTACAAGCATTGTTTCAATCCCCAAACACCAGAGATATAAAGGAGCTAGACCCTCGTTAATCCCTCTGAGCCTTCGAAGTAGGAGTTTTCTTTTCGTTCAAAAAAAACCTTGTTTTTAAACCAGGGGCAGGGTAGATGTTCAGTTAATGTGACCAAGCATTCAAATTTCAGAAGGAATGTCCCATCTGAGAATCACCACATTTTATCTTTTGCATCATGAGATCAGGAAAAATGTCTAAACCACGATGTTCATTTCCTCACAAAGTCCTGAGGTCGAGATCGAATCGATACAATAATGGCTATCCCTCGTCGACCAAGGAATGAGGCATTTGTTTTCTGCAAAAAAAGGAGAAAGAAAGAAAAAGTTCAAAAGACCTAAAGTCACATTGACTTGTTCGAAGTGGAAAGTATGAATAAGAAAGAAGCAAAAAGCCCCGCTAAGTCGAAACTTGAAAACAAGTCGCTTAGGCAAAAGATAGGGCATCCCGATGGACTCCCAAATTTGAAATTCAAAAGATTTTGTCCAGGAAAAAGTAAGGGAAAAGAGAGAAAAAAAAGGATTATTCAATAAAATTTTCATCAAAAGAAGAGGAACAATAATATATAAAAAAAAGCAGCAAAAGTTAAGTGACTATCATGTTGGAGAATTTGTCTTTATCACTCAACCATTATAAATCCTTTTGAAAGATGAATGCTCGTGATAAGTCAACGGAACTTAGGACAGGAGAATGTCACGAAGTGGGTGGGGACCAAATAACTTGAGCCTTGAAAAACTTTTTTCTAAAAAAACCTCGAACCAGGTCACATTACAACCTCTAAAAGTCCTAACTGAAACAAGGGTTTAACTCGAAAGCATACTACAATAAGATAGCTTTTCCTAAACTCCCAAATATGTGTTGCATATCCATGTTGGTATCTTATCACCCGTATCTTGACTCGTTTTTAAAAAAAAAAAAGGGGAAGAAATTTTTTGAAATCTTTGCACTCTAGCCAGTGATTCATTCACAACAGAGATGCAAAACTTTGTTAAGGTTTTCAACTTTGAGGCTTGAATAATCATCGCATCAGATCAGTCATTCCTAAAATAAACATCTTTCTGCATGCAAAACATTTGTTTGACATCAAAAAAATAGTTTACACGTTGAACACCTGTAAAGAGCTTAATGATTGTCAGGAAGGGAATATTTGGCTTTCTTCTGTTAGACGGAGCCCATGTATGAATAGGACTTTACCTATCCCCAGTGAAGTTTCATTTCTGCAGCGAAGTTTTGTTTCCCCAGGAATCTTCTTTTAAAAGCTTCATTCTGAGACCCCGGATTTGAGGATGTCGGATATCCCCAACGGAGTTGCCAACAGAGATCCCTTGCCATGACCTCTCATTTCCCAGCCGATCTGTTGACTGGGGCATCCTTATGTTAAGATCTTTCCTTATCCCTAGTAAGGTCGATACGGTGTGACTATCTGCATGATTCATCCAATGGTTGCATTCCAAGAAAATATCTCTCCAACAAAAATCTTCAACATAGTTTTGTATCCCCGGTGAAGTCCCGTTTCCTCGGTAGAGCTTTGTTCCCCCAGCAAAGGTTTTCACCCCTCACGTCGGGTTTGTTGTTTTGGTATCATCCTCAACACGGTCGTGCGCTGTCTCTTCTAGAGATTAGTCTTTCCCTGGTCTTCTCCCTCAATGTCTAATCTTTAGATAGGCGTCCCTCTCTAGAAGCTACAGTGTCGATTTGATCTTCCCTAGGAGTTTGAAATTTATTTTTGCAGCTCCTCTCAATGTTTGTGGCCCGTTTCTACTGGTTTCTCGGTTGTTATTCCCCGCGAAGCTTCATCTCTTCGAGGCTCCCTCTCTAGCGGTTCCCCATATTTTCTCCTCTCCTTTGGATTTTGCAATTTATTTTTGCAAGTCATGTCAGATTCTGACTTCTTGGTTATTGGCTTCTCAATTGGCCATTCCCCAGTGAAACTTTTAAACATGCATCATTACATTGCATCTACCAGAACGTGTAGCATTTCCATTATATGGAACATTGCGCTATATAGAAAGAATTCAAACATGCATCGGAACATAAGGCATTATTGTTTCTGTTGTCCCCAGTGAATTTACTAATACTTTGGGTTAAATCTCCAGCGAGGTCTTCATCCTCATTATCTCAGTTTCCTCTCCATACCAATATCCTTTTGACGTCAATCATTTGTTTGTTTGAGTGTCTACTCTTAACTGTAGTTCAGTTTCTCCCTGGCGCGGTCTTCTCGGGTTTAGTCTTCACTACCCTCTCCGATTCATTCCAATGTCTATTGATGCACCTTTCAAATACCAATTTCGTCCTGATATTCGCTTTCAGAAATTTTTTAGGTGTACGCCCTAATCTCCTTGCTTTGGGTTGAGCTCAGAGTTTCGTCTCCTCATCTTGCGCGTGAAATCCAGTTTCGTCCTGGTACTCATCTAGTTTGGTTTCGCCTAACTATTTATTGAGTCGAGTTTCGTCTCGTTTTTTCTTTCATACCTTGGACCCTTTTACGGTGTTCGTTTACTGTGTGTAGTGTTTGTACTGCGTCCCTGGTTTGAAATCAGTCTCCTTTGTTGCTTGGATTCTTCTATTAGTTTTCGTCACTGTTTATCCATTGATCTGAGACCAGCAGGTGCTCTGAGAAACATGCGCTCTCATCACTCTCGCTTTGGGTCAAGTTTCGCCTTGTCTCATGTGTATGAAATCCAGTTTCGTCCTGGTGTTCATCTAGTTTAATTTCGCCTAACTAGTTTTTGAGTTGAGTTTCGTCTCATTTTTGCTTTCATACCTTGGACCCTTTGACGGTGTTCGTTTACCGAGTGCAGTGTTCGTACTGCGTCCCTGGTTTGAAATCAGTCTCCTTTGTTCCTTGGATTCTTCTATCAGTTTTCGTCACTGTTTATCCATTGATCTGAGAGTAGCAGGTGCTTCGAGAAACATGCACTCTCATCACTTTGCTTTGGATTGAGTTTCGCCTCGTTACCCGTGCGTGAAATCCAATTTCGTCCTGGTACTCATCTAGTTTAGTTTCGTCTAACTGGTTATTGAGTCGGGTTTCGTCTTGCTTTTGTTCCTCATTTCTGGGATTCTTTCAGTTCCTTCATACTGTTTATCTTAGTTGAGATTAGCAAGTGCTCCTAGAATCACGCACTCTAGCCACTTTGCTTTGGGTCGAGCTCAGAGTTTCGCCTCCTCACCCGCGTACGTTTTCTTTTCCAGAGCTTAGTTTCGCCTTTACTCTGTGGTTTAAGTTTTATCTCACCCTTTTTTGAAGCCCAGTTTCGCCCTGGCACATTTTTCTGGAAGTTTAGTTGCGTCTAGTCTTCTTTGTTTTTGTTCTGTTTCAACCTGCGTTACAGCTTCATTATGACGCATTTCTTGGGGGTTTTCTGCTTCCTTTTCTTTCTTCTTCAAGAGTGTAAATTTTCGGGTTCTTTTGTATTCAATCATCTTCAACTCTGAACGCTCGAAAGTTGTCACTTTTCTCACTTATCATTGTTAATATATTTGAATAGGGGAAGTTGTTGCACCCCAAAATTTATCCTCTTGGTTTAGGCTTATGTTTCATCATGAATATCATATTGCATTGCATTCATACATTGTGATGGGATCAAAATACTTTGGCTATCAATTTTTCCTAAAGCTTTGAAGGTTGATTGCATTGACAAGTTGCTCAAGTAGAATCTTGTCATCTAAACCTATGGATCTTTCAAGCTCAAATTTATTGCATATCTCAAGATATTTTATCCATCTCTTTGGATCATCAGAGGATTGAAGTTTGTGTTTGATTACAAGAAGAATCACTCTTTTGATTCACCAGTCAAATTAGGGTTTTGTTTGATCAAGGCTATTGATCAATGTAAAAGTCTTGATTTGGAGACTACAACACCTCTTTGGTATTTGAAAAGTCTTTGTACATTGAAATTGGTCAAGATGCCCAGAGGATTTGAAATTTTGGAGATGATTCATCAGTCTCTTAAGGTGTTAACCAAAACTAGGGTTTGGGATTTCATCAAGATTTCTTGAGAATTTTGAAGTGAAACTTTGCACATGGCCTCTATATATTTGGAAGATCATATGTTTGAAGTTTTGATCATCAATTTTGAAGGGAAGTGGATCAATTGATTCAAAAGGGGCAAAATGGTCATTTTGGTCAAAATCAGTCAAGGTTGACCAAGGGAGTTTATGGTCAACCATCAATTCAAGGATGTAATTTTCATATTTCAAGTCCATTTTTATCATTGGATCAAAAATATTGAGGTTTGGGTTGAAACTTGTTCATGAAGAAACCCTAAAAGTTTCTAATTTTGGAAAATAAGGACTTAACTTCAAAAATTCATATTTTATTCACCTTTGATCAAAAAAATGCAAATGAAGCATTCTTGGAAAGCTAAGAGGGAGCTCTTTCACATGGTTCCTTTTTTTAGAACAATGCATGAAGTGGTGATAAGTTATAAAGCTTGGAAGTCACAAAATTATGGGTCATTTTCCAAAATTAGTTAGTTTCATGTCAACTTTTTAGGACCTTAATGGATTCAATTGCAAACTATCAAAACTAAAGGATTGTAGATCTTTTCAATACGTTTCCAAGTTGTACTCATTTGTGTCCAAATTCAAAAATATGAGCAAGTTATAGACTTTGGAATTTTGAGGCATTTTATTGAATTTTGACAAGTATGCAAAATGGTCATTTTTTGAGAACTTCATTTTCAGATATTCTCTTCACTTCTAGTCAAGCCCATGAACAATTTGTGACATGCTGAGGCCCATCACACTCACCATTTCGTTCCCATGTGCTTCTTGAACTTGCTTGAATGAAAAAATACAAAACTTGCCCGATTTTGCAAATTCACCAACACTTCTTCATTTCAAACAATCATGAGCTAGCATTTTGAGAATGTATTTCTGACTTCATTTGGCTCACAAAATGCACAAAAAGCAAGCAAATGCACGAGTGAAACGCAGGCTCCATGTGCATCCTCATTTTTGGCCAAAACTACCAAACTTGCCCTCCGACAGTTTTGAGTGCCAAATACCACTTCTATCCTCTTACTCTCGTGCTATATAACAAGAATCAAGGCTCAGTTGTGGAGGAGGAGGCTCATAATCGCTACATTGCAAATCTGAAAATTTTGAAGCATCTCTGCAAATTGCTTCAAATCTCTCTTCTCCTTGGATCATTCTTCAAAATGCTTGGTGTTTCAGCTTCAGTGAAGTAAGGAGATCAAGCCAGCACCATTGGATTGCTTCTGGAGTGAAGGAATCGTGTTTCCAGTTTTCACATCCATGTGAGTTTCTTGAACTTTGATTTATGTGTTTCGGCTTGAATTGATGATGTAAATCATGTCCATTGAGTTGCTAGCTAGCCAATCATTAGGATTGATGTATATTTGAGCTTTGATTCAATCAGAATGGATGAATTCGTGTTCCTGGTTTTGATGTTTGCAGTGAGTTTTTTCAGTTTTAGGAACTTGATTTCTTGATCAATGCTTGATCTTTGAGATTGATTCAAACTTCATAATGAAGTATGATATGTTAGCTTTAATTTGCACTTGATTTCATGGATTTTGGTTAAGAAACGAGCATGATTGATTGATCTGAACATAGGCTCATGACCTGTTGTGTTGCACACATTTTGCCCTATGCTGGAGGTTGAAGATGAAGTGAGGTGGCGCGCTGTGATTGGCTTGATTTAAATTTTAATGCATTTCATATTATTTGATTTTAATTGATTTTCTGATTTTTATTTCTTGATCAAAACAATTTAAAAAATTCTGAAAAAATTATCACAAGTCCAAAATAATTTCTACTATCTTGTGTAATTTTATTGGAATTTTTTAAATATGTTTTGATTGGTTAAAATTTCATAAGTTTAAATAATTGTTTGTTTAAAGATTATTTTTATTTTAATAGTTCTTTTGATCTAAAAATTCCACAAAAAATGTTTTGAACTCTTAAAATTATTTAGAATTTGATTCTGAAATTTGTTTGGTATTTTTTCCTATTTTTGATTAGAAGATTAATTTGGGAGTTTTATTTGATTTCTTTTGTTTCACAATTTTATTTAAATATTTTTCTTAATCCAAAAATCCTCAAAAAACCATACAAGCTTGTTTTA
The DNA here is from genome assembly GCA_948472305.1 of Vicia faba. Lineage (NCBI taxonomy): Eukaryota > Viridiplantae > Streptophyta > Magnoliopsida > Fabales > Fabaceae > Vicia > Vicia faba. The sequence continues at coordinate 63,078 of CATIWC010000245.1, read as the reverse complement.
ATCATAGAGTCTGAATATAATTTTATTTTGACCTTTTTATGATTTTGGCTAGGGTTTGCATTTTTGTCATTTAATAATAGTTTAATTATTTAATTGTTTGTTTGATTTTATTTTAATATTTCCTTTAATTCAAAAATTCCACAAAAAATCAGGGATGTGTGTTTTTAATTCTAATATTTGAATATAGTTTTGGTTGGGTATTTTTCTGATTTTTGATTAGAATTTTATTTTGAGATATGATTATTTGTTTAATTGATTAATTGTTTGAATTTGATTTTTATTTTTGACTTTTCTTTAATTCCAAAAATGTGAAAAAAATATGTATTCTGACATTTAGGGTTTCCTTGTGGTTTGCATGATCTTGGTTTGAATTGTTTGAATTTTGATCTTACCTAATTAATATTTAAGATTAAAATTCAAACAATTAGGGTTTTGTAGCTTATATTGCAAGTTTCATTTTCAAAACCATTATGCTCTGGATTTTCAATGGAATTTAGGTCTTGATTATGGTTCATGAATGTATTGAGGATCTGAAAACCATTTTTCTTGAATTATTTGACTTGGTTGGATATTTTTCCATGATATATTTTTGAAAATTTGTCTAGTTTAGATATTTTGGCCAACTAGTTTTGAACTTTGGGCCTCGTTTGATACCCTCCTCAACCATTCATGAACTTAAGACTTGCTTTATAACTTCTACACACTTCAAAGATGCTAAGAAATTCTTGGTTTGAATTATTGAAATCCTTTTCTATTTTTGATGTATTTTTTAAGTGAAGGTACCCAATTAATGTTGCATATCTTGTTGCAATTTGCTTGATGGTCAATGAACTTGAGTGAGGCCTATAATTGGGCACCTAATGATCATGTTGGATATGTTTATCCAAATAAACTCAAGTCATATCACTTAATGCCCTATGTTTGAATGATTGAACCTTTTGATGCATTGTGTGGGATTCCTCTTCTATTATGCTTGTGAGCTGTGATGAAGTAATTGAGTATGATAAAATTGTGGTTGCTACTGACCTTCATGGTCTTTGATTTCATTCTTCTCAAGCTCCCATGATCCATGATTGATATTCAATTGTCAACTCAACATGGTGATAGAAAGGAGCAACATTCCTCTAATTTTTGAACAAATTGTGCAAATGCCTGTTTCTTCTTGTCTATCATATCTCATGTTTTGATAGTTGTTATCATGTTTTCTCACTTCATTATGGTGACATTATCCATCCCTTATGGGAGTCATCATTCTATTTATGAGAATATTAACTTGGTTGTTGAATGTGCGAGGTACTTTGAGAAAGGTTTTCCATTTTTGACTTAAGGCTCCTGTGTTTCACTTTATTTGTGGAACAAAATTTATTGTATTGGCACTACTCTTGTGCTTGGAATATTTGATAGTCTCTGCAGGATATATATGTGATTATGAATGCTATACATCGCCCATGGGATCTGTTCATATCTGAAAATCTCAATACTTACATCCTGATGGCGTAATTTTTGACTTGATTTGTCTACTGATGCCAGCTTTCCTGAAGTTCTTTGGGTTTCTTTTATTCTTTCTCAGTTTCTATGGATAGTTATCCGTTTGGTATTGCACTATTTCCTTTCTTCTATTTTCATAAGTTCTATGTTGCATGATGGGACCTTTGTTGCTGATATATGTCAGGAGGCCCTCTGGTTTTTTTTGTCTGATACATGTGTTGTGTTTGTTTCTTTAACTTTTGATCGATGAGTCACTCAATTTAGAAATTGAGATCACGACTTCGCTCTCAGTGCATGTTCCCTATAGGATGTTTATTGTTTTTCTTCTTTAATTGTTGATCGATGAGTCACTCAATTTAGAAATTGAGATCACGACTTCGCTCTCAGTGCATGTTCCCTATAGGATGTTTATTGTTTTTTCTTCTTTAACTGTTGATCGATGAGTCACTCAATTTAGAAATTGAGATCACGACTTCGCTCTCATTGCATGTTCCCTGTAGGATAGTTTGTTAAGCTTCCTTTGACATGAGAATTAAGGTAGGGTTTTCCTATATCCTCAACCTTAGGGTCAATCATTGTATGATAACACTAGGGATAGTTCTAGGCTAGTTTCCCTTAGTTGTTTTTCCTTTCTTTGCATTTTGCATCTTAAAACAAAAATTGTTTTTCTTGGTAAATCATAAAACACCTCTAACAAACTCAAACCCTTCTTCAAGGTAAAAGATACAAATCAATCTTATTTGTTTGTGCGCCTCTTGGCTTTGTTTTTAAATCTGGTTTAGCCTATGTTTCACCATCGCACATTTGTTTGAAGCTGATTTTTCGCCATCGCACATGTTTGTTATCCAACTTTGATTCTCAATATCATTGTTAGGTGTGATGTTTTGTCATCCGATTTACTGATGTTTCGCCATCTTTGCAATGATACTTTACTACCTTTTAGCTGATGTTTCGCCATCTCACATTTGTTTGAAGCTGATGTTTCACCATCGCACATGTTTGTTATTCTACTTTGATTCTCAATATCATTGTTAGGTGTGATGTTTCGTCATCCGATTTATTGATGTTTCGCCATCTTTTCCATGATATCTTGTTATCTTTTAGCCGATGTTTCGCCATTGCACACTTTTATGAAGCCGATGTTTCACCATCACACACTTGTTTGAAGCCGATGTTTCGCCATCGCACATGTTGGTTATCCTACTTTGACTCTCAGTGTCATTGTTAGGTGTGATGTTTTGTCATCCGCTTCATTTGATGTTCCTCCATCTTTGACATGTTACTATGTTATTTTTTAGCCGATGTTTTACCATCTCATTTGTTTGTTGTTTCATTTGATGTTTTGCCATCTTGACTGTTTTTGTTGTCTTAACTAAAAAACATAAACCAACCAAAATATATAAGCCGAACTACGGCTGCTCTGATTCCTTAAAAGGGATACGTAGGAATTGGGGTAGGGCCCAATCGAGCATAACTTTTAATTTCCCTACATTGTTTTCTTCTTTTCTTTCGCATGCATTCCCTTTTGAGTTTTAAGCCATAAACATAGGTTTTGACCACACCCATCAGATTAGACAACAAGAGTGGATACCGTAGAGTACTACGGGCGTGTGGGGTGCTAATACCTTCCCCTCGTGTAACAGACTCCCTTACCCGATCTCTCAATCGAAAGACCTTGATTTCTCCCTTCTAAGGTTTTCTCGATGTTTACCTTTCCCGTTCGGCGGGATAAAAGACGTTCAGGTGGCGACTTCATTGATGTTTCATTACATCCAGATGACAGGTTTGGTCGGGCGGTTTCACCAATGATTGTCAAAACTTCTGGGCATTGTGCACCTAGTTTCACAAGAGAAACACATGGGGGTGTGGTTCCAACTTCTGGGAAGTATGTGCCTAGTTTTGCCAGAAATATACATGAGTATGAAATTCCCACATTAATGTTTCGTAATTGATAAAAATAATGAGTCACCACCATTAAATTTTTGTTCTAAGGACGGGGGAATAACAAATAATCCTAATTAGAGATTCTAAATTCGTGAGTCGATTAGATGATGGAAAGGTGTTAGGAACCCTTCATCTCCCTTGTTCTCCACTTTTAGGTTTAAGGGTTAAATGGGCATTTGGTAGTCAATATCTATATATGTTGAGAAAAGGATTTAATTTCAAAGTTATGAACTTGCCATTGTTTTAACCGCGTGCTTACATATCTCCTTAAGAAGAATCAGAGTCCAATTTTGTAGTTCGAATGTGTTTGGTTAGTTTTTTTTTGGATTGTGGAAATATTTTGAATTCTCCTTGAACCTTGTCTAGGTTTGAAAATAGCATAGTCGTAGACGCAATTCGCAGTTAATGGAAAGTACCTCCACAATCCTTTTTTGAAAATAAAATTAATTTGAATTAAGTTAGTATAAAAATGTTAGTATTTGATTGGTTACTTGTCTTAGAATTTATGATGCAATATATAAAAAAGAGTTTTGAATGATGAAAATATTTGATAAATAGAAAGAAAATATGGTTATATTTTTAGAAAATATTTAATAAATAACTATTTTCTTATTATTAAAAATATATTAATATTTTTAATATTAATCCAATATTCATTTATCAATAATTTTAGGACAAAATGCACAAAAATATTTTAATGCAATATGCTAAAAAATGTCATGAGTTAATATATAAATAATATAAATAAAATAGACAAAACAAAAAAATTAATGAATTAAATAAATATTAAAATTACGCAGGGGGTGCAAATAATAAATTCATAGGGTGTAAATATGAAGGGCCTAAGCCCAACATTAATTCTAAGTCCAAAAGCGCCCGGGGGTATAATTTTGAACTAGATAGTAAAAACAAGGGTGTGATTAGAAAGGGCTTTAGCCCTAACAATTTGTGCCTAGGCCCAAAAGAAATCTGGGTTCATATTTGATTTCGTATGAAAGGTGCATGTGTTATGGTGAAGCAAGTGGAATATGGCGCATTTGATTCTAATCAGAAGAGGCACCAGAGTTCAACTTTGGGCCCTTAATCTGAAGTATGCAAGATGAAGGGCATAGACTGCATGTTTGACGAGGAGTATGATGGGAGCAAGTGTAGGTGACCAGTCAATAGTCACCTTATCCAGGGTCTCTCAAGGAGCCACCTGACGCGCATATGAAAATGGAGGGTGCATTATAAAAGCAAAAACATGATCTCCAGACTAATTTTTCATCCTATTTTCTCTCTCTAGCCAAAACAAAAACAACAATGTTATAAACTTAGAGAGAGAGAGAGAGGCTATGACCTCTCTCTAATTTTTCTTCCCACAACCACCAACCGAAAATCATCTCTATCAGTGGTGTTCAAACAAAACCCAAAAAAACTATAGTGGGCCATCTTCCACATTCGAACCCTCATCCCAACACCAACCCAAAAACCCAGAAACGCAATAACATTCATCCCAACCTTCAACCAAAACCCTGAAACACAATCTAAACCCAGAAAATCCTTTGTATATTCAACGAAAACCTAGCCATATCTTTACGGTATTCAACAAAAACCCACAAACCCTAACATAAACCTAGCAATCTTCATCCAAACCTAACCCTAATTCCAAAACCTAACTGAATCATTCAAAGCTAAACTGTTCGTACCTACCTCTAACCCAAATCATAAAACCCTAAGATGTTTTACCCTAACCCTAACCCTAAATCAAAATCAAAACCCAAAAACCCCAATCTCAATATAAATCAAGAAGAACAACAACAATCAACATCAACAAAATATAAACCCTAAGCTAAGTGATTAGGTTTACCGTTCACGCAGTGATTCTTTTCGTGTAATTTCCTATTTTGGTATTTTCTTCTTCTCCTTCTAATCTCACCCTTCTTTCTCTTTGCAAGTATCGGAGTTGGAGGCTAAGCTCTGAAGTACTTAGGATTTCATTCGTGAAACTCAAGTCTTCTACTGAGAAGAGCTTTGGTGAATGGTGTAGGGTTTTAGAAACAGCAACCCAGAATCTCCAATGGTTGTGGTGTTCTTCTTTAATTCAATAACATAGGGCCCCTTTTATAGTCTTAGGCTTTTACCAGTTATAGGTTAGATTTGGAAATTAGCTAGTGATTTCTATTACTTTTGTATGATTGATTCAATTTAAGATTAGATGTTGTTAGAAATTAGAATTATGGTTTGTATTATGTATGTATCTGGACATTTGTATGTATCGATACATTGTAAATCAAATAAACAAATTTTAAACCAAATATTCATTTCCTATTTGATTTAGAAATAGGTGGAATATTGGAATTTACGATATCTTGGGGAAGAAGAAAGTTTGGGCGCAACAAAGGATATAAAAACCCTAGTTGACTTGGTCAAGAAACTTGACTAATGATAATAAAAAATATAAAAAATAAAAAGTAATAATAATAATGTAAAAAAATAAATTATACAATCAGAGGGAGTTGACTCCAGGTCAACCCCTCCTTAATACCTATATTTCTCCAAAATAATAATAATATAACAACAATAGTAATATTAGTAAAATAAATCAAAATAATTATAATATTAACCATGACAATGATTAATAATAATAATCAGTATAAATAATCACTAATACTAATAAAAATAATCAGAATTATACACAATGATAGTTGACTCGGTCAACTTTCAGAAAAAATAGACATAAATCCCAAAATATATTGTTGACTTGGGTCTCAAAATCTATGAGCCAGTTAAGCCAAAAAACATACACCCTTTTATTAGCCAATACACCCCTCTCCTCTATAGGGTTCATACCAATTTTCTAAGAGCAATTAACTACACACCCTATTACCAATTCAAGATATATACACCCCTATCTAGAATATGAGACTTATTTAAATGTATACCCCGTGGCCTGATTACAAACAAATAGCCCAATTAAATGCTAATGAAATAATTCAATTGATCATTCCTAAGGCGGGAAAATTTGGGATCTGATGACTGCCCCTATTTAATCTCTCTTCGATTGAGGGTGCGAGAATACGCAGGTCTCACATATTCGGATCAGAGGGTTATTAAATAATGGAAGACCCCAAAATTAGACCAAATAATTGAAGAGATAAGTTGCACAGTAAACCATAAAGTGAATAGGAAAGAATGACGCATCTAACTCACTAATGCCTATAACAGGAATATAATTGACTTAGATATGACGATGCAGATAACTCGCCAACACCTAGAAAAAGTAGTCGTAGATTTTGTGTATTTACCGCAACTTAGGAGATAAATAACACAAGTTTTAAGATTAACTTACTAACGCTTCGAGACTAACATAGTAAGCTATAACATAGATTTTTCCTACCCATCACAACCTAGTAGATGAATAACACACAAAGTTTCATAGTTCACTATTTCTTGGAGACTAACACAATGAACTATATCACAGAAAAATAGATAACTTATTGTTGCTTCAAGACTGATGCAACGAGTTTTACCGTAGATTTCGTATACCTACTACAACCAAGAGAGTAAATGATACGGGTTTGAAAATATCTTACTTACGCTTCAAGACTAACATAGTAAGGTATAACGTAGACTTGTGCATCTATCACGACCTAGAGGATAAATACCACAAATTTGATAATTCATTATTGCTTGGAGACTGATACAATGAACTATATCATAGATTTTTGCATACCTACCGCAACCTAGGGGGTAGATAATATGAGCTTCAAAAATAGATAACTTACTAAAGCTTTGAGACTAACATAATAAGTTATATTGCAGATTTGCATATCTATGACATCCTAGGGGATAAATAATGAGGATTTTGAGAAAGTGTTTTGATAATTAAATCTTAGATAACTAAACCAAAGATATATGGCAAATTTTACCAGTTGTGTCTGTTTTCAACCAAGGTATTTTTCTGTCTTGCACAGATAAGCTGATTCATAATAGGCCCCAAGATACGTCGCAGTACCCTTGGCCTAAGAAAATTTGAAAATGCAATGCGCGATGTATATGCACAATGCCCTAACTTTATATGATACATAATTACAATGTTATTGACATGATACCCAAATGTGTTATTTTTGTATATGCACCAAATGTCTCGTATGCACATGCACCAAGTGTTTTGTAAATATTTTTGGTACTTTCCTCTTATTAAATCATTGGGTTTCCTAAGTCACTGACTCCCCAACGTTGTTTATTGTTTTTTCACGGTGTCTCCAAGTTGATTTGAATTTTGATATATCATGGTGAACAATGTCAGTAAGGTATTGATAATTGTATCATAGGCGTAGTCACAGGCGTAGTCATAGTAGTAGATTTTCATTCGACGTCTTTTTCTAACCAAAGTTATTTTTGATGTTTTATCAAATTCTCTTATTTGTTTTGTCAAATCCCCAAAATAATTCCAATGCAGTTTTTACAAGAAATATTCATAGTATTTTGTAAACACGTCAAAACAAGAAAAACACAATTGAATTTGAATTTGAAAAATAGATTATTTTATTGATGAAAGTGTATTTGAATAGGAGAGAGTATAAGATGCAATCCCTAAAAAGAGGTAATTACAAAAAGTTTTAACAAAATTTGAAAATGAAAATGATAATTGCCACTGTTGTTTCTTCAATATCCTTTGATAACTCCAATCTCTTTTGCATCTGAGTCAGATGATTTAGATTGATCATTCTCTTTCAAAGTCGTGGTAATGAATTCTTGCATCAAAATATATTTGTTCATTTTTTGAATAAGATCCATAACTTTTGCCCGGACCGCCCTTTCAGGTTTTCAATCCAGCGGGATAATGATTTTGTTTTTATGTCCCTAATTTTTGCTTGGATCTCCCTTTAGGGTTTTCAATCCATTGGGACGCCCCCTTATTCCTAAGCCACTCGTTTAGGGTTTCGACTTAGTGGGCCTTTTATACATAATATTTTTTACTGCGTCAAAGTTCACTGGATATGGTAGTTCTTCCCCGTCCATTGTTGTGAGATAAGACCTCCACGCCAGAATGTTGTTTTAACCACATATGGACCTTCGTAGTTAGGTGTCCATTTACCACGTGAATCTAGGAGAGGTATCAGAATTTTATTGAGAACCAAATCCCCTTCTTTTAACACTTAAGGACGAACCTTTATATTGAATGCCCTCTTCATCCTCTTTTTGTACAACTGACCAAGGCACAAAGTCATTAATCGGTTTTCTCTAATAAGGTTGATCAAATCAAGTCGTGCATAAACCCACTATGATTCTTCATGTTTGGTTTCCATTAGAACTCTTAGTGATGGAATTTCCAGTTCAGTAAGGAGTACAACCTCTATGTTGTAGCGGTAGAAATGTTGAGACAAGGCCATTGGATTGACTTAACTCGCACAAATCAAATAAAAATCTTCATCGCGCTTTATTGTTTCCAAAGGAAATGGGGAAATAAAGAATAAACCCAAAAAAGAGGGGGAAATAATCTAGGTATGGGGTTTTTTATGCAAAGGGAATGTATTAGCACTCTAAACATCTATGGTATTCCGCAGGAACCTCTTTGAAAATCTATGTATTTTGGCTATAAAAGTGTATAAAAAAATAGATGGTGGAAATGAGAAAAGAAGTATTTTTTTACAATTTTTACACCCGCCGCGGTTGTGAACCTTTAGTGCCTACGTACCACCTTTTGTGCAATAGGGGATTAGGGTACTCGTAGTTCAGCTTAAATTTAAAAAAAAAAATAGGTGTGTTTGTTAATTTTAAAATAAAAGACATCATCGTCATATCCGAGTGGAAAACATACTTACTACCCACGATTATGAGAAAGGAGAATTTGCATCATCTCAAAGTGGAAGATATAACTTGGATTTTTAAATCAGCAAAGTCTCACTCGACACCAAAGTGGAAAGTGTCTCACTTCACTACATATCATAGAAGTATAGTAGCTCGCATCACTACAAGAATAGACAAGAGTCTAATCTTTTGAGAAAAGTTTTAAAGTAAAAAGTCAAAGTGGAAAAATGGTTTGAATGAGGTTAATTGACTTTTAGTCTTTCAAAAGATGTCAAGGTATGGTTAAAGTGATTAATGTTTTATTCAAGAAAAAGATTTTTTAAAATGCATGGACCTAAGTCTAAGTTTATTATAAAACTGGTTCAAGTTAGAAAAACAAGAAGAGTTTTGAAAAGGAGGTAGAAGATTTTTAAAATTAAAGAAGATAGGAGGAGATGAAGGGACTATCCTAAAGCATAAGGTAAAATCCAAGGAAAAGAACGGTCTAATCAACAAAAATCCAACACTTGACATATGAAGTCAATATAGAATTCTCATCCTTTGGATTGAAACCAAGCAAGAAAGAATACTAAACCTCTGAGAAATACAAAGCTTCAGGTGAATTAAGTCTTCATAAAAATTAGGCAGATTAACGGTTGTATATAAAGGAATTTTGAATCACAGACAAAACATATAATCAGAATAACTTGCATACAAAGAAAAAACAACCTAATACCTTTGAGCAAACCCCAAGGATTTCAGACAAATAACAACAAAGCCACAAGGTCCCAAACTATCAAGGCTTCTAATCCTAAGTCTGAGAGATCCACAAATCCACAATGCTAAGGATAGTAACCAAATAGTCCAAGTAACCTTAAGGTTTTTTAATGATCAAGTTGGTTATTTAAGTGTCTTCAAAAGAAAATAAAAACTAAAATGAGCAAATATAAAATGGCATAAAGATAAAAACTCAAATAAACAAAGATAAAATGGCATAAAGATAAATGCTCAAATGAACAAAGATAAAATGACATAAAGATGAATGCTCAAATGAGAAAAGATAAATGGCATGGAATGTAAATGCTAAAATAAATGGTACGTAAAAATAAAGGCGTAAAATAAAGGCATAAAGTAAAAGCACAAAGTAAAGTTAATTGTCAGTGAATTAGAAGTTAGAAGTTTAGTTGAATGACCATCTTGAAGCTTGCATTTTAGAACTTATTAGAAGATTGATAAAATCAAAGCTTCTCAACAACAAGTCTCATTTGATTTTTGTCAAGTATATCATTCATTTCAAATGCTCAAAGTAACCACATATGATCAATGATGTTCAAATGATTCACTTAGACCAAAGTTCATGAAGATCATTAGAGGATTGATAAGATCAAAGACTCCTAATAATGAAGTTAAAAGTTATTGGATTTAAGGTTTCAATTTAAACATATTTGGGCTTGCAAACATAGGTTTGGGCCACGAATAATCATTTTAAAAATTGGGACAAATTTAGCGATATGTTAAGCAATCGTAAGTGGAATTATGTATAAGTCACACTTATTTTGAGGTCGGTCAATAGAAATACATGTATCAACATGTTAGAGAAATGATATGTAGATCATTCTCCAAAAACATGTAGCACAACTAAAAACAAGAAATGGATAAGATGAAGAGGAACAGGATGTATCAGAAGAAATTAGTGTTTCAAATATCATCAACATCATTCATCCATTTTGGTGGATTTGGTTTTTCAATCTATCAACACTCAAGATCCAATGAGGTTGAGGAATTTGTCCCAATATAACACCCAAATCAAGACCAAACAAAGATAATAAAAATATTTAATAAAATAATATTTAAATGATTAATAAAAGGGAGATAATTGGTAAAAATATACAAAATATGTTTTACTCCATGGTGAACCCCCAGGAGCTAGCAACACTGGATCTCATGCAGACAGTTGGGCTTGCACATCTGGGCGTGGCCAAAACTCAGATGCATACCTCCAAATTGCTTCATACATCAGGCCCATTTTCCAGTTTCTTTTCTATAATTATTTTAACTATTTAGTTGTTTTATGTTTTTGAAACCAATTTTATTTTAATCAAAAAATCACAAAATCATAAAAAATAGACTTAAGGTTTTTCTAATTAATTTAATTTTTGGTAATTAATTTAATTTAATTATTTTGGCTTTTTTACTTAATTAAATTAATTAGAATTAAGTTAAAATTTTAAATCTTTTTCTCAATATTTCATTAAATAATTATATTTTTTCATGTTTTCAAACTTTTTCCCTCTTTTAATCCCCGCACGTTTATTATTTTTCGTATTCTTACATTTTTCAAATATTGTATCTGCTCATAGTTTGTAATAGTTTTAAACTAGGGTTTACTTATTAACTTTCCCCCCAAAGTTTTATGGTTTGTATCCCCCTTCTCGAAGCTCTGTAATAGCGTAGGATGTTTATTTCTGCTTTACTATTTTACTGTTATTATAACTGCTCAGATTAATAGGATTGCATGTCAAGACATAAAAGAAATCAATAGCTAACCATAATTGCAAGATAAATAAATTGAATCAAGCACACTTTGCACACTTCACCTCTAGGGTAACCTCTCTCGCTGCCTCGGAAAAACAATGGTCATGTCCCTCGAACATAGGGATACCATCAGCAAAAAACCCTCAATTACAAATCATCATAAAGATCATAGTCCCTTGATGTCCCTCGAAGTTGCCTACGGTATATGATCTTGTCCCTCGTTGTTGCCTATGAATATATGATGACGTCCCTCCAAATTCATAAGGGTATCTCTACATGTTACCTTCAATGACCATACCGACGACCCTACGCCTGTCCCTCGAACATCCAAAGATAGGGCTTCCTACTAACTAATGGTAGGATAGCATTATCTAAAAGAGGAGGAAAAATACAAGAAAGACCTTGAGTGGGTAGTTACTGTCAATTTCTTGCTCATAACGTAAAACACGTTTTCACACCTCACACTTTCAAAAACATTTTCAAAACGCTTTATCAACACTCTCGAGGACTGATACAAGAGCTATCATAAAGAAAATTGCCTTGTTATTTTGCATTTCAAAACTTTTTCAAAAGCACACACACGAAACAAATAAAGTAAGCAAGCGATTAAGAGATCATAGGTAACTAAAGATGAAAAGGGTGATAGCACCTTCCCTATCCATAATCTGCCCCAGTACTCAGAAAATTCTCAAAGGTCTTTTGTGTTCTTTTCAACCTTTCCTTTATAGGATAAAAGAAAAGTAGGTGGCGACTCTTGCTATCCGTAACATTTGCGATAAAACGCAAAACCAAGTCAGTTCTCCCACCATATTACAACTGGGAAGAAACATGGTTTGAAAAGATGATCAAAGCATAATCTGATAGCAATAAACCAAAACAACTACATGAATATAACACCCTCCTCTAGGCTTCACCGGAGAATATTATACAGACATCTCTAGGGAAGATAATGCCACATCGTTTAGTCTTCAGCTGGGGATTCTGTACTGACTTCACTAGGGAAAATGAAACCTAAAATAAATCTTCAATATCAAGGGTAGTGGTTGCGCAAAATTCTCTGGGAAGAATTTATGAAACTTCACAGGGATAACAACTTTAGAGGGAAGCATCATCCTCAGCTCTGTTGGGGAATTAAGAAGTTAACATCATATCAAAGAGTCAAAATTATGGGGATTTTAAATTAAACTCTACCCTTGGTGAGAGAAAACCCAAAAAGTTGACAGTTGTTACAACACTTCTTAGAAATGATACTGCCCTTGTTCAACTACTCAGGGAGCACAACAACAATAATGTCATAACTCGAGACAACAACGCAAAGGGAGAAAGAACTCCATCAAGTGAGCAAAGGCTATATAACTTTGAAATCTCTACCTGATCACCACCTAGCTGGGGAAAGAATCGCACTCAGCTAGAGAAACCAGACTCAAGACTTAGCTAGGGAATATCGGAGAGGGGTATCAAACCACACAAACCCAACACCATATAACAACTTGGAAAAAATATGATCCAAGACTTAATTGGGGAAACTAGAATTACAAACCCAACCCCACACCCCATCACATCCAGTAGGAAACCCACTAACTGATTAATAACTGTAGAGGAAACCATGCACACATCTATAAGGCAGATCACGAGAAATAGTCCTAATTGAGGACGATTCTCGGCTTGGGGGAGAACATAGTAACTATCTCGACAATAATCTGGAAATTCCCTTAGAAACAACTTTGGTGTCCCAATTTCACCGTGTTGATCAAGATAACTTTCAAAACTTGCCCTTGGTTGTATGCTTTTAAGATAATCTTCCTGGCCAAAAGGCTTCTAGAGATTTAACGAATATCGATGTAACTTCTCTAGATTAGCTAAATGTTGCATCCGCTTTGCTCAACAACATCTTCTCGGTGACATGCCCTTTGCTGATACTCAAATGTAAGCTTCCATGATATCAAGAAGTTGTTTTACAAGCAGAAAAATGTTTATTCTAAGGATGATAATTCTAATGCAATGGTTATGTAAGTCTTGAATATTTTATTGAAAAATATGTCGTAAAACCTTGTGAACGAATCAATGGCTAGGATATGAGATTAATTTTTTGTATGGAAGATGACAAAAGCATATGATACCAACACAATTATTCAGCAAAACTCATAGGAGTCAGGAAACGCTATCTCGTTGAAGTATGCTTTCGAAATAAACTCTATTTCAATTAGGACTTTTGAGAGTTGTAATGTAGCCTAGTTCACGGTTTTAGAAAAAAACGAATTTTAAGGCTCAAAATTATTTGGTGCTCGTCCCTTTCATGATGTTCTCCAGTCCTAAATTCAGTTAAGTTGACACGAACATTCATCTCTCAAAAAATAATTCGAGAGAGTTGAGGAACCAACCAAAGTTTTCTTTGGACATGACAGTCACTCACTTTATTATTCCTCTGATTTACTATCACATGACTTCGTTCTTACTTTACTTTCATCATCCTTTTTTGGTTTTTTTAACAAGTTGTGTGATCTTGTGTTGTCTTTGATTTATTGGAAGTAATTGTGACTGCCTGAGTACTTGGTGGGTGAGGGATAACCATTATGGTATCATCATCTATTAACCTCCTGATGAGAGATGCCCATTATGATATCATCTTTTTTATGCACACTACTGATAGTAGAAGATTGACTATTGCGGTTTTGACTTTCCTCAAACTTTTGAAGGATAATACCCATTGTGATTGATCCTCAGATGTGCACTCCTGGTGAGTTTTTATTGCTCAATCAAATTAACTAAACACTACCCTGCCCCGGGTTAAAAATTAGGATTTTTTATGAATAGAAAAAGAAACTTCTACTTCAAGGCTTAAAGGGGTTAAAGAGGGTTTCACTCCCTTATGTCTCTGGTGTTTGGGAATTTGAAACAATGCTTGTGCATCATCAACAAGGTTTTATCCAAAAGAATACAACCATAAATTTTGCGTTTCTTCAATATCATCAGCCTCCCTCCAATCTCTGCTTAGGAAAGAGAATGGGTAACAATTTGATATCACAATGCAAAAAGCAATTTAAAATTGAAAACAAATACGAGTGAAACGAATGGATTTCTTCAAGACAAACATATTCATTGTATTAAGATAATCATTCAAACGCAAACAAGTTCTTACATGAAAACAGTGAAATGATAAACAAGAAAAACTAAAAATGAGAAAGAAGTAAAAATTCTAATAAATTGAGAAGGATAATCATCCTTAAACTTCAGGGTATCCTTCAATCAAGCTCACCAAAGTTCATAAATGCTTGAGCAACGGGTTAACTACTCCTTTGTAAGCAATGATCTCATTCTCTGTATCACAAGTCCATTCCAAGGTTGGCAAGGGAGCACACAACTTTTAAGAAATCTTCTTTCTATCAGCAAGAACAGCTATTGCTCCTTCTTTAAACAAACCCGAGCTTTTTATTATATCGAGATCACCCCTTAAAGCAGCGGAACCCCGCGATTTCTTTGCACATTCTAGACAGTAATAACAACTAATATTAAGCAGTCCTCTTTGAACCCATTTTCATGTATCTCTCTAGGAGTCAAAGTATTGAGTTCTCCAATCATAGGTTCCTTGATATACCTAATATATGCTTTAGCAGGGATTTGAACACTGATATCTAGTCACAAACTCATCATCAGAAAAAAAACTCATCAGAAGACACAAATTCATCATCAAAATCAAACTCATCAATAGAAACATACTCATCATCAGACATAGCCTCAACAGAGTAGTCTTCAATCATATTAACTCCATTATAATCATCTATGTTACCTATGTCTATAATAGTACCATTATCGTATAGCAAATGAACCCCTCTTCTTACTATAGAACAACCACGGGAATCCCTACAACAGACCTGACAGGACCAATAATGACATAACTCCTAGCCACCCATGTGAAAAAATGTGTCGTGCAACTGTACTAGACCATCATCCATATAGTTTACATCAAAAATCTGGAATTCACCGAGACATCTATAAACCATATTCACATCTTCTTCATATTCTGCCTTTGGTCTAATTATATGGATAAGACATTCATTCATCATTTCTTGAAGATCAGCTCTCACTTTATCACATCCATGGATATTTGAACTGCATACACTACAAGCGACATGGTCATATGTGTAATAGCTTAATTCACAAACACCGGCATGCATTTTCATTAAATCACCTACGACCAAATTGATATAAAAAATCCTGAAGTCCCCAGGATAACCAACAACCATATTTACAGCACTTCCACTTCCATGTTTGGGTAGTGGATTATCCTTCACATTGGGGCTAATGTCTTTAAAAGACAGGATACCAGATCTTACCATTTTTGTACTTCAGACTTCAATGCATAACAGTTTTCACTATTGTACCCATGGGCTCCTTGATGAAAGGCATAAGTCTGATCAACTTTATAGTACAATGACAAAGTTGAAGGTATAACAGAGGGAGGCTTAGTCTGCACCAATTCTTTTGAATTAAAACTGGAAAAAGTTCTGCATAACTCATCGGAATAGGATCAAAAGCTTCTCTCTTCTGACCTTTCCCTTGATTACCTTGTTGAGGTTCTCTCTAATAGGCAACAGCAGTCGAATCTGCATTGACAACTAGAGTTACAAAAGCTACTTGTTGTTGATGTTGATAACGTCTTCTTGGAGGTCTAACCATTCTTTCTTCAGCAACAACATTTGTTTCACTTTCTTTCTTTTTAGAAAACCCATATGATGATTTCCTTGTTCCACTAGAACCTTCATCTTTTTTCAACCGTCCTTCCCTGGCGGCTTCTTCTTGGCAGACACCCATACTTACCATCTCAGTGAAATCACTTGGTGCACTTTCCACCATTCTTTCATAATAAAATGTACCAAGGGTTTTCAGGAAGACCTTAGTCATTTCTTGCTCTCCCATTGGGGGTACCACTTGGCATCAACCTTGTTTCAGCGTTGCACATACTCCTTAAATGACTCCTTATCTTTTTGAGCCATCGCTCTCAACGGGTCACGGTCAGGTGCCATAAACATGTTGTACTTATACTATTTCTTAAAAGATTTTCCTAAGTCATTAAATGTACGGATATTGATAATATTCAATCCTATATACCATTTCAAGGCAGCACCAGTTAAACTATTTTGGAAGAAATGAATAAGCAAGCATTGGTCATCTATATGAGTGGACATCCTTCTGATATACACCACCATGTGGTCACAAGGACAAGAGGGACCCTTGTACTTCTCAAATTTTGGCACCTTAAACTTTGCTAGCACTTTCACATTAGGAACTAAATAGAGATCACTGACATTCTTTCAGAATAACTCTTTCCCTCGGAGAGCCTTCACTTCTTTCTGCATTTCATTGAATTGATCCTGAAAGTCATGCATTCGGTCATAAAAGCCTAAAATTTCACTTGGTGGAGGAGCAGGATGATAAACTTCATCATTAATAACAGATATACTATTAACCATATGAGGAATAACATGATGAATCTCATTATTAGCAATAGGAGTAACGTGCACCACAAGAGATGTAAAAGCAACAATAATTTGAACAAACGGAGCAACTTAATAAGTAGGATTGTAACCTTCTAGCATGAAATTCTCATCCATTCCCCATGGGTAACCGCGAGGCATACGGTATTGAGTAGCAGTAACTTGAGTAACAGAGACGGGAACTGACAGAAATTCTAAAATAACTGTCGTCTATTATGGTTGAGTAGCTTGAAGAGACAGAGGAGGAGGTGGTGGTGGTTGATTCTGAGCCACCACCAACGACTCTACCAAAGTAGTCAGATTAGACATACTGACTCTCAAAGCAGTAACTTCTTCGCGCATCTCACAATTCTCTTGTTCAAGATTTTCCATCTCCTTTCTAGAATTAGCCAGAGTATTGTAGCAATGAGACAACTTTCTGACCAAACAAAGCAGAGAAACAAGTAAGACACCTAGTGTTGCACGGTGGCAGCACTGACTGTTTAATATGCTGGTTTTGCGATTTTTGTTCACAAATATGCGGTAAGCAATAGTCTCCATTGTCTTTTATTTTATCCAATAAAGGAAAGGGTGAAAAGAACAGAAAAAGACCTTTTCGAGATTGTTTCTAAGTAGGGGGTAGATTATGGAAAGGGAAGGTGTTAGCACCCTTTCCTACCGTGGTTTTCCACGGGCTCTTAGAGGTTTTCTCATTTTTCAAATGCTTTTGTGCTTTGTGTATGAAAATGTTTTGAAAACGCCTTAGTGCGGCGATTTGCTTTGTGTTTAATTCTTGTATTGGTCCTCAAGAATGTTTACAAAGAAAATGTTTTGAAATTGTTTTTGACAAGTAGTTTTCTGTGTAAGTGCAAAAATAGTTTGAGCAAACTTCTAACAGCTATCTACTTTTTGTACTCGAAAAGGGTCGTTATTTTTCTATTTTCCTTTAGACAATGCTATCCTACTATTAGTGAGTAGGTAGCCCTATCGTTGGATGTTAAGGGACTATCAAAGGGACGTTACAGTCACGAAGGCAATTGTGGAGATACTTTAGTAATTTTGTTTTAGGGACTAGATAATTTACCGAGAAGGCAACTGTAGAGTCATCGAGGGACTATGATCTTTTGATTTTTGTGGGTCTTTGCTAAAGCATTCCTGCCTCATGACCGTTTTTTAAAGGCAACCAAAGTGGGCGTACCTTAGAGGTGCTTGTGTGCAATTGTGTTGTGTTTTAGTCATTTTATCTTTAAACATTTAGGTGTTATACCGTTTGTTTTCAGATCTTGTCATGCAATCCTAATTAGCATACATCTAAGCAGTTAATATATGTACATGAATTTAAAGTGCAGGAATGGTAAATCCTACGTAATTACAAGGCTTCGGGACAGTTACATAAAAAATGCAAGAAACTAAAAGTGCGGAATTTTAAATCTAAAGTTATTACAACTATGAACAGCTACAATAAAATAAAACGCACGCGAATTAGAAAATAACGTCTAAAAATCCTAAGAATAAAATCTTTTTATTGTTTTTGTTTTATTTTGGGAAAATAACCTAAATCTTTTTAATTTTAGTTTTTTGAGAAAATGTTAAGATAATTAAAAGATTAATTAATCAAATTAGTGTAATAAAAAAACAATCCTAATTTTTTTATGGTTTTCGATTGATTTTATGATGATTTTAAAGAAAGAAATAAAAAAAGATCAAAACAAAAAGGAAATCTAAGGAACTGGAAGTAAATCGAAGAGTATGATTCTGGAGGCCTGGATCGAAAGAGGCATGGGCTATCTTTCAATCCAGCGAAGAAGCTTAATCGAAGATACGTGTGGGGGCTGCTCTTTGGGGGTGTTCACTTTGGACATGTTGACTTTCGATCTGGGAACCCTGGGTCCAGTTCGAAGCTAAACTGCTTCGAAGCTCTAAACAAGGTCTTGAAAAGTTGTTCCCTGCAAAACGAAACAAATGTTAGAGACTCAGGGGGGACATTAACCCCCTGGTTCAAATCTCCTCCCAATTTGACTCCTTCCTCAGTTTGAAACTGCTGAGTCTGGGTCTGGGTCTGAGTTCATTTTATCCTAGGATTCAAAGGGATGAACTCAGGTCATGACCTAATAATGACACGATCCCATCTTTGTGCTTTAGCTCACATGCAACATAATCAGTAATAACAATAATATATGTGCAAGGCGTATTTAAATGTTATGAAGATTCAATTTTGGTTTTGCAAACCCTTACCAATCAAAGGTGATGACCTGTGGCTCTGGGTGTGGAGCTTTTTGCTTAGGAGTTGGGGTGGACTCCTGGATGAGGGAACACGGCTCTGGTCTTTGTTTGGGCTGAAGGTGCCTGCAAAAAAGGATGCTTCGACTGGGAGGCTTTTGGGATTTTTTGAGCAGTACGTATGTGTGGACTCTTCAATTGCAGCGTGTATGCGTGTTCTCTTTTCCATTTCTTCTATATCCTCTCCTTTGTTTCCCTTTCACCTATGGTCTCTCTTTCGTCCCCCTTGGTATCATCTCCTTACCTTGTACTTATAGGAGTATAATGGTCCAGTAACGGCAAGAGACAACCAATTAAACAGGCCATTAAAGCCAATGAGACAAGAATCAGACAAATTAAAAGCATTCCTTATTGAAACATTCGTGTCTCTTTGATGAACCTAGACACTTGGCTCCTTCGAACACCCTCCTGTCATTCAAAAATCCTTCACCCAAATACCACTCGAAGGGTATTTGTTGAAACGTCAAACGAAGGGTCTTACCAAAAGGCCAATCAAAAGGTCTTGCCAAAATTCCAATCGAAGGGTCTTGCCAAAAGGCCAATCGAAGAGTCTTTCCAAAATTCCAATTGAAGGGTCTTGCTAAAAGTCCAATCGAAAGATCTTGCCAAAAGTCCAATTGAAGGGTTTTGCCAAAAATCCAATCGAAGGGTCTTGGTTAACATGCATGTCGAAGCTGCCTTGTTTGAGATGCTAAATCGAAGGATTCCTTGCCATGCCAATCGAAAGGCTTGTCATGGGGCCAATCAAAAGGCCTTGTATCCATGCCAATCGAAGGGCCTTGCCATGAGGCCGATCGAAATCACTTTGTTCTGATACCAATCAAAGTGCCTTGCTCATACGCCAATGGAAGTACCTTGTTGATAGGCCAATCGAAGGAACTTTGTCCATGCCAATCGAAGGGTGCTATGCAAATGCCAATCGAAAGGCATTTTGAAGAGGCTGCTATGCAGATGCCAATCGAAAGGCATTTTGAAGAGGCCAATCAAAAGGCACTTTGACCCAGTTCAAAATTTGTTATTTTTCTTCAGGAAAATGTTTGTAACCACCCAAGTAAGAGAAGATCTTGTAAAAAATAAGAGGGAAAATTTTGGGGTACAAAAGTTGCTCCTGTTCAATCTTCTTAAATCTGAAGATGTAGATTGGCTTGTCTGCCTTTCGTGATCTGAGGGTGGAAGATGATTGAACACTAGAGTGCCTAGAAATTTACACTCTTCTGAAGTGATACTATTGGTAAATAATATCTGGAATAGGCTTACAGATGCCATTTGGAAAAGGTGATAGGAGACTGTCGGAGATGGGCTTAAAGATGCCATCCAAGGAGTATGACAGAGAGTCGTCGAAGATGGGTTTAAAGATGCCATCCAAAACAATGTTGACTTCATGAGATACTCATTCATGGGGATTCTTGTTCCTGCTGTCTGAGGAGAAGTCCAACGAGGAATGTTGATCTCTGTCTTGGAAAATAGAGTTTTAGGAGCTTTATTCGTCTGTTACTCTATTATGGAGTCATCTCTTAATTGAAGAGACGGAAGTGAACTGCTATCTGGTCAGGATCTAGGCTTCACAGTGACTTGTTGAGGATGATAAGGATGACTGCAATCTGGTCATGCTCCAGGCTTCACAGCGACTTACTGGGGAAATGAGACTAAGCTTTAAGAAATCAGCCACGAATCCATGGTCGATTCAAACTGAACCAGCGGAGGTCTTAAATTAACTTTGACTGCATAAGAATCAGAAAAATCTTAGGATCGATTTAACTGAACCAGTAAAGGTCTACCAGAAAAGAATCAGTAACAAATCAATGGTCGACTTGAACTGAACCAGCAGAGGTCTTGGTTTATCTTTGACTGGATAAGAATCAGAAAAATCTTAGGATCAATTTAACTGAACCAGTAAAGGTCTACCAGAAAAGAATCAGTAACAAATCAATGGTTGACTTGAACTGAACCAGCATAAGTCTTGAATCAACTTTGACTGGATAAGAATCAGAAAAATCTTAGGATCAATTTAACTAAACCAGACAAAAGTCTTGGAATGTCTTCAACTGGAATAAGAATCAGGGAGATCTTAGTGTCGATCTGACTAAACTAGAGAAAGTCTTGGATTAACTTTGACTGGATAAGAATCAGAAAAATCTTAGGGTCGATTTAGATGAACCAGACAAAAGTCTTGGAATGTCTTCAACTGGAATAAGAATCAGAGAGATCTTAGTGTCAATCTGACTGAACCAGAGAAGGTCTTCTGAGAACATCGTTACGAGGAAGATGATGAAATATCCTTTCATCAGGCTTAGCTTTTGAGAAGACTATCAGGTTATATAAGTAGTCAACGGTATTTGTTGATTTGATCTTGTCCCTGAAAAAGGTAAAGAATTAGTCACATGTAATGTCATGATGTATGAAATGCATTGTGATGATGCTCTCAAAATAAATGAGATTATGTTGTATGCGATGTGTATGCACATGCCATGATTTATGAATATGGGATGTTATCGGGATATTTTAGTCTGGGAAAATAAATCCCGGACCACTGCTGGAAAGTATTGGGAGGCTGAACCCTTCATTTCCACTCGTGATGGTGAATGGAGGTGATTCACCGGGGATTTCCTCTTTCTATTTTAGCATAACCTGTTGGGGATTGATTCCGCTTGAGAATTGATTCTGCTTGAGAGTTGATTCTGCTTGAGAGTCAGTCTGTGGAGAGAGATGCTTGTTGGGAGATTCTATCGATGTAGAGAAATAAACTTTGTTAGGAAATGAGCTTCCGTAGTTTGAGAAATAAAATCTACCCAGGAGGAGGTTTTATAACTGATTGAAATTATAAAGCTCGGCTGGGGAACACAGACTTCGGCTCTCTGCTTGGGGAGGTTTGTTGGAGGAGATAATTCTTGCTTGGGGATGAAAGAGTCAAAACTTTGGTTATTTCTACTCTGTGGGGGACATAGATGTCACGGGGTCGTATGTTGAGGATACAACAATGACTTTGCATCAGGATGTTTCTTCCCCTGTGTCTGCTGGATATTTTATGGATGGATCCATGTCGTGATTGTACTTGGACATGTATTGAATGAGTGTCCGAATGACATCCGTCCTGGATCGTATCTGCACTGTACTTGAAAGATGGTCTGAATAAGTATCAGGATGACATCCGTCTCTAGATCGTTCCTGAATTGTTGCTAGAAGAGAATCTGGACTAAGTATCAGTATGACGTTCGTCTTTGGATCGTACCTGAACCGTTGCTAGGAGATAATCTGGACTAAGTATCAGGATGACATCCGCTTTGGATCATACCTGAACTGTTGCTAGATGATGGTCTGGAATAAGTATCAGGATGACATCCGTTCTTGGATCGTTCCTGAACTATTGCTAGGAGATAATCTGGACTAAGTATCAGGATGACATCTGTTTTGGATCGTACCTGAATTGTTGCTAGAAGATGATCTGGACTAAGTATCAGGATGACATATGTCTTGGATCATAACTGAACTGTTGCTAGATGAGAATCTGGAGTAAGTGTCAGGATGATATCCGTTTCTGGATCGTACCTGAACCGTTTCTAGATGATGTGTTAAGATAAGTGTCAGAATGACATCCGTCTCTGGATCGTATCTGCACTGTACTATTGATAATTTGGAGTAGGTGTCAGGATGATATCCGTCTTTGGATTGTACCTGAACTGTTTCTAGATGAGAATCTGGAGTAAGTGTTAGGATGACATCTGTCTTTGGATCGTACCTGAACTATTTCTAGATGACAGTTTGCTTTGTTCAGAATGTTTCCGTTGGGAATTCTTGTTTTGTTGTTTTGAGAAGAAATCCATTGCGGAACATTGATTTTGTTTTATTGTATGTGATTCGTTGTCGGAATTCATGTCTAATTCCCCAAGTGATTCAGATGGAGATCTGCCCCTGGTTGCTTGGCATTTTTGAGAGATTTGTTGAATCTTGACTTGACTGCCCCAGATGATGGACAATGATCATGCCATGCCCCTTGGTTGGAAGTGTTTTTCCACTTGAGGTGAACCTTTTCATTGAGAAATATTTTTGTTCACTAGATATTCGTCATGTGAATTTCTCTGCTATTGAACAAATAGTCATATGGAAACAATGGTATTTTAAGAATGCAAAGCTTATGTCTGTCTTGAAGTTTCAAAATTCATTTTTTTAGTAAAACAAATTTTGCAAGAGAGTGATATCAACTCAGGATTTATAGCAAGTCCTACAGGAGTCATGATACCTTTCGTAACAGTATGCTTTCGAACTAACATATGCTTCAGTTAAGACTTTTAAGGGTTGTAGCATGGCCTGGTTCACGGTTTAAGAAACAAAGGATAAAGGCTTAAACTTTATTTGTACCAACCCTCTCTTCGCGATGTTCTTCAATCCTATGCTCAGTTAATTGTGCATTTAGATTCCGATTGAGTCTGGCATCTCGTCCTTGGTATTCGGGTGATGGTTCAGGAATTGAATGTTTGTTTGAGAAGGCAGACATTTTTGTAACTTTTTCTTTTTGTTGAGGATTTGTAGTAACCTATTTTTTTGGTTTTCGTTATCCCTTCTTTTGCCTGGACTGTTTCTTTTTGTGATTACAGTCAGCGGGATGCCCCAGTTTTTTCTTAAGTCTCCTTCATAGGTTTTGACTTAGCGGGCTTTTGTTTTGAGATATAATGACTTCCTGTCTTGACGATTATGCGGAACCATCCCCGTCTTGTGATTTGGAAGGACGTCTTTGATGCCATTCATTGTGTACGAAGCGGGAGATTGCGACTGAATGCGCGTTTGAATTAACTGAGAAACTACCTTGTCCCAGGTTAGGATTAAGGGTTTTTATTTGTGTGAAAATAAAAACTCCTACTTCTTTGGCTCAAAGGGGTTGACTAGGGATTATCTTCCTTATAACTCCATTATTTGGGATTTGAAACAACGCATGTACATTGTCAGCAAGTTCTATTCAGAAGCACACTATATGGATTATGGTATCATTTTTGTCATCCTCCCTCTAAAGGCTCAAAGCTTTTGATCAAGAGTTGAATATCACGTAAAGGAAGCAAGAAAATAGTTTAAATACAATGACAACAAAATCATTCAAGACAAACATATGTGATGCATTAATGGGAAAATCAATGTTTGGCATAACAGTAATTGTTTGAACAACAAATGAAATTACAAATGAAAAATAGAAAAGTGAATTGGACGTTCTCAAGGATTTATCCCAGGAGTAGTGATCACTTTGTGAGTCTCTAGAGGCTCGAATTCAACCTCTTTGGTGTAACGCCCGTAATTTAATTAATTATTTAATTAAATTATTTTTGGAATATTTGTGAAGATGTGTTGTGACTAATTGGATTTAATTATTTTATTAAGTGGAGAAATAATATTAGAAGTATAATATTATTTTATGTGGGCTTGTTTTAAAGAATAGAAGTAATTAAGGGGGTGTATTAGTTTTGGACCCAATAAGGAGTTAAGAGAATAATAGGTTATTTTATTGTTGTTAGAAAGAATAGAAAGAGGAGGAAGTAGAAGAATAAGTATTGAGAAGAAGAACGTGAAGCTGCTGGAAAAAGAGGAAAACGGCAGAACAACGTTTCGATCGGAAGATTATAGAGCGACCTTCAATCCAAGATAAGGGTGGGGTTCTGACTCTATAATTAGGTTCATGATAATTGGTATGTGGGGTTAGAGGTGATTGTTGTCTTGTTCATAAATTGAATGTATGTGATGTTGTATGATGAAAAATTGATGAATTATAGATGATTGATGATGTTCTGATGCTGTTTATTTGATGTAGAATTATAGAATAATTGTAAGTGATGATTATCTATGATTAGATTAAGTTTTTAGGGCTTAAAATATGAATCCCGTAGTGAAAACACAGAGAAATTGCAGAATTTATGCAAGATGGAACAGGATACGTCGACCCCAAATGCTATATGTCGATACAAGAAGGTTTTGAGACACAGTATGAGTCGACACGAAGGGGTTTTACGTCGATACATGAGTGATTTTAGACTCAGTATGAGTCGATCTATAGGTGCATGTGTCGATACATGTTGTGTGTTTGACTCAGGATGAGTCAATACATGAGGGAATTCATCGACTCATGTTGCGAGCTTAGTGCAGTACGCGTCGATCCAAGACGTTTTGCGTCGACCCATGTTGTCTGGTTTTTGGAAGAATCATTTAGAAAATGCTATAACTAGAGTTTTAGGATGCCGTTTGAGATGTCATTCAAATGTTGAATAGCTAACGCGATGAACTTTATTCTAGAGGATTAAAATGAAGAATAGGAAGTGTAATTCTGGTAGCCAATTTAGGATTTAGAGTTAGTTCTCGTGTTGATCGTTATGTTGGTTTTTATGCAGAATGATGAGAACGAAATGTTTATAGGCTGCTATTTGATTTGTAACAGTATGAGTGATGATAGTAACAATGTAAGATTGCAGAATAGCAGTATGAATTACTATCGTATTAATGTACATCTGAGTTGTTAATGAGACGTTATTAATGATGTTGTGTTGATAATTTATGATGAATAAATGATGTTTGATGAATAAATGATGTTTGATGAATTATTATAAATGATATGAGATGTTGATGAAGAGATGTTGAGATGCTTTTGAGATGTAGGCCTTTGGCCAACGATGATGTTGTATTAAGATGTTGTTAATTGTGACGTTGTTATTACATTCATGATTGTGTCGCATACATTGCATTTTGAGATGGAGCTTATGCTCGTTGAGATGGCCTGTATTGGTGAATATTGAGATGAAGGCTTATGCCTTGTTGATGCCTATATTAATTGGCAAATTTTTGAGATGGGAGTTCTGCTCCAATGGTACCACATGCATTGCATAGTATTGAGTCGTATTATTTGATTGCATAAAGAAGTTGTGTAATGATGTTGTGAATGTGTATTATTGTTGCAATTATTAATGATTATGAGATGAGAAGTGGTGATGTTATGTGATCTAATTTAATATATTAATTATCACGCGCATTATTATATTGTTAGATATCTCACCCCTTCTGTTTGAATGTTGCCCTTATGTTGGTAGCGTGCAGGTAATCGAGAGTGAAGACTGTATACCTTCAATAGTTGAGTCGGTGTCATTTCTCTAATATGTAACACTCGGGGGGGATGAATGTTTGTTGCTTTTGATTGTTGATTATTCAGTTGTTGAACTTTAAGTTGATTATTATTAAATTGTGTTATTTTGAAGTTGTCGTAATGATGATAAAGATGTTATTAAGAATTCTGTTGTGTAGATGTTGGATTATTTAATCAAAGATGTTATGATGATGGTTCATCTGATGTTTTAAAGGTGTTATATATCCACGATGAATGCAATGAGTTTTGATAGAAGAATTTATGGCATCCTGATTCGTTTGCATGATATGATTTTATAACTCTGGTTTATTTATATAATTTGTCGGGGTACAATTGGGGTGTTACAAAGTTGGTATCAGAGCAAAAGGTTGGTCTTACCTTGTCGTCGAGTTGTAGTTGTCTAACAATCGAGTATTGTTAATTTGAGTTCTAACCATTGTTTATGTTGTAGTGAGAATTTTAGATGGCTGGAAGGACTGATGCTACACTTGTTGCTGCTTTAGAAGCAATGGCTCGTGCGATGGAAAGTCAGCCGAATGCTGACGGGAATGCTGGATCTCGTAGCTTGGCGACTTTCCAGAGAGAGAATCCACCTACGTTCAAGGGAAAGTATGATCCTGACGGAGCATTGGAGTGGTTGAAAGAGATTGAGAGAATCTTTCGTGTGATGGATTTCACTCCAGTGCAGAAGGTTCAATATGTACTCATATGCTAGCAGTCGAGGCTGGTGACTGGTGGCTAGAGACTTGTCTGAAGTTAGAAGTTGCAGGTGAGAATGTCAATTGGGCTGTGTTCCGTAGAGAGTTTATGAAGAAGTACTTTCCTGAAGATGTCTGTGGTAAAAAGGAAATTGAATTCCTTGAGTTGAAGCAAGGGAATATGTCAATTGTTGAGTATACTGCTAAGTTTTCTGAGTTGGCTAAGTTTTATCCGCACTACACTGAGGCAGATGCTGAGTTTTCGAAGTGTATCAAGTTTGAGAACGGGTTGTGCCCGGAGATCAAGAAGGCGGTTGGATACCAGAAGATCCGTTTCTTTGCTGATTTGGTTGATAGTTGCAGGATTTATGAGGAGGATAATAATGCTCATTACAAGATTATTAGTGAGAAGAGGGGTAAGCACCAACAGAATCGTGGTAAGCCTTATGATACCCCAGATGGTAAAGGTAAACAGAAAGTTTCTCAAAGTCAGAGGACTAGTGGGGGAGATTCTCCTGCTGGCGTAGTTTGCTTTAAGTGTGGAAAACCTGGGCACAAGAGTAATGTGTGCACTACTGAAGTGAAGAGGTCTTTCCGTTGTGGTAACAACGGACATGTTGTATCTGAGTGTGAACATAAGGATATGATTTGTTTCAGTTGTAGAGAAGAAGGGCACATTGGTAGTCAGTGTCTGAAACCGAAGAGGGCTCAGACAAGTGGTAAAGTGTTTGCTCTGGTGGAGGATTGGACAACTGCTGAGGACAGACTTATCAAAGGTACATGTTTCATTAATAGTACTCCTTTAATTACTATTTTTGATATCGGTGCTACACATTGTTTTATTACTGCTGATTGTGTTGAAAGATTGGGTCTTGTGTTGTCTTCTATGAATGGGGAAATGGTCACCAATACTCCAGCCAAGGGATCGGTGACTACTTCTTTTATGTGTTTAAAGTGTCCCTTGTCGATATTCGACAAAGACTTTGCTGTTGATTTGTTTTTTTTACCATTAAGAGGTTTAGATGTGATTTTGGGTATGAACTGGTTAGAGCATAACTGTGTTCATATTAACTGTTATGACAAGTCGTGAAGTTTTCTACTCCTTAAGCAGAAGAAGATGGTTTGTTATCTGCTAGACAGTTGAGGAAGTTGATTCAAGAGGAAGCACATATGTTCTCATTGATGGCGTCGCTATTTGTAAAGACTCAAGCTATAATTGAGGAATTGCAGGTGGTGTATGAATTTCCTGAAGTTTTCCCTGAGCAGATTCCTGATGCACCGCCGGAGAGGGAAGTTGAATTTGCTATTGATCTTGTATCTGGTACCATACCTGTGCCTATGGCACCATACAGGATGTCTGCGTCTGAATTGTAAGAGTTAAAGAAGCAATTGGAGGAGTTACTTGAAAAGAAGTTTGTAAGACCAAGTGTATCGCTGTGGGGAGCTCCAGTGTTGTTAGTAAAGAAGAAAGATGGAAGTATGAGGCTTTGTGTTGATTATAGACAGTTGAATAAAGTGACGATTAAGAACAAGTATCCGCTTCCAAGAATAGATGACTTGATGGAAAAATTGGTGGATACTCGTGTGTTTAGTAAGATCGATTTTAGGTCGGGTTACCATCAGATCAAAGTGAAGGATGAACATTTGTAGCGGTAGAAATGTTCAATACTGAGACATTGGATTGACTAGACCTTATACAAATCAAAATAAAAATCGCCACCGCGCTTTATTGTTTCCAACGGAAGTGGGAAAAGAGCGAATAACCCAAAAAAGGGGGGAAAGATTCAAGGTAAGGGGTTGGTTATGCAAAGGGGAGGTATTAGCACCCTAAACATCTACGGTACTCCACAGGAACCTCTTTGTAAAATATGTATATTTTGGCTATAAAATGTGTTGTATATAAAATGGATGGTGGAGGTGAGAAAAGAAATATATTTTTTTTATGATTTTTGCACCCGCCGCGGTTGCGAACCTTTAGTGCCTACGTACCACCTTTCGTGTAATAGGGGATCAGTGTACAAATAGTTCCTCTTTTATAAATTTGGAACACAAGTGTGTTGGTTGATTTTAAGAGATAAGACATCATCGTCATTATCCGTGTGGAAAATATACTTACTATCTGCAATCATGAGAAAGGAGAATTTGCATCATCTCAAAGTGGAGGATATGGCTTGGATTTTAAAATCAACAATGCCTCACTCAACACCCAAATGGAAAATATCTCACTTCACTATATATTGTAGAAGTATAGTTGTTTCCGTCACTACAAGGATTGACAAGAGTCTAACCTTTTGAGAAAAGTTTAAAGATAAAAGCCAAAGTGGCAAAATGGTTTGAAATGAGATTAATTGACTTTTAGTCTTCTCACAAAAATGTCAAAGTATTATTAAATTGATTGAAGTTTATTGATGAAAAAGTTTTGAAAATACATGGACCTAAGTCCAAGTTTATTATGAAAGTAGCTTAAGTTTCAAAACAAGAAGAGTTTACAAAAGGAGGGAGAAGATTTTGAAATTAAAGAAGATGGGAGGAGGAGAAAAGACTATCCTAAAGCATAAGGTAAAATATAAGGATAAGATCCATCTAACCAACAAGAAGCCAAAGCTTGACATTATGAGCCAAGATAGAATTCCCATTCTTTGGATTGAAACCAAGCAAGCGAAGATACTAGACCTCTTCAAGTGTATTAAGTCTTCACAAAAATTGGGCAGAGTAACGGCTGTATACGGGTGAATTCCAGATTACAAACAGAGAATGTAATCACAAAAACCTGCACACAAAAACAAACAAGCAACCCAATGTCTTGAGGTAAACCTCAGGAACTCCAGACAAAATAATCAGATAAAATCACAAGGTCTCCAAGATAGGCCAAGGTTTATAATACTAAGTCCAAGAAATAGTCCCATGCTCCATAATACCAAGGATAGTAACCAAATAGTACAAGTACCATTAAGAGTTTTTTAGGGTTTATGTTGATTATTAAGTATCTTAAGAAAATAAAAGAAAAGCTCAAGTGAGCAAAGTAAAAATGACAAGAAAATAAATGCTCAAATGAGCAAAGATGAAAATGGCATGAAATGAAAATGCTAAAAAAAATAAATAGTACATGAAGCATTAAAAAGAATAAAAGCATATGATAAACAAGTCAATAATTAGTGGTTAGTTGGATGACCATCTTGAAACTTGCATTTGGAACTCATTAGAGGATTGGTAGAACCAAAGCCTCCACACAACAAGTTGCATTTGCTTTTTGTCAAGTATATCATCTACTTGGAATTCTCATAAGTACCATTTAATGATCAACGATGTTTAAGTGATCCGCATTGACCAAAGGTGATGTAGATCAATTAGAGGATTGGTAGAACCAAAGCCTCCACACAATGAATCTCAAGGTTATTGGATCAAAGAGATTAAATTAACATACTTGGGCTTGCAATCATAAGTTTAGACCACGAATGATCATTTATTCGAATCGGGACAAAATTTAGCGCTATGTTAAGCAATCGTAAGTGGACTTATATAGAAGTTGCACCTATTTTGAGGCCGGTCAATAGCAATCTATGCACCATTTGTTTTTAGACATGATGTAGAGATCATGCTCCAACAACATTTAGTGCAATGAGAAGGGGATGAGATGAAGAGGATTAGGGTAAAAAGATGAATAACCACTTTTGAATTAAAAAATTTAATCAAACTATTATTAAAATCATTCATCCATTTTGGTAGAGTTAGACTCAACACCTAAGATCCAATGATGTTAATAAAGCCATGATCAAAAAATCAACTCAAGACAACTAGAAAATAATCACAAAATAATATCGTATTTAATATATACATTAAAAAGGTTTAAAAATGTTTAAAGAATGGAAAGTAATGAGGAAAATATAAATTATATTCAAATTAATCAAGAAATGAAAAATAAGACCATAGAAAAATCAGAAAAAAGGTCAAGTAATTTTACAAAAATTTTGGTAATTTTTAAAAGTCAGAAACTATTTTTACAAATTAAAATAAATGGGTAGAATAAACAAGAATAGTAAAAAATAGTAAAGTCAGAAATAAAAATAAAATAAGGTCACCAATATTTGTCACAATATCATTGGATCATTCCATAATTTTTTCAGAATTTAAAAATGTATAAAAGTATTTTTTAACATTTTAAACAAATCAAATAAGTGTAAAATTTATAAAAAATACCAAAACACAAAATTAAATTGTGAAAAAATAAAAATCAGAAAGAGAATAATCAAAAATATTTTTCATAATTTTTTCATATTTTTTGGACTAAAAATAAATTTTCTATGATTTTTTGAAATTTAAAACAATTAAAATATAAAAAATCAGAAAAAGAAAATAAAAGTAAAATATGTGGACCATTGGATGAGAGTCAAAATGTGTTAGTAATCAAATCCAAGGGATCTGGCGTGCTGTGCATATCATGGTCATTAGTGAATAATGTACAGAATCATTAATAAATCAGATTTTTTTAAATAACAAGTGGCGTGCCATCATTGGTTGGAAGATGACACGTAGGTCATTTTCAACCTCCAGCCAACGTGATTTGCAGGTCTCTCAAAGTGTAAAATCAGAAGCTCAGACTTATGCCAATCGCTTCGTCTCTTCAAGACGAAAACAACCACACCCTCGCGCCAAATTTATATAAATTGTAGCTCAAGCAATTTAGAAGGAAAGTTTTGAAAAGGGATTTGAAAATTCATGGTCAAAACGTGTTTCCAGTGAAATGTAAGTGTTGTGACTAGAATCAGGGCAATGAGAGAAACACAATGATATTAGAGTTTTGAAGAATTGATGAAGGAATCAACCATTGAAGTTGAGTTGCAGAGCTCTGAAACTGGACTTCTATGGAACAGTATAGGGCACGATTCTTGAATGTAATTATATAGTTAGTTTCAGGGAAGATCAAGGAAGGTGAATTGAGGGTGAAAATGGATTGAAAAAGGCTTGAGAGTGGATTTTGAAGTTGTTGAATTTTGGGTTGTGAAACAAGTTTGGCAGGGTGATTCTGGCTATCCAAGCTTGGGAAAATGGATGGGGGGTGACCCTCTATTTATAGGGAAGCAAATGGGATCAAAAGGAATAGCAAATGATGCGTTTTCGAGAGAATTCGTGTGGGTCTGCATCATGAAGAAAGTGTGACTCAAACTAGATCAAAACTCAGCCAAATCGTGTGTTTCATGATGCTAATCACTTCTGGCAAATTTCTAATCATGATTAGAAACAAAAACGCATGGAAAACTTGTGATTAGAAGCCAAAACAAAGATTTTAAAATCTTGACTTTGTGAAAAATTCAGTTTCAAACTACCAAATTTAAATCCATGGCATTTCCACCTCAAGGGATCTTAGGGCATAATTCTTGATGCTTTGGAAAGATGAGGTTACAAGCTTTGCAATGGAAAAATAATGAAATCAAATGGATGCTTAAGCTGAAAGTTACATGGAGTCAAAGTTGAAGAAAAAGAGTTGACTTTCCATACTTAGAAATATTTCAAATTCTTCTTTAAAAATTACCTATAATATTTTGTATCCAAACATGGCCTTCCACTTAGAATTTGCTCTTGACCAAAAAATATGGAATGAAGTAGATCTCTTGAATGACATTTTTTAATTTGAACCACTCAAAATCTCCAAAAGTTGAGCAAGTTATGACTTGTTGAAGTTGGCCAAAAATCATGAAATAACCTATAATCTTTTGCATTCTTAAGGCAACTTCTATCGATTTTCTTACTTTGCACATAAAAGAGGGCATGAAGTACACATCCTTAAAATCATCATGGAAAAAAATGGGTTCAATGTTATAAAAATTGACTAAGTTATGACTATTTGAAGTCACACATGGAAAATTGGGGATTCATCTGGATGATTTGTAATCTTTCTTCTTCACCAAGTTCCTTCCTCATGAAAACTCCTTGGAACTTTTGAAGTGATTTGTTGGTAACTCTTTGAAGAGAAGGATGTCCTTGGAATCACTCAAAAATACCAAAAGATGAGCAAGATATGTTCCTTTGAAGTTCAAAACCCTAGCCTCTAGATCAAGAGAATGCTTTGAGGAACTTTGACAAGTTTTAACAAACTTCTTGTGCCAATATTCTTCCTTTGTGAATAGAAGTTGTTGAGGATGATGATGTGGACTCATAGCCACCAAAACCACTTCAATATTGGAGTTTGAATTCCTCAAGCTATTGACTAGGGCATGGAAATAAACTCATGAACCCATGAAGCAACTTGCTACACCTTATTGCCTTTACCTACATTATTAACAAGTAAGACAAACCAACATTGCATTTTATTAATTAGAGAGAAAATCAAAGAAAAAATATTCATGATCACAAAAGAAAACAAGTCAAGGTGCTTGGTAACTCCTCAAAAGAGCAAAGCTAAGGATAGGGAGAAGAACCAAAAGCCTTATTATGATCTTGTTGTGATTGAAACAATATGGTATGATGAAGGAATCTTAGGGGCAAAAATTGGGGTACAACAGTTGCCCTTATTTAAGTATCTTCTATCCGGAGATACGAAGGTTAAAAATCTTCGTGTCGGCGTGATCGAAGATACTTAAATATAAAACAAACCCTATTTTTTGCCCTAAGATTCCATGCAAATGCTTATGCATATGATCAGTACCAAAGAGACACAAAGTATCACTGGGGATGCAACAAAAATGAAGAAACAAAGGAGCAACCCCACCAGGAAAGTAAATCACTGGTGAACCAAAAGAACTGAATCAGAGAGGAGGATAATAAGCATTGACGTTTACTGCCGATGGTCTACCAACTTTTACTGAAGGTAGAAAGATAAAATATCATATCACTGCCGTTCACTGACGATGAACTATCAACGTTCATTGAAGATAGCGAAAAGATAAACACCGACATTCATTGCCGATGTCTTACCAACATTCACTGAAGGTAAAAAGAGAAAAATATATCATATCACTGCCATTCACTAACGATGAACTATCAACATTCACTGAAGATAGCAAAAAGATAAACTCTGACGTTCACTGCTGATGTCCTACCAACGTTCATTGAAGGTAAAAAGAGAAAAATATATCATATCACCGTCGTTCACTGATGATGAACTATCAAAGTTCACTGAAGAAAGCAAAAAGATAAACATCGACGTTTACTGTCGATGTCATACCAACGTTCACTGAAGGTAGAAAGAGAAAATATATTATATCACCGCCGTTCACTGATGATGAACTATCAACATTCACTGAAGATAGCAAAAAGATAATAAACACCGACGTTCGATGTTGATGTCCTACCAACATTCATTGAAGGTAGAAAGAGAAAATATATCATATCACCGCCGTTCACTGGCGATGAACTATCAACATTCACTGAAGATAGCAAAAAGATAAACACCAACGTTCACTGCCGATGTCCTACCAACGTTCACTGAAGGTATAAAGAGAAAATATATCGAGTTTTCCCCAAAATTCTGGTGTTTTACCTAGAACGGGTCTCAACTTCTTCTTTAACCAAGGAAATATGCCTAGAAAAGATCAAACATAAGTTGTCTCAAATAAAGAGACTTGTCACTTGTTGTCATGGAGAATTGCAAAGAGAAATGACTTTCTGGGGATAGAAATATGACTTCCCAGGGAAATGCCACGATATTCCAGCTGAGGAGATAAAGTCTTCCCGTGCAAAATAAATGCACAAATCAAAACTCAAAGTTTTCAGAAATCCAAAGTAAATAATATTGTCATGCAACCACAGATTCAAATCAGAAATAAATTGGAGCAAGACGGTCAATGAAGATACATCCTTTGAGAAATAAAACTCAAGAGGGAAAACCAAATTCAACTAAGCAAAGAGCGCTGCAGGAAGGTCAGAACATAATGTCAATGAACAATGATTTTTAGCCATGCATGATGTATGTATGAATGTATGAGTGCTATCATGCATATGCTGGTAAAAAGGATACACAATTAGTACAAACAAAAAAAACCGCCTCAGGTACTAACAACATCGGGCTAAACTCCAACTAGAAAGATCAACCCAAGAAAGGTAAAAGCCAACTGCGGAAACCAAACTTATTGCCTTCCTTAACTTTACTGAGGAGAAACATAATCCAGAGGTAGCCAAATCAAATAGATAACGGGATAGAACATCCTTCTTCCAGCTTCATCGGAACAACCAATTTTCCAAAAGTAACATGCCTACTGGAGATTGCAAAACCAGCCTCAAATAAAGCAGACTGACTCCGAAACAATCAAACCTCATTGGGGAATTCAATCCTACCTCCCTGGAGAAAAGTGCGGATTGAAAATTTACATCATGAAAACTTAATCCAACAAAAAATGCCCTATGATAGCCTCCCTGGGAATCAAGAAGTCAACATTATGGAAAGAGGTCAAACCCATGGGGATTTTAAATCAAACCCATCACTTGGTGGGTGAAAACCCACATGTTGATAATCATTTCAACACTTCTCAGAAGAGATATTGCCCTGGTCTAGTTGCCTGGGAACTAAATACCAATAATAATGCCAATACTGCAGAAAGAGCGACATCTCAGGACACCAAGGGAATAAAACCTTTCATCATATGAGGGAAGACTTTGCTGGGGAATCTGGAACGGAGGTTTTTGACCAAGTAAACCCAAAATCAAAAGTGAACCAAGACCTGACTGGGGATAATGGGATCACAAACCCAATACTGCACCTTACACCCACTGGTATCGTCTTTAACTACACAAAGATTGCGCACATACCAGCAAAATAACCTGTGAAAACCTTCATGAAGGAAGTAAATCTTCTTAAAACAACCGGAGTTTGTTCATTCTTGGGATCACCATTTTTGTTGTCATTGTTTCATCACAAATCCCAAAGTAAATTGAATTGTAAAGATCTCTTTTTTTTTTAAAAGTCATTTTTGCTTTTTAATCTTTTTGCTTTAAAATTTATTATCAGTAATAAATGGAGTCTTTGCAAGTTAAATAAAATAAGAACATAAAGAATTGGGCGAAAGCTCGAATTTCATTAATAGAATGGTAGTCTGTGAATGGCGAGACTCCACGGATGATTACAAATTTTGGGAAATGGTAATACATAATGGAAAAGATATATTAAGATACAATGACCACTATCCTCCCTAAAAACTTTTGAAATCATGAGTTGCAGCTTTTGTTGAAGTATGGTGATGATCCAAGAAGATTGTTACTTCATCGATCAAGTCTTGTCTGACGTAGTTACTTGCCAAGAAAATCCCTAACTTTTGCCTAAGCTGCCTTTGCGGGTTTTCAACTTAGCGGGAAATTTATTCTGTTTATGTCTCTAATTTTTGCCTAGATCTCCCTTTCGGGTTTTCGGCCTACCGAGACGCTCCTTTTTTCCTAAGTCGCCCTTTCGGGTTTTCAACTTAGCGAGTTGTTCTTTTATTTCTTTAGGCGAAGTATTTCTTGACTGCGTCAACATTCATGGGACGTGGGAACTCCTCGCCATCCATAGTTTCAAGAATTAATGCACCACCAGAGAAGGCATTCTTGACAACATACCGACCTTCAAAATTGAGAGTCCACTTGCCCCTAGAATCATGTTTGAAAGACATGATCTTCCTGGGCACGAGGTCGCCTTCTCTGAATTCACGAGGTTTGACCCTTTTATCAAATTCTTTCTTCATTCTCTTCTGATATAACTTCCCATGACACAAAGTTGTCATTCTCTTCTCTTCAATCAAATTCAATTGGTCAAACCTGTTCTGGACCCATTCAGCCTCTGTCAAATTGGTTTCCATTATCACACGCAATGACGGAATCTCTACCTCGACAGGGAGTACAACTTCCATTCCATAGACCAGGGAGAATGGGGTTGCTCCTGTTGAAGTGCGAACAAAATTTTGATATCCATGCAGAGCAAAAGGGAGCATTTCATGCCAATCCTTATAAGTGACAACCATTTTCTGGATAATTCTCTTGATATTCTTATTATAAGCTTCAACAACCCCATTCATCTTTGGCCTGAATGGAGATGAATTGTGATGGACAATCTTGAATTCTTCATACAGTTCTGTCATCATTTTGTTGTTCAAATTCGAGCCATTGTCGGTGATGATTATTTTTGATTATTTTTGATGAAGCACACAACCACCTGTTTGGTAACATTGGCATATGAAGCAGCCTCTACCCATTTGGTAAAGTAATCAATTGCTACCAAGATGAAACGGTGTCCATTCGAAGCTTTGGGTTCTATCATCCCAATCATGTCAATACCCCCACATAGAGAAAGGCCATGGGGAGGAAATCACGTTGAGAAGTGTCGGAGGAACATGGACTTTATCTGCATAAATCTGGCATTTATGGCACTTCTTTGTAAATTTGTAACAGTCACATTCCATTGTCAACCAATAGTAACCTGCCCTTAGCATCTTTTTAGCTATCGAATATCCATTAGCATGAGTTCCAAATGAACCTTCATGAATCTCATGCATCAACATGTCTGCTTCGTGTCTATCCATGCATCTGAGCAAGACCATGTCATAATTTCTCTCGTATAATACATTTTCACTGAGGAAGAAACTGCCTGGCAATCTTCTCAGTGTCTTTCTATCTTTCCTCGACGCATCAATTGAGTATTCCTGAGTCTGAAGAAAATTCTTGATATCATAATACCAAGGTTTCTCATTTTCTACCTCCTCTATTGCAAACACATGAGAGGGCCTATCCAACCATCGAACTGTAATTCGGGGTATATCATTCCAAGTATTCACTTGGTACATGGAAGCCAGAGTTGCCAGAGCATCCGCCATTTGATTTTCATCCCTAGGAATGTGATGGAATTCAACTTTACTGAAGAAGGGTAGTAATCTTCTAGCATAATCTTTATAAGGGATCAAGCCAGGGTGACGAGTATCCCATTCTCCTTTAATCTGATTTATCACCAAAGCAGAATCACCATACACATCTAGAATTTTGATTATGAGATCAATAGCTTCCTTAAGTCCCATGATGCAAGCCTCATATTCCGCCATATTATTAGTGCAATCAAGTGTTAACCTCGCAGTAAAAGGAATATGCGATCCATGAGGAGTGACAATCACAACACCAATTCCTTTACCATAAGCATTCACCGCTCCATCAAATACCATACTCCAACGAGATTCAGGGTTAGGGCCCTCCTCAGGCAATGGTTCATCATAATCTTTCACTTTTAGGAACATCACATCCTCATCGGGGAATTCATATTCTGCAGACTGATGATCTTCCATCGGCTGGTGAGCAAGGTAATCTGCCAACACACTACTTTTAATAGCCTTTTGATTGTGGTACTCGATATCATATTCAGATAGAAACATCTGCCAGCGGGCAATTCTCCCAGTAATAGCAGGCTTTTCAAAAATATACTTGATTGGATCCATTTTGGAGATCAACCAAGTGGTATGATTCAACATATACTGCCGCAAACGCTTTGCCGCCCAGGCCAAAGCACAACATGTCTTTTCTAGCGTGGAATACCGCGACTCACAATCAGTGAACTTTTTGCTGAGATGATAAATGGTGAACTCCTTCTTTCCTGTTTCATCCTGTTATCCCAGAAACAACCCATGGATTTATCTAACACTGTTAGATACATAATCAACGGTATTCCTTCTACGGGAGGGAGCAAAATAGGAGGTTCAAGTAGATATTCTTTAATACTCTCAAATGCCCTTTGACAGTCATTTGTCCATACACAACCTTGATCTTTCTTTAACAACTTAAAGATCGGTTCACATGTTGCAGTCATGTGGGAAATAAATCTGGAAATATAATTCAAACGCCCGAGGAAGCCTCTGACTTGATTTTCAGTTCTTGGTGCTGGAATTTCTTGAATTGCTTTGACTTTATCAGGGTCGACTTCAATTCCTTTCTGGCTAGAAATAAAACCCAACAATTTCATAGATCTAACACCGAAGGTGCATTTATTTGGATTCAAGCGGAGACGATATTTCCTCAAACACTGAAACAACTTCAACAAATCTTCTATATGCCCTTCTTTAGTTTGGGATTTGGCAATCATATCATCAACATATACTTAGATTTCTTTGTGCATCAGATCATGGAACAGGGTTGTCATAGCCCTTTGGTACGTTGCACCAGCGTTCTTCAACCCGAAGGGCATCACTCTGTAACAGAATGTTCCCCAGGGTGTGATAAACGTCGTTTTTTCCATGTCCTCTGAAGCCATTATTATTTGATTATACCCAGAAAGTATGTCCATGAACGAGAATACTTTGAATTTTGTTGTGATGTCCACTAACATGTCGATGTGAGGCAATGGAAAATCATCTTTTGGACTAGCTTTATTTAGATCTCTGTAATCTACGCACATGCGGACTTTTCCGTCTTTTTTCGGTACTGGGACAATATTGGAAATCCATTGAGGATACACTGACGTCATATGAAAACCAGCATTAAACTGCTTTAGGACCCCCTCTTTGATCTTTACTGCCATATCTGGGTGGGTTCTTCTCAACTTTTGTTTAACTGGCGGACACTCGGGATTCAACGGCAAGCGATGCTCGACAATATATGTATCTAGCCCAGGCATAACTTGATAAGACCAAGCAAAAATATACATATACTCTTTCAACAACTCAATCAACCCGCTCTTTACATCAGGATGCAACGATGCTCCAATCTTGACTTCCTTCGGATCTTCTTCTGAACCCAAATTAATCACTTTCAAAGGCTCCTTATATGGCTAAATGGTATTTTCCTCGTGATCAAGCAACCGTGAGACCTCTTCCAAAATATCATCATAATCTTCTTCTTCAGCCCCAAACACAGGACATTCAAAGTTGGGAGAGGGTGCAGGGTCATTGTATTCAACGGGTTTTTTAATTAATCTGCACATACGATTTATGATTGCTTTTAGAAACTGATACATATAACAAGTGATCAGGCAAATTAATTTTCAGTTATTATTTATTTTGAAAGGGTTATTTTTATTACCATTTCCCAAGAAAAAGCAGAAAATAAAGACATATTTTGGAAGCAAAGACAACTTTTATTAATGATCTTAAAAGTCATAGCAAACAGATAAGCCCTACAACATTAATACTTCCACCTTGGGCATAATGAAAGCTTTTCAAAAGAAAGAAACAGATTAACAAAACAAATTACTTTGAAACATGTATGCAAGAAGGAACATCAATGGTGACCCAGTTCTGAACTCGGACTCCATGCATTACATAATTCGTTACTTCCTGTTCTACTTCATCCTCTTCAACAGCATTAATTCCAAAACCAATTGGATGGAGGTAGCCTCCACTGCGGAAAACATCATGATAACTATTCACAGAAGACTTTGACTTCAAAATGTTGCCTTTGCCATTCTTCGAAGAGAAACCCAAACCAGTTCTATTCTTGTTCACGGGTGGATCCACAAGTCGTCCCTAAACTGCATTATGACCATTGCGCACAACCTGTTGCACGTCCTTCAGGGAAACCATAGAATTCTCATTCCTCCTTATGTTGTCAATGGATAAGGCTTGGAACTGGGTTCCAACAACAGCCTCATCCGCTTCTACAATACTGAAAGAGGATATATGGGATATCAACA
Source organism: Vicia faba (assembly GCA_948472305.1). Lineage (NCBI taxonomy): Eukaryota > Viridiplantae > Streptophyta > Magnoliopsida > Fabales > Fabaceae > Vicia > Vicia faba. Next base: position 22,203 of record CATIWC010000245.1, on the reverse strand, counting down.
ACGCCTGCTCCCCATTTATGATTACTACCTTCCCTTCACGCACAAATTTTAGCTTTTGATGCAGAGTTGAAGTGACAGCCCCTGCTTCGTGTATCCATGACCGTCCTAGCAAACAACTATATGTGGGAATAATGTCCATGACCTGGAAGGTTATCAAGAACAAATGTGGTCCTATATGGATGGGCAAGTCCACTTCACTGATGACAGATTTCCTCGACCCATCAAAAGCCTTCACAATGATGCCACTCAGGCGCATAGGTGTTCCCTGATACTTTAACTTCATGAGAGTACTCCTCGGTATAACATTCAACGCGGATCTATTATCAATTAGCACATTGGACAGCGAATCATTCTTGCAGTTCATAGATATGTGGAGGGCCAGGTTGTGATTCCTCCCTTCATCTGGTAACTCATCATCGCAGAAACTCAAGTTGTTACATGATGTAATGTTTCCAATTACGCTGCTGAATTGATCTAATGGCATGTCACTCTCCACAAAAGCTTGGTCTAGTACAATCATCAAAGATTCTCTATGAGTGGAGGAGTTCATCAATAAAGCTAGGATAGATATCTTTGAAGGAGTCTGCAATAGCTGATCTACAATTCTGTAGTCGCTCATCTTAATTATCTTCAAAATATCATCCACTTCTTTCTCTAATGTAGCTCCACTAGTCTCTCTTGTAGCCTTCTTAGGCTCGTCATTCTTAGCAATTTTCTTTCCAGCAACAAAATCTCTTCGTACAACTAGCACAAACACACGACCGCTACGTGTCACCCCGCTATTTTCATCTATATTTCCAACATCAGGCATTGGCTGGATGGGAACTTCCACCCCATCTTCTAAGATTGTAGCGTTGTATTTGTAAGGCACGGCCTTATCTGATTTATAGGGAATAGGACCTGGCAGACTAATTACCAATGGGGTAACAGCTGGTTTGCTATGGTACTTCACTTCAAGATGAGCGGGTGCACCAAAAAAAGGTACAATGACGTTTACCCCTTCCTCAACACAATCATCCATCAAAAAGTCATTTCCGGCAAACAAATCTTCGTCTGAAGAGAAATACTCATCCGCAGAAGCATATTCTTCCTCTGATTCTTCTCCCATTAAACAAACTTCAACCATATCGATCTCATGATAATAATCTCTCTGGCCTATGATCTTGATAGTTCCATGGTCTAACAGCAATTGAACACCCTCCCTCACAATAGAACATCCTCGGGGGTCTCGACAGCAAACTATGCAAAATCCATATTGGTGTTCTACCTGACCAGCAGTACGGTAGAAGGTAGCATGCAACTGCACGAGATCCTCATTTAAATACTCCACATCAAAAATTATGAATTCACCAGGACATCCAGAAACCATATTCACTTCCTCTTCATATTCTGCCCTAGGCCTGATTATATGGATTAAACCCTCATCCATCATCTCCTGTAAATCAACCTTTCTCTTATCACAACCTTGTATGTCTGTACTGCAAATAGCACAACCGGCGTGGTCATGTGTATAGTAGCTTAATTCATAGAGGTCTGTGTGCATCTTCACCAAATCTCCTCTAACCAAATTAATGTCAAAAATCTGAAAGTCACCTGGACAACCGGCCACCATATTCACTCCCCCGTGCTTGGGTAGAGGATTTTCTTTCACATTAGGTCTGATATCTTTGAAAGATAGAATTCCAGACTTCACCAACCTTTTTACTTCAGTCCTCAAAGGATAACAATTCTCAACACTATGCCCTGGTGCTCCTTGATGAAAGGCACATGTCTGGTCTGCTTTGTAATACCAAGGCAATGGTGATGGTACGGCCGGAGGTGGTCGTGTCTGGACCAACTTCTTCTGAATCAATGTCGGTAGTAGCTCTGCATAGCTCATGGGAATAGGGTCATAGTTCTCCCTTCTCTAATTATTCCCTTGGTTTCCCTGCTGGGACGGTCTTTGATAAGCAACGGTAGTCGGAGCGGCATTCATAACAGGAGTAATCGAGGCGACTTGTTGGTGACGCTAATAATTCCTTCTAGGAGCGTTTACCCTCCTCTCTTGTATAACAGCATTTGTGTCCCCTTCCTTCTTCTTGGTAAACCCATAAGATGGCTTCTTCACACCTCTGGATCCTTCATCCTTCATCAAACGGCCTTCTCTTACTGCCTCTTCTAGGCGGACACCCATTCATACCATCTCTGTAAAATCACTTGGGCAACTTGTTACCATTCTTTCGTAGTAGGAAGCGCCCAGCGTCTTCAGAAAAATCTTAGTCATTTCTTTCTCTTCCATGGGAGGAATCACTTGGGCATCTACCTCGCGCCATCTCTGCGCATACTCTTTGAACGATTCCCTATCTTTCTGAACCATGGCCCTAAGTTGCTCACGGTCGGGCGCCATGTCCACATTGTACTTGTATTATTTGATGAATGCTTCTCCCAAATCATTAAAAGTATGGATGTTGGCATTGTCCAAGCTCATATACCATTTCAACGCTGTGCCGGTCAGACTATCCTGAAAAAAGTGAATCAGTAGACGCTGATCATCAGTGTGGGTAGACATTCTTCTTACGTACATCACCAAGTGAGAACGAGGGCAAGTGTTACCCTTGTACTTCTCAAATTCTGGGACCTTAAACTTAGCAGGTATCTTAACATTTGGGACCAAACATAGCTCATTCACATTCTGCCCAAATAGCTCTTTTCCCCTAAGAGCTTTCATCTCTCTTTGAATTCTATCAAACTGCTCTGAAAATCATCCATTGTGTCATAAAGACCCAAGTCTTCACTCGGCGGAGGGAAAGGACGACACACATCTTCATTAACAAACGAAACCAAATTCACCGAAGGAGGTGCAGCAGAAAGAGTATGCACCACAAGAGGTGCTGGAGTAACAACAGTCTAAACCACTGGAGCATCTTGAGGGCCAAGATTGAAACCTTCAGGTGCAAAATTCTCTGGTATTCCCCATGGATAACCTTGAGGCATACGGTTTTGAACAAAAGCCGGAGTAGCGGATACAGGAACAGTCGGAACTTCAGCATTTGCCCTTGTTGGTTGAGGTTGAACACTCGGTGGCTGATTCTGAGCAACCACCAAAGCTTCCATCAGAGTAGTCAAGTTGGCCAAGCCAGCCTTCAAAGCAGAAACGTTTATATTTTAAGGGATTTAACGTTTATAGACATAATGCAAACATCAAAATAATAACGCATTTGAAATACTAAAAAAATTTATTATAATAACTTCAAAATGGATTACAAGTTTCAATGATCCCAAGTACAATACAATCTAAAAATCCTGAGAAAAAGAACTGATAGAGATCAATTTGTACGTTGGCGCTTCCCTGTGAGCTTGGCAATCTGAGCCCTTAGCCTCTGGTTTTCTTCCACATGTCTGATGGCAACCTCTTTCCAATCATCTGGATCAGGAAGTGAGTAATCAGCACCTGTTTGAGGCTTAGGAGAAAATAAATCCCCTTGCCTCTCCATAGACTCTACCGCCCAACTCTCAAGGATCTCAATCAAGTCGTCTTTCTCCTTCAAGTCTACTTTATAGGAACTCTCTAAAGTTTGGAACTTGTTCTTCCAAGCATCCTTTTCTTGTTGCATCCTAACCAAAGCAAGTTGCAACTCTTCTAGATCATCTAATAAGGGAGGAGTGGTCTTCATAAATAGATCAGGCATGGGTGTCTCCCGAGTATATGACATCTTCAACTGAATGGCTCTCGATCGGACCCACTGAAGATATGGCTCCAAAGAAATAGCACCCCTAGGTCCCAAATCCTTCCTACTCTTCTTATGAATGTGACGTCAGGCCTTCGAAATCTGCTCCCTAGCTTCCTTGTGGTCTTCTCCTTCCTTCTGAAAGAAACTACTCAAATGAATACTATTTGGTTTATCCCTCATCGGATAACCAAGCTGTCACCATGCAAGAACATGGTTATAGTTAATTCCTCCCTTTATACCAAGAAGAGGCACATTGGGGAAACTACCACAATTGTCAATAATCACTATATCCCGATAAGCTCGATGATACCAATCAATATCCAAGTGAGTAAGTGCCACGATCTTAGGAGCCCAACGGGGTTCCTTCTTGACATCCCAAAAAGAATCAGACTGAGGCATATGAGAGACGAACCACCGGTACAGCAGAGGCGTGCAACAGATAATCATTCCCCCGTGATAAGAACTATGAATATGAATAGAGTAATAAGCATCACCCAACAGTGTAGGAACTGGGTTTCCAATCATGAAAATCCTGATAGCGTTAATGTCGACAAACTTGTCCACATTAGGAAATAAGAATAATCCATAAGCAAGTAAAGCAAAGATGGCCTCGAAAGCAACCGTACTCTTCATTCTGGAAAAGTAACGAGCTTTCTCCAATAAGAACTGAGCTGGTAATCCTCTAACCCCTCCTTTAGTAGTTATACGGGCTCCAACCTCAGACTTCCCCAGATGAATCAAAGCAGCAATCTCATGTGGTTTTGGCTCACCCTCCAAACCAGTAAAAGGAACACGATCGATAACGGGTAAATCCAATAGATAGGAATACTCCTCCAGTGTAGGCATCAACTGATAATCGGGAAAAGTAAAGTAGTGATACATTGGATCATAGAACTGGACCAAGGTCGAGAGAATACCCTCCTTCATCTTCATCTTCATGAGAGGAATAATGGATCCATACTTCTTCCAAAAGTCTGCAGAACACTCGATTTCTGGAATTAGATTGATCAACTCATCTATCTTGGGATCCTTAAAACTGTATTTCCCGGTCTTTCTCTTTCCAGAATCCATGGTTAACAGTACCTGAGATATTCACAAATATTCAACCTTTAAATCCCTTGAAATGTGATTTCTTCAAAAGATTCTTATGAGTGCATGGATGCATGGATGCATGATGCAGCAATCACACACAAGATTACACATATAGGGTTCATAGGTTTAACGTCACGAGCATGATATCGAAGGTACTACCCATAAGGTGTTGGTCTAAGAGTTATCACCTGCCGAACAAGGTTCTAAAGGTTCCCAGAGTCTACATCCTTCCTTCGGATATTACCAACTTCCCGATTAACTCAGTAATTAGTAATATTCTCAAGAAAGACTCGTCCGAGCGTAGTATCGCGTGACAACTATTTCCGGATTACTCCGTCATAGCTTCCTCACTACACCTAAAAGGCCAAGATGGGTTTGGTATTCTACGGTCCTCAGTTTCAGCAGACTCCCAGGTCGAAAGTAGTACGTCTTCCCAATTACTCGGTAAACGACACTACAGTCAAAGGGGCCTCCACTGAGTGGGGGATTTCATGCCTCCTTTTTTGGGATTACTCCCTCAAAGTTAACATGATTATACCGCCCGTCCTATCTTAAAGTTTGCCCAAGTCCGGGTATAGGACTTATGAGTAATCACCAAGCACCCTGAAAACCAGGAAAATCCAAACAAACATATATACAAAATATAACACATAAACAACAATAACACATATACAGATATAAACAAAGATAGGCTCAACCCACTTAGGGATGGACCAGCAAGAGGTTAATCTTTTCCCAGTGAAGTCGCCATTTTTCTGTAGCGTTAGAAATGTTCAAGACTAAGCCATTGGATTGACTAGACCTTATACAAATCAAAATCAAAATTGCCAACGCGCTTTATTGTTTCCAAAGGAAGTGGGAAAAGAGCGAATAACCCAAAAAATGGGGGAAAGATTCAAGGTAAAGGGGTTGGTTATGCAAAGGGAATGTATTAGCACCCTAAAAATCTACGGTACTCCACAGGAACCTCTTTGTAAAATCTGTATATTTTAGCTATAAAATGTGTTGTATATAAAATGGATGGTGGAGGTGAGATTGGTTTGAAATGGTTTGAGAAAAGTTTAAAGATAAAAGCCAAAGTGGCAAAATGGTTTGAAATGAGATTGATTGACTTTTAGTCTTCTCACAAAAATGTCAAAGTATTATTAAATTGATTGAAGTTTATTGATGAAAATGTTTTGAAAATGCATGGACCTAAGTCCAAGTTTATTATGAAAGTAGCTTAGGTTTCAAAACAAGAAGAGTTTACAAAAGGAGGGAGAAGATTTTGAAATTAAAGAATATGGGAGGAGGAGAAGAGACTATCCTAAAGCATAAGGTAAAACCTAAGGATAAGATCCATCTAACCAATAAGAAGCCAAAGCTTGACATTATGAGCCAAGATAGAATTCTCATTCTTTGGATTGAAACCAAGCAAGCGAAGATACTAGACCTCTTCAAGTGTATTAAGTCTTCACAAAAATTGGGCAGAGTAACGGCTGTATACGGGTGAATTCCAGATTACAAAAAGAGAATGTAATCACAAAAACCTGCACACAAAAACAAACAAGAAACCCAATGTCTTGAGGTAAACCTCAAGAACTCCATACAAAATAATCAGATAAAATTACAAGGTCTCCAAGATAGGCCAAGGTGTATAATAATAATCCCAAGAAATAGTCCCATGCTCCATAATGCCAAGGATAGTAACCAAATAGTCCAAGTACCATTAAGAGTTTTTTAGGGTTTATGTTGATTATTAAGTATCTTAAGAAAAGAAAAGAAAAGCTCAAGTGAGCAAAGTAAAAATGACAAGAAAATAAATGCTCAAATGAGCAAAGATGAAAATGGCATGAAATGAAAATGCTAAAAAAAATAGTACATGAAGCATAAAAAAGAATAAAAGCATAAGATAAACAAGTCAATAATTAGTGGTTAGTTGGATGACCATCTTGAAACTTGCATTTGGAACTCATTAGAGGATTGGTAGAACCAAAGCCTCCACACAACAAGTTGCATTTGCTTTTTGTCAAGTATATCATCCACTTGGAATTCTCATAAGTACCATTTAATGATCAACGATGTTTAAGTGATCCACGTTGACCAAAGGTGTTGTAGATCCATTAGAGGATTTGTAGAACCAAATCCTCCACACAATGAATTCAAGGTTATTGGATCAAAGAGATCAAATTAACATACTTGGGCTTGCAATCATAAGTTTGGGCCACGAATGATTATTTATTCGAATCGGGACAAAATTTAGTGTTATGTTAAGCAATCGTAAGTGGACTTATATAGAAGTCGCACCTATTTTGAGGCCGGTCAATAGCAATCTATGCACCATTTGTTTTGAGATATGATATAGAGATCATGCTTCAACAATATTTAGTGCAATGAGAAGGGGATGAGATGAAGAGGATTAGGGAAAAAAGATGAATAACCACTTTTGAATTAAAAAAATTTAATCAAACAATTATTAAAATCATTCATCCATTTTTGTGGAGTTGGACTCAACACCTAAGATTCAATGATGTTAATAAAGTCATGATCAAAAAATCAACTCAAGACAACCAGAAAATAATCACAAAATAATATCATATTTAATATATACATTAAAAAGGTTTAAAAATGTTTAAAGAATGGAAAGTAATGAGGAAAATATTAATTATATTCAAATTAATCAAGAAATGAAAAATAAGACCATAGAAAAATTAGAAAAATGACCAAGTAATTTTACAAAAATTTTGGTAATTTTTAAAAGTCAGAAACTATTTTTAAAAATTAAAATAAATGGGTAGAATAAACAAAAATAGTAAAAAATAGTAAAGTCAGAAACAAAAATAAAATAAGGTCACCAATATTTGTCAAAATATCTTTGGATCATTCTATAATTTTTTCAGAATTTAAAAATGTATAAAAGTATTTTTTTAACATTTTAAACAAATCAAATAAGTGTAAAATTTATAAAAAATACCAAAACACAAAATTAAATTGTGAAAAAAAAAAGGAATAATCAAATATATTTTTCATAATTTTTTCAGATTTTTTGGACTAAAAATGAATTTTCTATGATTTTTTGAAATTTAAAACAATTAAAATATAAAAAATCAGAAAAAGAAAATAAAAGTAAAATATGTGGACCATTGGATGAGAGCCAAAACGCGTTAGTAATCAAATCCAAGAGATCTGGCGCGCTGTGCATATCATGGTCATTAGTGAATAATGTATAGAATCATTAATAAATCAGATTTTTTAAAATAACAAGTGGCGTGCCATCATTGGTTGGAAGATGACACGTAGGTCATCTTCAACCTCCAGCCAATGTGATTTGCAGGTCTCTCAAAATGTAAAATCAGAAGCTCAAGCCTATGCCAATCGCTTCATCTCTTCAAGACGAAAACAACCACACGCTCGCGCCAAATTTATATAAATTGTAGCTCAAGCAATTTAGAAGGAAAGTTTTGAAAAGCGCTTTGAAAATTCATGGTCAAAACGTGTTTCCAATGAAATGTAAGTGTTGCAACTAGAACCAGGGCAATGAGAAAAACACAATGATATCAGAGTTTTGAAGAATTGATGAAGGAATCTACCTATTGAAGTTGAGTTGCAGAGCTCTGAAACTGGACTTCTATGGAACAGTATAGGGCACGATTATTGAATGTAATTATATGGTTAGTTTCAGGGAAGATCAAGGAAGGTGAATTGATGGAAAAAATGGATTGAAAAACAATTGAGAGTGGATTTCGAAGTTGCTGAATTCTGGGTTGTGAAACAAGTTTGGCAGGGTGATTCTGGCTATCCAAGCTTGGGAAAATGGATGGGGGATGACCCTCTATTTATAGGGAAGCAAATGGGATCAAAATGAATAGTAAATGATGCATTTTGGAGGGAATTCGTGTGGGTGTGCATCATGAAGAAAGTGTGACTCAAACTTGATCAAAACTCAGCCAAATCGTGTGTTTCATGATGCTAGTCACTTCTGGCAAGTTGATAATCATGATTAGAAACAAAAACGCGTGGAAAACTTGTGATTAGAAGCCAAATAAAAAGATTTCAAAATCCTGACTTTGTGAAAAATTCAGTTTCAAACTACCAAATTCAAATCCATGGCATTTCCACCTCAAGGAGTCTTAGGGCATAATTCTTTATGCTTTGGAAATATGAGGTTACAAGCTTTGCAATGGAAAAGAATGGAATCAAATGGATGCTTGAGCTGAAAGTTACATAGAGTCAAAGTTGAAGAAAAAGTGTTGACTTTCCATACTTAGAAATATTTCAAATTCTTCTTTAAAAATGACCTATAATCTTTTGTATCCAAACATAGCCTTCCACTTAGAATTTGCTCTTGACCAAAAAATATGGAATGAAGTAGATCTCTTGAATGACATTTTTCAATTTGAACCACTCAAAATCTCGAAAAATTGAGCAAGTTATGACTTGTTGAAGTTGGCCAAAAATCATGTAATGATATATAATATTTTGCATTCTTAACTGAATGGCTCTCAATCGGATCCACTGAAGATATTGCTCCAAATAAACAACATCCATGGGTCCCAAATCCTTCCTACCCTTCTTATGAATGTGACGCCAGGCCTTCGCAATCTGCTCCCTAGCTTCCCTATGATCTTCCCCTTCCTTTAGAAAGAAACTACTCAAATGAATACTGTGATACGGTGGGAGAACTGACTTGAGGTTTTGCGTTTGTTTTCGCACTTGTTCGGTTTAGCAAGAGTCGCCACCGACTTTTTATTTATCCTAAGGAAAGTTCAAAAAGCACAGGAAAGACCTTTGAGATGTTTTCGTGGGTTCGGGGGGTAGATTATGAAAAGGGAAGGTGCTAGCACCCTTTTCATCCATGGTTATCCATGGGCTCTTAGTTACTTGTTTTTAGATCACTTGCCTTTGCTTTTCAATTGTGTGAAATGGTGCTTTATGTGTGTGGTTTTGAAAATGTTTTGAAAAAGATGCCTTGTCTAGGCAACCATTGTAACAATTCTTTACTCGAATGTTTTACAAAGGTGTTTGTCTTTTTTGAAAAGATGTTTCAATGTTTTTGAAAGATGTTTGGAAGTTGTGTTGTGAGGTGTGTTTTGAAAAATGGCAAGTGTGTTTTGCAAGTTTGATCAAGTAACTAAGAGTTGTCTACCCTATTTTACTCAAAGATCTTTCCTATGTTTTTAACCCTTTTAACAGTGTTGTTTCACCATTGTATTGGGTGAACAACCTTGTGTTAGGATGTTAACGGGACGGGCGCGGGTCATCGTATACAATCATTGAAGGAAACTTGTGAGACGCTCTAGCAATTTTGTAAGGGACGAGATCTTTTTATCGAAGGCAACATCGAGGGTCATCGAGGGACTAACGATCTTTGTTTATCGAAGAGACATTTGCTAGAGTGTCTCATACTCGAGGGACATGATTGCATTTTTCCGAGGCAACAAGCGAGGTTACCCTAGAGGTGCAAGTGTGAATTGTGTATTGATTTTCATGCATTTATCTTTGTATTAGGTTATCTAGCGGTTGATTTTGAATCTTCGCATACAAACCCTAATTACTATACAGTATATAGAAAGCGATAAATTGCGGGAATTTAAAGTCTAGGCTATTACAAATAAGTATCCGGGGATGGGGGTACAAATGTTTACAAATGGGGATGAGTCTTATCAGAATAATAGTGTCCAAATATGATTTACAACCAAATCGAATCATCGTATTCTCAATGTAAAAATATAAGAAAAAAGGAATCAAAAGCAATGTAAGATGCACATGATTATTTACAAGTGATCAAAATGTTAACCTAATGTATTTCTTAAGTATTTTATTTATTTTTGTGTTTTTGTTAATTATATATAAACAAAATTTTTAAAGAAAAGAAAAGAAAAATGTTTAAGTTAAAGAAAATTATTCATGTATTTTAGTTAATGTTTTAAAAAGCTTATATAAAAAGTTTAACTAAACAAAAGTTTTAAAACAAAATGTATTATTTTATTTACCAAAAAGAATTAGGAATTTTAAGTTATTTAATAAATAAAATAAGGTGGTGAAAATAAAATGGTATTAGTTTGTATAAAAAAAGGTTAAATGGGCTTAGGGGGTTTGTACTTGGCCCAAATGACAACAAAAACAAATTAACACAGAAAAGGGGGTGTAGGAGCCAGTTTCGTTTGGGCTTAGGGGGTTTAATGCGTGGCAGGCCCAAATGCTTCAGGATGTTTTTTAGGGTTTCACTTGTTTGATTCAGAATTAGGGTTACAATGTTTTTGTGAGCGGCGCTGCTTTCCATCTTCTTCATCGCCTCTTCCTCGTTCTTCAACCATGGCTTCTGATATCTCCCTCCACTCGCCTCAGCCACCGGAGCGACGCTTCCATCCATCTTCCGTCATTCCTTCACAGAGGCCTAGGGCTCTTGCTTCGTGACGGTATAATCTGTTAGCTTCGTTTTAGCTTTCTTGTGATATTACTCTTTCCATCTTGGTGGTGTTATGTACGAGTTTTAATCTTTATCTTTTTTTTTATGCTTATATGTGATAGGGATTTTGAGAGATATACCTGAGTGCTTCGCTCGGAGATTTGAAGGAGGAGGAAGATAGATTGGCCGGTAATGCTTCTAGGAGGCCAAGGCGGAGGGAGTATGATGACAAGAGCTTCCTGGTACTTGTATCTTTTAGCTTTCCTTGAATGGTTTTATGATGATAGTGTCTCTGAAAACCCTAGGATACTTCACTTCTGCATCTTCTTTTCTTCTTCTGAATACTTGCTTCTGTGATGCTTTTGATGATTATTCTGTGATGAACTTTGCTTTGGAGTTTCCCTCTCTTTGGACTTGATTTGCTTTCAATGATGAATTTGATTCTGAGATACTTGTGCTTCTGTTTAGCATATGATGAACATGTTCTGAGGCGTTTTGTTGGCTATTTTTTCAATGATGATGATATTGAATCTGAGAATGTGGTTATTGTTTCACTTCTGACTTCTTCTTTTTCTCTTGGCTTTGGGTGAGCTTTCAATGATGAATCTTGATCCTGAGATTATTTGCTTCAGTTATTTTTGCTTCTGAGTTTTCTTTTCCTCTCTTTGGATGTTGATTCTCAATGATGATGATATTGAATCTGAGATTGTTATTTGCTGCTAATTTTTTATGTTTGGACTTGCTTGTTGGAGTTTTGTTTGAATAAGGCTTGATGACTTGCTTCTCTGAGGCAGACAGGTTTGTTTGAAACTGGCAGTTTGACAGGCTTGTTTAGGATACAGGCTTAAAAGGCTTATGTGTTTGAGAATGAGAATCTTCATTCTGTTGGGGGTCAGAAATTGGGAGTATACCAATCTTCTGAGGTTTCAAGGATGAGAGTCTTCATTCTGTTAAGGGTCAGAAATTGGGAGTATACCAATCTTCTGAGGTTTTAAGGATGAGAGTCTTCATTCTGTTAAGGGTCAAAAATTGGGAGTATACCAATCTTCTGAGGTTTTAAGGATGAGAGTCTTCATTCTGTTAAGGGTCAGAAATTGGGAGTATACCAATCTTCTGAGGTTTTAAGGATGAGAGTCTTCATTCTGTTAAGGGTCAGAAATTGGGAGTATACCAATCTTCTGAGGTTTTAAGGATGAGAGTCTTCATTCTGTTAAGGGTCAGAAATTAGGAGTATACCAATATTCTGAGGTTTTAAGGATGAGAGTCTTCATTCTGTTAAGGGTCAGAAATTGGGAGTATACCAATCTTCTGAGGTTTTAAGGATGAGAGTCTTCATTTTTGAGAGAAACAGATTTTTAGGAGCTTCAATTGTCCGTTATTCTATCGGTGGTTGTAACTTCCAGCAGGTGATGAAGGAAATTTTGAACGACCTTGAATTCCAGCAGGTGATGAAGGAATTTTTTATGATGACCGCAACTTCCAGCAGGTGATGAAGGAAATTTTGAACGACCTTGAATTCCAGCAGGTGATGAAGGAATTTTTGATTATGACCGCAACTTCCAGAAGGAAATTTTGAACGACCTTGAATTCCAGCAGGTGATGAAGGAATTTTTGATAATGACCGCAACTTCCAGCAGGTGGTGAAGGAAATTCTGAACGACCTTGAATTCCAACATGTGATGAAGGAATTTTTGATGTTGATCGTAACTTCCAGCAGGTGATGAAGGAAATTTTGAACGACCTTGAGATTGACATTCGAATGCCCCAAGTGATGGTGACGGAGACTTGCCCCAGGTTAATCTGTAATTGAGAGATTTGTCGAAATCTTGACTGGACTGCCCCAGGTTAATTGAACTTTGAAAGATCTGTTGAAATCTTGACTGGACTGCCCCAGGTTAACTGGATAGTGACATGTCATGCCCCCTTGTTGATAGGAGATTTGTCAATGGAAGTGTCATCCTTTTTGAAGTGATTTTGCTCACTGAAAGAGCTTTCGTTCCTCCGAACATTCACTGTATGAATTTCTTTGTTGTTTAAACAAGTAAACCATGTGCAAACAATGATATTCAAATAATGCAAAGTTTATGCTTGTCTCGAAGTTTTGAAAAAATGCATTTTTAGCAAGTAAACTTTTTATAAGACAAATTCAACACAAGATTTAGGGCAAAGCCTTAAGGAGTCAGGATACCTTTTGTAACAGTATGCTTTCGAACTAACCCATGCTTCAATTAGGACTTTTGAAGGGTTGTAATGTGGCTTGGTTCACGGTTTAAGAAACAAAGGATAAAGGTTCAAAGTATATTTGTACCCACCTGCTCTTCGTGATGTTCTTCAATCCTAAACTCAGTTAATTGTGCGTCGAACTCTATTCGAGTTTGGAACGACATTTTGGTGATGGTTCACACCAGTTGAATTTTATGGAAGGCAATCATCATCTCCTTTTTTGCAACATTTTTCATGTTGTTGAGGATTTGTAATGACCTCGCTCTTTTGATTTGTTATCCCTAACTTTTGCCTGACTGTTCCTGTTTTCGAGATCACAGTCAGCGGGATGCCCCAGCTTTTTTAAGCCTCCTTTATAGGTTTTGGCTCAGTGGGATTTTCTTTTTTGAGAGATTGACTGCCTATGTGATAGGGAACCATCACTGTCTTTTGATTCCAGAGGAATGCTTTTCTTTTTTTGATGTCGTTCGTTGTATTATGAACTGAGAGTTTGCGACTTCAATGCGCATCCTTTTTTTGGATTAACTGAGAGACTACCCTGCCCCAGGTTTAAATCAAAGGTTTCAATTTGTTTAGAACAGAAAACTCCTACTTCTTTGGCTCGAAGGGGTTGACTAGGGATTATCTTCCTTATAACTCCGGTGTTTAGGATTTGAAAGAAATGCATGTACATCGTCAGCAAGGTCTGTTCAAAAGCATATTGTATGAGATTATGATATTGTTTCGTCATCCTCCCTCTAAAGGCTTGTAGCTTTTTATCAAGAGTATAATATCATAAAGAAAGCATAAGAATAGTGAAAATGAATGGATGAATTCAAGACAAACATATGCATTAATGAAACAGAGTTTGACATCAACAGATAATTGTTTGAATAACAAAAGAAATTACAACTTGAAAATTCAAATGGAACAAAAGTCTTTCAGTTCAAGCTTTGTCATTTCAGGTGGATAACCCAAAGTGGAAGAGTTTCATCTCACCATCCGGCATGAATTCCAGCACTCCTTCGTCAATCAAGTCTTGGATCTTGTTCTTCAGGGTCCAACAGTCGTCAGTGTCATGTCCAGGACCATGGGAGTGGTATGCACACCTTTCATTGGGGTGATAGGTAGGAGCAGAGGTGTTGGGATTCCGGGGAGGATCCTTTAAAGTAAGCAGGTTGACCTCCAACAGGTGTTTCAGTATCAAAGATGATGGTATCTCAGTCTCAGAGAAATGTCTTCCAGGTACATTTCGCTTGCGCCGATTACCCTGTTGATGTTGGCGAGGTTGTTGCTGGGCTTGTGGCCCTGAAGCAAGCTGGGGAGTTTTTCCTTTGTCTTCTTGTCCCAAAGGTGGTTGAATGGTGACTTGATCTTCAACCCTAGTTGTTTGTCCCACTTGGTTATTTTGAAGCAGCTTGTGGACGAGGACCCTGAGCTTTTCTTGTCTTTGAGCTAAGTCTCGAATGAGAGCCATCTGGCCCACCAGCTGTCCCATCATCTGGATCTTCATTGTTGCCAACTCAATCTGTAGTCCTTCCAACTGATCATTCCTGATGCCTCCTGGATTCCCCAGAAGCATGCCCCTTGTGAGGAGAGCTTTTATCTCTTCTTGCCCCTGGGATAGGTTCAAGAACATCTCTTGAAGTTGAGCATTTTGAGCCTGGATGCCCTTGATAGTCTGCTCCAGAGCCATCTCTACTGAAATAAACAGTATGAGAATAAGGAAACCTGAAAAGGAAAGAACTGTTATGATGCAATGCATGATATGTGGATGCATGTTTTCAAGAATCTCTTGGGGTAAACACAAGAAAATGTTAGAGGTTGAACTTCGATCAACATCTTTGATTGGAGAGCTTCGTATCGGTGGATGTCTTTCCACGAGAATCAAGCTCACTATGTCAAGTGGGTTATAGCCCCTGATTCAAGTCGTTGCACTTGATCTTTGATGGCATTTTTTTAGAGGGGAACCCTCTTTCCCTTTGGTAGACGTCTAGTTCAACGTGACCCTACATCAAAAAGACCCTCGAGATCCTTGAAATGGTTATTGTAAATGCTATGGTATGATGTTATGATGTTATGTACATGTATGCAAAAGCAAGTAAGTTTATATACAGGTAATCATATTCACACAAAGCAAACAAGTCCTTAGGTTTAGGCTTGCATGGGGTTTGTAGGTAAGTACCCTCTTGAAGTTAGTTGGCTCATCCTGTCCTAAAATACAAACCGGGTTCTAAGGAGCTCAATATCACTGGATTATTTTCTGTGTTCATTGTTTTGGTTTAGCCACTTAACTGGCGACCAAAATATTCCAAGAAAACAATCCTCAATGAGTGTAGTATCGAGTATCTACCAACTTCGGACTGCACCAAAGTCGGTCATCTCACTACCCCTAAAAAGGCCAAGATGGTCAAGTAAGGTTCTAGAGTTCGTTAGTGCTTCATGACAACGCTCAGAGGCCCCGTATTCTCCTTGACTACTCAAGGGCTACCGGTACTCACAAATATGTCACACTAACATAGCTACTGCTTCAACCATGTCGGTATACCTCGCACAGTTCCCTCACAGTTTATTGCTATTTACCTAAAAAGGTGCCCCCAAATCCGGGTGTAGGATTAAAAAAACCCAAACAAGGAACCCAAAAAGTAAAGCAATCAAAGCAAACAAAGTAAGCATGTAAAGGTGATCTAAAACCCTAAGGTAACCCCACTTTTAGAAATGTTCCCCAGCAGAGTCGTCAGTTCTGTGATACGGTGGGAGAACTGACTTGAGGTTTTGCTTTTGTTTTCGCACTTGTTCGGTTTAGCAAGAGTCGCCACCGACTTTTTATTTATCCTAAGGAAAGGTCAAAAAGCACAGGAAAGACCTTTGAGATGTTTTCGTGGGTTCGGGGGGTAGATTATGAAAAGGGAATGTGCTAGCACCCTTTTCATCCATGGTTATCCATGGGCTCTTAGTTACTTGTTTTTAGATCACTTACCTTTGCTTTTCAATTGTGTGAAATGGTGCTTTATGTGTGTGGTTTTGAAAATGTTTTGAAAAAGATGCCTTGTCTAGGCAACCATTGTAACAATTCTTTACTCGAATGTTTTACAAAGGTGTTTGTCTTTTTTGAAAAGTTGTTTCAATGTTTTTGAAAGTTTTTTGGAAGTTGTGTTGTGAGGTGTGTTTTGAAAAATGGCAAGTGTGTTTTGCAAGTTTGATCAAGTAACTAAGAGTTGTCTACCCTATTTTACTCAAAGATCTTTCCTATGTTTTTAACCCTTTTAACAGTGTTGTTTCACCATTGTATTTGGTGAACAACCTTGTGTTAGGATGTTAACGGGACGGGCGCGGGTCATCGTATACAATCATTGAAGGAAACTTGTGAGACGCTCTAGCAATTTTGTAAGGGACGAGATCTTTTTATCGAAGGCAACATCGAGGGTCATCGAGGGACTAACAATCTTTGTTTATCGAAGAGACATTTGCTAGAGTGTCTCATACTCGAGGGACATGATTGCATTTTTTCGAGGAAACAAGCGAGGTTACCCTAGAGGTGCAAGTGTGAATTGTGTATTGATTTTCATGCATTTATCTTTGTATTAGGTTATCTAGCGGTTGATTTTGAATCTTCGCATACAAACCCTAATTACTATACAGTATATAGAAAGCGATAAATTGCGGGAATTTAAAGTCTAAGCTATTACAAATAAGTATCCGGGATGGGGGTACAAATGTTTACAAATGGGGATGAGTCTTATCAGAATAGTAGTGTCCAAATATGATATACAACCAAATCGAATCATCGTATTCTCAATGTAAAAATATAAGAAAAAAGGAATCAAAAGCAATGTAAGATGCACATGATTATTTACAAGTGATCAAAATGTTAACCTAATGTATTTCTTAAGTATTTTATTTATTTTTGTGTTTTTGTTAATTATATATAAACAAAAGTTTTAAAGAAAAGAAAAGAAAAATGTTTAAGTTAAAGAAAACTATTATTCATGTATTTTAGTTAATGTTTTAAAAAGCTTATATAAAAAGTTTAACTAAACAAAAGTTTTAAAACAAAATGTATTATTTTATTTACCAAAAAGAATTAGGAATTTTAAGTTATTTAATAAATAAAATAAGGTGGTGAAAATAAAATGGGATTAGTTTGTATAAAAAAAAGATTAAATGGGCTTAGGGGGTTTGTACTTGGCCCAAATGACAACAAAAACAAATTAACACAGAAAAGGGGGTGTAGGAGCCAGTTTCGTTTGGGCTTAGGGGGTTTAATGCGTGCCAGGCCCAAATGCTTCAGGATGTTTTTTAGGGTTTCACTTGTTTGATTCAGAATTAGGGTTACAATGTTTTTGTGAGCGGTGCTGCTTTCCATCTTCTTCATTGCCTCTTCCTCGTTCTTCAACCATGGCTTCTGATATCTCCCTTCACTCGCCTCAGCCACCGGAGCGACGCTTCCATCCATCTTCCGTCATTCCTTCACAGAGGCCTAGGGCTCTTGCTTCGTGACGGTATGATCTATTAGCTTCGTTTTAGCTTTCTTGTGATATTACTCTTTCCATCTTGGTGGTGTTATGTACGAGTTTTAATCTTTATCTTTTTTTTTATGCTTATATGTGATAGGGATTTTGAGAGATATACCTGAGTGCTTCGCTCGGAGATTTGAAGGAGGAGGAAGATGGATTGGCCGGTGATGCTTTCAGGAGGCCAAAGCGGAGGGAGTATGATGACAAGAGTTTCCTGGTACTTGTATCTTTTAGCTTTCCTTGAATGGTTTTATAATGATAGTGTCTCTGAAAACCCTAGGATACTTCACTTCTGCATCTTCTTTTCTTCTTCTGAATACTTGCTTCTGTGATGCTTTTGAGGATTATTCTGTGATGAACTTTGCTTTGGATTTTCCCTCTCTTTGGACTTGATTTGCTTTCAATGATGAATTTGATTCTGAGATACTTGTGCTTCTGTTTAGCCTATGATGAACATGTTCTGAGGCGTTTTGTTGGCTATTTTTTCAATGATGATGATATTGAATCTGAGAATGTGGTTATTGTTTCACTTCTGACTTCTTCTTTTTCTCTTGGCTTTGGGTGAGCTTTCAATGATGAATCTTGATCCTGAGATTGTTTGCTTCAGTTGTTTTTGCTTCTAACTTTTCTTTTCCTCTCTTTGGATGTTGATTCTCAATGATGATGATATTGAATCTGAGATTGTTATTTGCTGCTGATTTTTGATGTTTGGACTTGCTTGTTGGAGTTCTGTTTGAATAAGGCTTGATGACTTGCTTCTTTGAGGCAGACAGGTTTGTTTGAAACTGGCAGTTTGACAGGCTTGTTTAGGATACAGGCTTGAAAGGCTTGTGTTATGTGTTTGACAGGTTTTTTAGGCAGTCTGAAGCGGGCTTGAGGCAAGTTTGGAGATTTGTTTTAGGCTTTTGTAACTGGTACAGGCTTGTAGCTTATGCAAGAAAGCTTGGTTTGCTTGCTTGAAAGCAGGCTTGGAGGTTTTTATGCAGGCTTGCTTCGGTTTCCAGTTTTGTTTGGATACTTTATGAAGAAAGGCTTATGTTTTGAACAAATGTTTGAAGTTTTTGAGCTTGTTTTGTGTTTGACAGGCTTGAGGCAAGTTTGGAGATTTGTTTTAGGCTTTTGTAACCGGTACAGGCTTGTAGCTTATGCAGGCAAGCTTGGTTTGCTTGCTTGAAATCAGGCTTGGAGGTTACAGGCTTGTTGCTTCTGTAACAGTTTTGTAGGTTTGAAGGCAGTTTTGAGGCTACAGGCTGTGTAATATTTTTCTATGTGTGTTTTGCCCTCTCTTTACAGTGTTGGATATCTTGTTATATTTATCTATGTCTTAAGCCTGCCCAAAAACTGTAAGCCTGCTTTTTTACTCTCTTTCTCTCTCTTCAGAAAAGCATATTATATTGCTTTAGAAGTACTTTTCTGAAAAGGTTGTGGCTGGAAAATGATGAAAAAGGTTTTGACAATATGCTTGCTTGCAATTTGATTTTCCTCTGCATCTTTCCAGATTTCCTTTATTTGCTTTTGCTAGCTTGTAGGCAGCTTTATTGAAAGCTTCTTTGACAGTTATAGCTTGGTTGACATTTTGAACTTGTGCAACTTGTTTGTTCAGTTTGAACTTTGTAATTTGTTTGGCATATTCAGTTTGTCCATGTGCAGTTTGTTTGAATTTTTTATGCAGCCTTGTATTTAATTAATTCCATGCTTGCAAACATTTTACTTCCCTCTTTGTGAACCAAGAAGAGACATCTTCTTGCGATTTGCAGAGAGGACGAACAAATTGATTCCGGCCAACACCTTTAATGATGAGTTTTCGATTAACTTTCTGAAAAATACTTTTCCAAATTCATCTGTGATTGACTTCTTTCTTCTCTTTTTGCAGGTAAATATCAGTTGAGCAAAGGATGCAACAGTAGAAGATGAAGACTTCAAGAGATTTAGGATATAGTTTTATTTTATTTCTAATCATTTGTAATAACATTATTGTAAACACTGTAAATAAATTTACAGTATTCAAACAATATTTGTAACAAACAATTGAAAATGAATAAAAAATCTTTTTTGTCAGATAATTCTTGATTTCTTCTGCACTTGTTTATTTAATTACTTAAATTTCTTGAATTATAATAATTGGAAGTTATCCCAATAATTTTAACTTAGAAATTATAAATAATCAACAAACGTTCGGCGTTCCAAATAACCAAAAGCATTGCGCAGTTAAACAAACAAACGTCCATATGTCTTTTACTTCACTGATTAAACCAACACTTCAAACTCTCAATCAGAAACCTCAACTTCTATCCCCAGATGTTTAGACTTTGAGAAACAAACATGAATCTTGAACAAGCGTCAAAACCATGTGACAGTCAAATGAAATGTTGTGGATTCAAAATCTTCTGAGAATGCTCGTGAAAACCCTAATTCTGGATTTACTGTCAAAGAAACGTATGCTGATCAAAACCCTGAGCCAAACTCAACCAAATTAATAAAAACCCTAATAATCTGTTTGACTGATTCAAGAGTCAATGGAAACCCTAATTTTGTCTGACTAATGAGAAAAGTTTGTTTGACCGATTCTTAAGCCAATCTGAAAAATCAGGAAAGCCCGAAGCTGTGATTTCTTGTGAAAAAGAGAGGCAAAATTTTTGGGGTACAACAGTTGCCCCTGTTCAATCTTCTTTAACCTGAAGAGTTAGATTGGCAAGTTTGCCATTCGCGACTCGAAGGTAAAAGGAGATTGGACACTAGAGTTCCCAAAAAATTTTCACTCGTCAAAGCGTAGTTTGAGGGAATGGGCTTAAAGATGCCATTTAGAGATGTGACAGAATCTTGTCGGGGGATGGGCTTAGAGATGCCATCTGGAAATTGTTGGTAGGAGGATGGGCTTATAGATGCCATCTGAAGGTGATTGTATCTTGTTAGAGATGGGCTTGTAGATGCCATCCAAGAATGTTTGTTGAACTGTATGTCGTTGGTGAGTGAGTGAATATCAGAAAGGTATCCATGTTTGGAACATCTCTGGATTGGGGGTCTGAATAAGAAATAGATTGTCATCCGTGTTTGGAGAATCCTTAAACTGTTTTCAGATGTCTTGAATCTGAACAAGCGATATGTTAACATCCGTATCTGGAGAACCCGTCAACTGTTTTCAGAAGTTGAGTCTGAACAAGCGATAGATTGACATCCATGTCTGGAGAACCCGTAAACTGTTTTCAGAAGTCTTGAATCTGAACAAGCGATAGATTGACATCCATGTCTGGAGAATCCATGACTGTTTTCAGAAGTCTTGAATTTGAACAAGTAATAGATTAACATCCGTGTTTGGAGAATCCGTGAACTGTTTTCAGAAGTTGTGAATCTGAACAAGTAATAGATTAATGTGATACGGTGGGAGAACTGACTTGAGGTTTTGTGTTTGTTTTCGCAAATGTTTCGATTGAGCAAGAGTCGCCACCGACTTTTTATTTTATCCTAAGGAAAGGTTAAAAAGCACAGCAAAAACCTTTAAGATGTTTTCTTGGGTTCGGGGAGTAGATTATAGAAAGGGAAGGTATTAGCACCCTTTCTATCCATGGTTATCCATGGGCTCTTAGTTACTTGCTTAGATCAACTTGCCTTGATTTTCAATTGTTTGAAATGGTGCTTTGTGTGTGTGTTTGAAAAATGTTTTGAAAAGAGGCCAATGTGGTGGCAACCTTTGTAATGACCCATGTTTGGATGTATACAAAGGTGTATGTCTTTTGAAAAGTTTTTAATGTTTTTGAAAGTTGTTTTGAAAGTGTGTTGTGATGTGTGGTTTTGCAAAAATAGGCAAGTGTTTTTTTTTTACAAGTTGGCAAGTAACCAAGAGCTATCTACCCTAAATTTCTCAAAGGTTTTCTCTATGTTTTAACCCTTTTAACAATTTTTGTTCCACCATTGTATTTGGTGGACAATCTTGTGTTAGGGTGTGAACGGGACGGGCGCGGGTCATTGTTTAGACCATGATTGCAATGGTGCCAAGTATCTTTGGGAAATTTTTCCTTTAAGGGACTTGATCATTTTTTAGGCAACTTTCGAAAGCGTCATCGAGGGACTATGATCATTTGATATTGTTTTGTTTTGCCAAAGAAACTCAACATGCAACATGGCCCATTATTGAAGGCAACAAGTGGAGTAAACCTAGGGGGTGCAAGTGTGATTGGTGTTGTCCATTTTCATGCTTTGTTATCTTTGAATTAGGTCAAGCTACTTGTTTGGTTGATTTTTGCATACAAACCCTAAGTCTATCATGGTATAATTGGAAAGCTTTAAAGTGCGAATT